>CM055818.1:46807723-46848170 GCA_029582265.1 Zoroaster sp. YZ-2022 | reverse complement strand
CATATGCTGTAGACAAAAGCACCAATGTTACAATACAGACGGTAGGTATATATGTTGATCTACCCTACTTTCTCTCTCTCCCTGAAAAGTTGTTTCCCACAAACTTGGTATCGTCTACAAACAAACAAAATGTTCTGGGTTTTGCCCCAAAACATACTTGGTGTAAAGTTGATCATGATAGCAATCATCCTGGAAAATTTTTCAATCGATAAATGTTCGTCTTCTGGAGATGAAAATTCCAAATTAAAAACTAAATAAAATAATAAAAGTGTATGCATTTTCACTTTTTTCCCCGGTGTTATAAAAAGCTGATACTTTCAGGTTTTTTTTCAATGTATATATTTATTCAAAGAGAATTTTGCACATTCGTAGAGGCAGATTTGCCAGGATTGCAAATGCCAGTATACAATTATTCACTTTAAGCAAACACTCCACATCTCCAGTGTGTTAAATAATTGCATTTTGTTGTTTTACCTGATTATTTCATTGGTGGATCCAGGAGGGGGAGGAGATGTTAGCATGTCAGCTTACTACACTACCACATGCATGTCAGCTTAACACACTACCACATGCATGTCAGCTTACCACACTACCACATGCATGTCAGCTTAACACACTACCACATGCATGTCAGCTTACCACACTACCACATGCATGTCAGCTTACCACACTACCACATGCATGTCAGCTTACCACACTACCTCATGCATGTCAGCTCCACACTACCACATGCATGTCAGCTTACCACACTACCACATGCATGTCAGCTTACCACACTACCACATGCATGTCAGCTTACCACACTACCACATGCATGTCAGCTTACCACACTACCTCATGCATGTCAGCTTACCACATGCATGTCAGCTTACCACACTACCACATGCATGTCAGCTTACCACACTTACCACATGCATGTCAGCTTACCACACTACCACATGCATGTCAGCTTACCACACTACCACATGCATGTCAGATTACCACACTTACCACATGCATGTCAGCTTACCACACTACCACATGCATGTCAGCTTACCACACTACCTCATGCATGTCAGCTTACCACACTACCTCATGCATGTCAGCTTACCACACTACCACATGCATGTCAGCTTACCACACTACCACATGCATGTCAGCTTACCACACTACCTCATGCATGTCTGCTTTACCACACTACCACAGCATGTCAGCTTACCACACTACCACATGCATGTCAGCTTACCACACTACCACATGCATGTCAGCTTACCACACTACCACATGCATGTCAGCTACCACACTACCTCATGCATGTCAGCTTACCACACTACCACATGCATGTCAGCTTACCACACTACCTCATGCATGTCAGCTTACCACACTAGCACATGCATGTCAGCTTACCACACTACCACATGCATGTCAGCTTACCACACTACCACATGCATGTCAGCTTACCACACTACCACATGCATGTCAGCTTACCACACTACCACATGCATGTCAGCTTACCACACTACCACATGCATGTCAGCTTACCACACTACCACATGCATGTCAGCTTACCACACTACCACATGCATGTCAGCTTACCACACTACCACATGCATGTCAGCTTACCACACTGGGCAGTGTGCCCCCATTTTGGCAGTGTTACGCCCCCTTGTCGCCACCCCGGATCCACCACTGTTATAAAAAGCTGATACTTTCAGGGTTTTTTTCAATGTATATATTTATTCAAAGAGAATTTTGCACATTCGTAGAGGCAGATTTGCCAGGATTGCAAATGCCAGTATACAATTATTCACTTTAAGGAAACACTCCACATCTCCAGTGTGTTAAATAATTGCATTTTGTTGTTTTACCTGATTATTTCATTGGTGGATCCAGGAGGGGGAGGAGATGTTAGCATGTCAGCTTACTACACCACCACATGCATGTCAGCTTAACACATTACCACATGCATGTCAGCTTACCACACTACCACATGCATGTCAGCTTACTACACTACCACATGCATGTCAGCTTACCACACTACCTCATGCATGTCAGCTTACCACACTACCACATGCATGTCAGCTTACCACACTACCACATGCATGTCAGCTTACCACACTACCACATGCATGTCAGCTTACCACACTACCACATGCATGTCAGCTTACCACACTACCTCATGCATGTCAGCTTACCACACTACCACATGCATGTCAGCTTACCACACTACCACATGCATGTCAGCTTACCACACTACCACATGCATGTCAGCTTACCACACTACCACATGCATGTCAGCTTACCACACTACCTCATGCATGTCAGCTTACCACTACCACATGCATGTCAGCTTACCACACTACCACATGCATGTCAGCTTACCACACTACCACATGCATGTCAGCCCACACTACCACAGGCATGCCCGCTTACCACACTACCACATGCATGTCAGATTACCACACTTACCACATGCATGTCAGCTTACCACACTACCACATGCATGTCAGCTTACCACACTACCTCATGCATGTCAGCTTACCACACTACCTCATGCATGTCAGCTTACCACACTACCACATGCATGTCAGCTTACCACACTACCACATGCATGTCAGCTTACCACACTACCTCATGCATGTCAGCTTACCACACTACCACATGCATGTCAGCTTACCACACTACCACATGCATGTCAGCTTACCACACTACCACATGCATGTCAGCTTACCACACTACCACATGCATGTCAGCTTACCACACTACCACATGCATGTCAGCTTACCACACTACCACATGCATGTCAGCTTTACCACACTACCACATGCATGTCAGCTTGCCACTACCACATGCATGTCAGCTTACCACACTACCTCATGCATGTCAGCTTACCACACTACCTCATGCATGTCAGCTACCACACTACCACACATGCATGTCAGCTTACCACACTACCACATGCATGTCAGCTTACCACACTACCACATGCATGTCAGATTACCACACTACCACATGCATGTCAGCTACCACACTACCACATGCATGTCAGCACCACTACCACATGCATGTCAGCTTACCACACTACCACATGCATGTCAGCTTACCACACTACCACATGCATGTCAGCTTACCACACTACCACATGCATGTCAGCTTACCACACTACCACATGCATGTCAGCCACCACACTACCACATGCATGTCAGCATCGACACTACCTCATGCATGTCAGGTTACCACACTACCACATGCATGTCAGCTTACCACACTACCTCATGCATGTCAGCTTACCACACTACCACATGCATGTCAGCTTACCACACTACCACATGCATGTCAGCTTACCACACTACCACATGCATGTCAGCTTACCACACTACCACATGCATGTCAGCTTACCACACTACCTCATGCATGTCAGCTTACCACACTACCACATGCATGTCAGCTTACCACACTACCACATGCATGTCAGCTTACCACACTACCACATGCATGTCAGCTTACCACACTACCACAGGCATGTCAGCTTACCACACTGGGCAGTGTGCCCCCATTTTGGCAGTGTTACGCCCCCTTGTCGCCACCCCGGATCCACCACTGTTTATCTGCTTGTGTGTGAGGGAGGAAGGTGCCTATATTTGTGTATAATAATACCTGATCATTTTCTGTCAACCACAGATCTATTCAAGTGTAAGGAAGATCTTCAAGATCCATATTGTGATTATAAAGATGCTATGGTATGTCATTATCGTGACAACAGAGGTTCATGCATTTACAACAATTCGTCACAACCATTCTGCGTCTGTAAAGACGCTAACGGCTTGTGGCCAATCACAGATGCACAGGCGTCTCAAATTAGAGGGTACGAATTTCCTTCCAAACATAAAATTAGTTTATATAATGAAAATACAGAAAACTAATTGTACGTAACAGAAATGCAAACATTTGTAATGTTTTCATTTGTTTAATTTTATGAATATTTTGTATATTACTGCTAATGTTTATCCGTCAAATAGTAATTATAACGTTTTGTTTGTCTTTGAATTAATGTTTTTTTTCATTGTTGGTTTGCTCGTGGTGTCTAGTGATAGTAAATTGATTTGTTCCATGCCCTTCTATAATGTGTAACTGTTAAAGAGGTGCCCTAAGCAAATATCAGTGATTGACCTTTCACCATTTTTTAACTGACCTTTCATCATTTTTTAGAGAGGTTATGTCATAAAGAGGTTATGTCATAAGGAAACAACATTTAGGGTTTTATTATCACAACCCAAGGAACAATGTTGTAAAACGTAACGACAAGTAAAACACATGTAATAAAACAGAAATGCAAACGTTTGTAGTATTTAAACTTTCTGTCTTTTTGTAATTTGATGAGAAATTTTTGCTTACCTACTTTGTATATTTTCCCCATTGAGTGTATGTCAAGTATGGCACAGATAAATTTTGATCATGCAAAAAGCTTCAAGGGAAGATACATCAATTGGTATTTTCAAAAACATAAATGATCATAACTTTACATAAAAACTTACTTAATGGTGTAAAATTAATGATGATATCAATCAATCTGATAAATGATTGCGTCTATAAAGTAGGCCTACTCTCTTCTAGAAAAAACAAGATTTGTAATTTTAAAAAAATGGATTTAAAAAAATTGCTGTTGATTACAGTTTCACGTAAAACTTGATTGGTGTAATGTTAATGATTGTATAAAACATCCCTTGAAATCTTATTGAGATTTGTCTGTTTTGCGTGCAAATAGTTCTGACTGCCATTATATGCATATTTATACACATGTTTTCAAAACAGCGTTTGTTTTAATTAACGCAGAAGTTGCAGAGACGATGGAATAACAATATCCACAATAAGAAACCAACCATCCATAACACATCCACCATCCACGATACCGACTGGTCAGCTCACCACAACCGATGGCCGCGGACTGGGCGGCAGTATCGGCCAAGTGGTAGCTATTATTTTAGGGATAATCCTATCACTTGTTGCGCTTACCGTGATTATTGCAGCGGTGTTTCTTCGGAGGAGAGGGAAACTGCCAGCGTGGTTGATGGCTCCGTAAGTCGTTTGTAAAATTTAGATTTTATTTGGAAAGATTTATCTCATGCTGACATGTGTAACAACAGTACAGCAATAATAATTGCTTTGCATAAATGTCCCCTGTTGAAAAGTAAATACATGAATGAATATTGTTATTTTGTCTACATGTAAGAAAATAAGTGAAGCATAATGCTTTTGTACTTTTCTGTATTGGACAGACACCAAACATAAACAGGACATGAGACGATAGACAAAGACAAGATGATGACATAAACCCGATGAAAAAGATGAAATTAAAACAATAGCTATTACAAATACGTATCCAAAAGCTGGTTTTTAAGTTTTCTTGAAAATGTATCTAATGTGTAACAGGTTGTAAAGTCGTATAAAAGACTATTCCAATATGTTACATTGACAGTATTCTTAGGTGTATGCTTATCAGTCGGGGGAACAGTCATTATTTTTTAATTTTCATTTGTGGAATTATTCTTGCTGATGGATTGATTTCAATGAAAAAGTAGATGAAATATTCAGGCATTGAGACTTGAAATCTCTCTTTTCCAGTAAAACCTTATAATAGACATATATTTTGTTTCTTTTAGAAAGCCGAGGGAACCATCTACTGTTGAGTCGCAAGAGATGGGTGAGTATCCAGTCCTATAAGAAATGTTTGAACTGATAGAATTCAATGTGGAAATGAATAATTTTATCTGGTGTATGTTATTTTTCACTTAAAGTGACTACACGGATAAAATACAGTTTGTATTTTATTCTTGGTATTTAGTCTAAATAAGACTGTAATTTTCACTTTTAATACCGATCGGTCCTTTCATTAAAAATGACATTTGTGACCCACTCTGTGAAAATGAGTCACAAGACGCAAATTTGACAAATATACATTTCTATGTAGCTGGAAAGAGTACATAATCAGCTTTAATTTGGTATGTTAGATGTGTGTGGCATGTTGCATTATGGAGATATGGCATTTGTAATAATCAATAATGTGCATAATTAACACAATTTATTGTTAGGAAAACAAGCATTCAAATGAAAACAAATGACATAGGCCTATTTGAAACAAAGTACTCACAAAAATCATTGATTTTAATATTTTATTGATTGAAATTAAAGTTTATGTAAAAAATATTAAGAAAATTTAGATCCTAATGATGTCCAAAAAACATGATAACCAAAAATCAGATGTTAAAAAAAAACCACCCTCTGAACATTTCATCGCCCATTACATGTAAACGCATGGTGCGACATGTTACCCTTTTTCACAGAGCGGGTGACATTTGATTCGCTATGCTTGAAAAGAAGAAGCAAATTAAACCAGCAGTGATAGATAGAATAGAAGAATACTGGCCATTCCGTGTAATGTTGTTCTTATACTAATGCCCTTGTACTGTTACTATTATTACTAGCTTATGAGAGACCTCGGCTTCAAACACCAGAACCACTGGTACCCAATCGTATTGAATTCGCATACGTATACGCTAACTGGCCATCAACGAACCCAACCGAGCTCGACACGGGGCTGGGAGAACCTGAGCCTGTGAATCACGCAGGAAATGAATATCACAGCTACGTGAACGTTAAGGAGAAACAACAGAAGGACAAGTTTGTAAAACACGGGCAAGTTTTTGCACCATCTGGGACTGGTCCCGTCTTGCCAGCGATACATGTATGGACCACTTCCCAAGAGGGGAGTGGTCGTCCTTATTTTCCACTGTTGCCAACTCCGAAGTTTCTGACCCAAAACAAGAACTCGGTGACAATTACAGGTGATGGTGCCTCTGCCCAAGCGGCAGATACAAGGTCGAATGAGGGCGCCTCATTTGAAAGGGTCCACCCCTCATTTGACAGAAAATAACGGAAACGAAAACTATTCATGTACCCAATTTTACGAAATAATCCGACATCGAACAAGCAGGTAACCCAAGAAACAGAGAAAGTCGTGAAGACACCCAAATCGAGTACGAATATTTCTAAATCTCCAGAAACTGGAGATTTAGACTATGATGATGTTGTGTCAATTCTTTGGAAATTGCGATGAAAAGGCTGAACATACGGTACATACTTAATTAAAAACCGAAGATAAACAATCAGTGAATAGTGCAACCTCGTACTCGACTCGATGAAATACCAAGCTCTAAAGAGTGAATTCAGATGAGGAACCCTGAATCATCTTTTACACACTACTTACCGGGGTTAAAGGCTTAATCATATCAGTGCACCCTCAATTTTCTTAAATGGAAGGTACAACATTGGTAAATGTTGGCAAAACTGCTTCTATGAGTATGCTATATTTACTCTCTTTAAATCAAGATACACATTAAACATAAATCAACCTGTGAAAATTTCAGGTGAATATTTTGTGTCGATCGTTAACAAAAAATGCATTCACGTTTGTTGTATGAAATTCAAATTTGTAAAGAAAATGTTAGGAGCAAAAACGTTGCCGTCTGACAAAGTTACGAATATGTGTTTTTCTGTTTTCTCTGTTATACCTTCCCTTTAATAGTGCATCCTATACTTCCACATAAACACAATGATTATTAAAACGTTTTTGTAATGGGATAGGCATACATCAAATTAATATAACAAACAAATATTTTGAAGTACTTGGAATCTCAGAGTTCTTCAAATTTTCTCTCACAAACAGAATTTCGTTTGATGAAGAACGGCCCATAAATTCATTTTGACACTTTGGGCACTGTTGCACCAAGCTTTTGACAATTGTAGTTTGAAATACCTCATAATTTTTGTTTTCCTTTCTCAAAATCAAATGAGTATTATTTCGACTTAAAAAAAAAGGAAAAAGCCAGAAATCGGTATAAACAAAAACTTTAAAAAATTGTGTGATACATCTTTTAACAATTAAGTACAGTGTACACTGTAACAACCGTGGTGTTAAGAACATCACCGATTGTGTTCATATCAGGAATCAGTATGATATGAACACCAATAAAATACTAAAGTTGACATCACTGGTGTTATATTTTAACACAAGTTTTTGCAGGGTGCTTGACTTGACGTGAATATTTTGCTATTGAGTGTTGTTATATGGCTTTAAAAATACAAATTATGGTAGGCCTAGATCAATTTGAAAACTAGGTTTGGTATTCTCAACCAGTGTGAAAAAATTAAGGTCAATCAAAGTTCAATCATGTAAATTGTAGTTACAATCTTGAGTTTTAATTGGTGGTGGTTATTTTACTGCGAATCTAGACTAATAGTTTATCAGTCTTATGTAATCTTATAATTGTGTGATGTGATGGTGTAATAAATGCATATTATTTTTCATTAATATCAGTGTGTCGTTAAGAATGATTACATTAGATATCTCATTAAACTTTTATAACTTTGGAGACTTTTAGGAAAATTTGTTTTTGAATAGACAAGGTATTTTCAGCTTAAAGATGTAAAGGCTTATTCCGTGTGATTCCTTATTTCCCCGATAATGTTTAGTTGAATTTTTTTCTTTGCTCTCATCCTGAAACATTGGAGAATCCAACGGGAGGGGGGGAGAGGGGTCGGAGAAGCGATTTCTTTTTAAAAGATTTTGTAATTTTAATGATAATATATAGACCTAGCCGCAAACTCTCAAGATCAAAGATACATCCATAGGGCTGGATCGCTTTTTCAAAGGTGATTTAAATCCCCGCTTCAGTAAAATTGCCTCTGTATGCGTCATAATGTACCTAAATATACTACTCAAAACAATTTAGGGAGCAAAACAATTTAGGGAACACCGGATTTACTGCAAGAGGTGGTCACACCCGTTATTGAAATGTTCCATGAACCGGGATTTTCATTTGCAACCCCCTCTCCCTTTCAGTAGTCATGTCATGAAATGTGTAATCACTACATGCATCCTTTATCATCTGTTTCGTTGTACAGTTGTTTCTCATCAATTCTGTGAAACATTGTGTTTATCTGAAATAAATGATCTTGCTTTAACTGAGATTATTCCGGTGTTCCCTAAATTGTTTTGTTCCCTAAATTGTTTTGTTCCCTAAATTGTTTTGAAGAGTATTATATAAAAATGTCGTCATTGACTGCAGATTCCATACATGACTTCTATATGCGTTTAATGAAGCGTATCATGGAAAATAACTCTATTGTATGTTGGCATGCGTCATGAACTTCGTGTTAGGCACAAATAAACGTGTATTTCCTGCTAAGGCATACGTCACTTGTACACTGAGTGGGGCTCGCTGTATGTCAAGGTTTCAACATAAAGAAAACTGATGTTCATTGCTTTGTATGTACCCACAGAACCTACTGGATAACCACTTGCAGACGATCTCCTCACTTTTGCCCCATAGGCCTATCATTGGTGAAATTATTTTGCAGAAAATCCATCCGCACCATCACTTGAAGCTGGTTGTTAATGTTATGTACAACACTGCCTTCTACTGATGACGTTTCCTGACGATGGCTAGAGCGCAATAGCTGAACCGTTGAGTAATGCATTGGCGGGGCTAAGGGGGCTGTAGCCCCCCTAAAATCGTTTAATTTTTAATTTTTTCTAATAAATAAAAAAAGGGAGAGAAAAAGAGAGAGAGAGAGGGGGGGGGAGGAGGGGAGGGGCCAACGCACGCACTCCCATTCCCACAGTGTGCTTTGTTTTTCTCTCCCTTTGATTATTTCATTGTAATTTTTGTAGTACTGAAAAATAATAGATTTTTTGATTCTCAGCCCCCCCTAAAAAATGTTCTGGATCCGCCCATGTAATGTTCTCTTTTCAGAGGAAACCAACTCTTTTGAAAATATAAAATGGTGTCTCAACCAAAATTCATTAATGCCGGCTGACATTTATATAGAGTTGACAATTCAAAAATAACCAAATGGTCAAAATGTTTACCTTAAAATTAAGCCTATATAGGCTACTTGGTGTATAGCTGATGATGGTATCAGTTTATTGCTGAATTATTGGCAATAATTTCTAGTTCGTATTAAGGAAAAAGTACTCAACTTTATTTCACTTTACAGTGAATACAAACATCTGAATGCATTTTCTCTGTTTTCTCTTAAACGACACAACGTAAATAAGCCAATGTTTTCACGTGGTTGTTTAATGTATAGAGAACATGGATCCTTTGGGGAAGATGGATTCCTTGATACATTTTGCTATATTGCGTTACTGCTTATGCATTTCCTGTTGTCTGAAACTAATCCCTATAGACGATGTGACCAATGACATCACATGTTTATAAATAAGCCACAAAGTTCTATGACAATAAACCATCAAATCTGATATTTTGAGATGTCAGGAGAAAAATACATAATTTGATTTATTTTTAATAAGGCACTAACATTTCATCTGAAATCTTATTCATCTGACATTCATGATTTTGCATATGTACCTACAGAACCTACTGGTCCGAGCTACCACTTGCAGACGATCTCCTCACTCTTGTCCCATATAATTGTTCAACTTATTTTACAACACCGCCTTCTACTGATGACGTTTCCTGTAAATACTTTTTTTTTTTTTTCAGAGGAAAACAACTCTCATGAAAATATCAAATGGTTTCCCAACAAAATTATTTAATGCAGGCTGATATTAATATAGAATTGGTAATTAAAAAAAAATTACCAAATTGTGAAAATGTTTACGTTAAACTTAATTAAGCCGATATACTTGGTGTAAAACAGATGATGGTATCACTTTCCCCAATAATTTCCAGCTGTGGAATTAAGGAGGAAAGAGTACCCCATTAATTCCATTTTACAGTGAATACAAACATCTGAATGCATTTTCTCTATATTCTCCTGAACCACACAGCGTAAATAAGCCGATTCCATGGTGACTCACGTTACATTTTTGAAGTATTTAGACACACTCTTGATGCCATAATTGTTGCACTCATATATTTCACTCATCAGTTTCTACACAGCAGTTGCATTATACACAGACTTTACTCAGAACAAAAAATAATGATTTCAGAAATTTCAAATATGTAAGCTATATAAGAGAAAAATGCTGGTTACTCATGTTACATTAAAAATTAAATGATAATCCAACAAGATGCTGCCTATCCTAGCTAGTTTTATAATCACATTTCGTCCTTTGATAATGTAATTTGCATAATTAATTAGTCCTTAAAATGTTTACAAAATGAAAAAGTGAATAAAATGTGTTAACATAACCGTAGTTTCAAAAACTGATGGCATTTTTCTTTGCTACATTACTGACCATGCGCAAGTAAGTGTTTATTTTATATTAAAAAAATAATAATTTGCATAATTAATAAGTCTAAATATGAGAATTTAGATAATTGAAAAATTAAAGGCTTGTGGTGTGGTTCTTGCATGAGACAACAAATTTGATTTGGTCATCTTGCATCGTGCACATGTTATAATTTGATTGCCTGCAAAATTAATCACATAATTTATTGGAATACACATGAATTTGCTTAATTAACTACTCTTCATTAAAAGAATTTCAAAAAATGAATGAAATAAATAATATACCTTGAGTCACCATCATGGCACAAACTTTGATAGAATTTTTTCACTTGCTACGAAAATCTACGTCAATAATTCATTAAATATGCCAATTACAATAATGAAGATATCAATGCTTAGAAATGTCATCTTTAATCTTTGGTGTAGCCCTCCTGCTTTCATTTATCTTTTTACTTATTTTGATCGGTCCAATCAAAACCCAGCTATATTTAGTTGAATGATGTCATCCCAAAACCAAGAAAATGCACAGTGTAGATAAGTTATTGTCAACGGAAGTAGTAGTACAACTGAAGTGCCTTGTTATATCAAATAAAACTTCAGAGTTAGTTCAAGGGGACGAAAAGAAGAAAAGGTTCCGCGAAATGACGATGACGCATTAACCGCACTCTCTCCTGGAAGGGTTTTGTAATTTTAATGATCATAATAACTGCATCCTCTCAAGATGAAAGAACAACGATCCAGCCCAAGGACAGGATTGCTTTATCAAAAGTGATTCAAAACCCGCTTCAGTAAAATCTGTCCATGACGTCATAATGTACCTAAATATATAAAAAATGCCGTCACTCAGATTCCATACATGGCTTCTGTATGCGTTTAGTGAATCGTATCAAGGGATCCATGATAGTCTGTCGTCACCCGACATGAACTTTAATAGTATCAGGCACTATTGTTCCTTTAACAAATAAATGTGTATTACCTGCTAAGGCCTTTATACACCGTGTGGATCCGGTAAATACCAAGGATTCATTACAAATAATACTGACATTCATCATTTTGTATATATATGTATCGTCCATGTACGTAATTCGCCGCACTCGTGAAATGACGCACCTACTTTTGGCATAACATTTCTCGGAAAACTTACAAAACTATGGCGTATTACTGGTTGCATAAACTTATCTAAGTCGTACTTGTTACAGAAATAAAAATTATAGCGAAATTGTATGATTTACTGGAAAGTTTGTGCTTGTGAAAGTGGAAAACGTTGTTTAACCACCGATTTTACTAGATACAAATAGTAAGAGATTTACATGACCTCAATTTTTTTTTCACGAACATCTGTGATTTTATTGTTCTATGCCGTCAACAAGCTGTTGTCTGTGGAAACCAAAATATATGAATGCTTTGCATTTGCAATGATTTTTTAAAGAAATACTGATCCTCAAAATGAACACATTCCCTATAGAAGAAGCGAACGAAGACTACTTAATTCGTTGGTGTTTATTTCGACGGGACACAAGCCTTTTATGTGGTTATACACAAAGTAGATTTATATCGAGAAACTGACCTGAAATATATAAACGGTTCGCGAGCAAAGAAAAATTGGCTGATGCCGGACTCGAACCCGCGACCTCTCGATTACCGTACGAGCGCTCTACCAACTGAGCTAACCAGCCCCTATGTTGGTGGGCGGTCCACTAATGCCAATTATCTGTTGCTCTATGGGGCCAAGTCAGAGGCCAAACTATATATATATATATATATATATATATATATATATATATATATATATATATATATATATATATATATATATATATATATATATATATTTATATATATATATATATATATATAATCGACTGGATCATTCGAGCTACCACTTGCAGACGATCTCATCACTTTTGTCCCGTATCATTGTTCAAATTATTTTGCATAAGGCTTCCAACAGCACCATCACGTGAAGCTGGTTGTTTTGTACAACACTGCCTTCTACTGATGACGTTTCCTGCCGATGACTAGAGCGCAATACCTGACCTGTTGAATATACATGTAAATAATTCTCGTTTTTGCAGAGGAAAACAACTCTTATGAAAATATAAAATGGCGTCTCAACCAAAATTATTTAATGCAGGCTGATATTCATATATAATTGGTAATTCAAAAAATTTCAACCAAATTGTGAAAATGTTTACGTTAAACTATATTAAGCCTATGGTTGGTGTAAAACTGATGATGGTATCACTTTCCCCTAAAAAGGAATTTGTCTGAGGTGCTGAATTATTGCCAATAATTTCCAGCAGTGGAATTAAGGAAAGAGTATTCTATTAATTCCATTTTACAGTGAATACAAACATCTGAATGCATTTTCTCTATATTCTCCTGAACCACACAGCGTAAATAAGCCGATTCCATGGTGACCCACGTTACATTTTTGAAGTATTTAGACCCACTCTTGATGCCATAATTGTTGTACTCATTATACTGAACAGCAAAAGAAACGTCGTATGAATACAAGATATCAACATGTATATTTTGTAACGTACACAAATATGACTGGGGATATCTGAGTAAGTCATTTTCCTTTCTGTCATCATCGCCACAGTCCGGTGAATGTTTTTGCGCATGTTTGCCTTTGGGGCTGATCACGTGATGGTCACGTTCGAGTGTGTGCATATCAATACCTTGTGTGGCCACCATGAGAGATGACCACATATACACATCTCCTGTACATGGAGTGAACAAGGCGGTTGATAAAGGCCATTGGGATCTGGCCCATACCCTCAGGAAAGCTGCATTCAGTTCAGCTACAGTTGTCGGCCTTGGGCGCACTTCATTAAGTCGTCTTTGGATCTCGTCCCACAAGTGTTTTATGTGGTTCAAATCCGGACTGAGGGCAGGCCAAGGCATGGTTCTGATGTTGAACTGCTGGAGAAAGTCCCTGGTTGCTCTTGCAGTGTGGGGACGGGCATTGTCATGCTGGAAGACATGATTCTGGTGGCGTGCGAAATACGGCACAACGTGAGGTCTCACAACTTGATCGATGTACCGGACAGCCGTGACCCCATGACCTCTACCTGGACCAATGTTTTGAAAGACCACAGGTCCAACTTTCTGGTGAAGGCCAATACCTCCCCAAACCATGATGCTTGGTCCGCCCCACGGGTCTCTTTCCATCACACACGCATCTGCGTAACGTTCACCCCTCCTTCGCCAGACCCTAGTTCTGCCATCTGCCGTGGAAATGCAGTAACGGCTTTCGTCGGAGAAGAGGATGGTTCTCCATTGCCGGTGACGCCAATGTTGACGCTGCATGGCCCATTGCAGACGTTCCCGTCGGTGACGATCTGTCAGAATCGGACCCCTAGCCGGACGACGACAAGACATGTTGTTGGCGGCCAAACAGCGTCGGACCGTGTCGTCACTAATGGGTCGCTGGTGGGTCCCAATGGTCTGACGTGCTGTTTCCGTGACCCTGGTGAATCGGTCCTGGAGATGTTGGCGCACGATATACCGATCCTGTCGAGGCGTTGTAACCCTGGGCCGACCACTGCGAGGACGGTCATTGGTACTGTTGGTGGTGTTGTATTGCTGCCTCAGACGTTCGATAGTTCGGACATTGCAGTTAAAGTCATTAGCAATGACCTGAGCACTTTGGCCAGCGTGCAGACGTCCAATGGCTTGTTCACGTTGGTTTGCGGTTAATCGTGGCATGCCTGTTGCGTCCAAAGAACAACTGGCAGTCCATCAATTCAGGATGCATTTTATACCCATAGCTACCACGAGATGCACAGGCACTTCGATTGTGTCGGGAAGTGTTTGCACCCACCCACCATGGCCGTTTACATACCGGATGCTTTGAAAACCATTCAAGTCGCATTCCATCCGCCTATAGGATTTTCAGGCACAGTCATGATTCAAAATGATGTTAGACTGCATATTTCCCGAAAACGATACATGTAAAACTCTTGTGGTTGAGTTATGTCAATGATTTAAAATCACGACGTTTCTTTTGCTGTTCAGTATATTTCACTTATCAGTTTCTACACAGCAGTTGCATTATACACAGACTTTACTCAGAACAAAAAATAATGATTTCAGAAATTTTAAATATGTATGCTATATCAGAGAAAAATGCTGGTTACTCATGTTACATTAAAAAATAAATTATAATCCAACAAGATGCTGCCTATCCTAGCTAGTTTTATAATCACATTTCGTCCTTTGATAATGTAATTTGCATAATTAATTAATCCTTAAAATGTTTACAAAATGAAAAAGTGAATAAAATGTGTTAACATAACCGTAGTTTCAAAAACTGATGGCACTTTTCTTTGCTACATTACTGACCATGTGCAAGTAAGTGTTTATTTTATATTAAAAAATAATAATTTGCATAATTAATAGGTAAGTCTAAATATGAGAATTTACATAATTGAAAAATTAAAGGCTTGTGGTGTGGTTCTTGCATGAGACAACAAATTTGATATGGTCATCTTGCATCGTGCACATGTTATAATTTGATTGCCAGCAAAATTAATCACATAATTTATTTGAATACACAAGAATTTGCTTAATTAAAAATACCTCTGCTGCGCGCAGGGTTTAACTCTTCATTAAAAGAATTTCAAAAAATGAATGAAATAAATAATATACCTTGAGTCACCATCATGGCACAAACTTTGATAGAATTGTTTCACTTACTACGAAAATTTACGTTAATAACTCATTATTATGCCAATTACAATAATGAAGATATCAATGCTTAGAAATGTCATCTTTAATCTTTCGTGTAGCCCTCCTGCTTTCATTTATCTTTTTACTTATTTTGATCGGGCCAATCAAAACCCAGCTATTTTTAGTTGAATAATGTCATCCCAAAACCAAGAAAATGCACAGTGCAGATAAGTTATTGTCAACGGAAGTAGTAGTACAACTGAAGTGCCTTGTTATAGCAAACAAAACTTCAGAGTTAGTTCAAGGGGACGAAAAGAAGAAAAGGTTCCGCGAAATGATGATGACGCATTAACCGCACTCTCTCGTAGAAGGGTTTTGTAATTTTAATGATCATAATAACTGCATCCTCTCAAGATGAAATATCAACGACCCAGCCCTAGGACGGGATTGCTTTATCAAAAGTGATTCAAAACCCGCTTTAGTAAAATCTGTCCATGACGTCATAATGTACCTAAATATATAAAAATGCCGTCACTCAGATTCCATACATGGCTTCTGTATGCGTTTAGTGAATCGTATCAAGGGATCCATGATGGTCTGTCGTCACCTGGCATGAACTTTAATATTGTTAGGCACTATTGTTCCTTTAACAAATAAATTTGTATTACATGCTAAGGACTTTATACACCGTGTGGACCCGGTAAATGCCAAGGGTTCAGTACAAATAATACTGACCTTCATTATTTTGTATATATATATATGTACCTACACCATCTACTGCATCATTCGAGCTACCACTTGCAGACGAGCTCCTCACTCTTGTCCCATATCATCGTTCATCGTATTTTGCAGGAGGCCTCTAACAGCACCATCACGTGAAGATGATTGTTTAATACTGCTTTCTACTGATGACGTTTCCTGCCGATGGCAAGAGTGCAATAGCTGAACTGTTGAGTATATATGTAAATAATTCTCCTTTTTGCAGAGGAAAACAACTCTTATGAAAATATAAAATGGTGTCTCAACCAAAATTATTTAATGTAGGCTGATATTCATATATAATTGGTAATTCAAAAAATAACCAAATTGTGAAAATGTTTACGTTAAACTTAATTAAGCCTATACTTGGTGTAAAACTGATAATGGTATCACTTTCCCCTAAAAAGGAATTTGTCTGAGGTGCTGAATTATTGCCAATAATTCCCAGCAGTGGAATTAAGGAGGAAAGAGTACCGGTATTCTATTAATTCCACTTTACAGTGAATACAAACATCTGGATTCATTTTCTTTTTTTCTTCTAAAAGACACAACGTAAATAAGCCGATTTTATGGTTACTCACGTTACCTTTTTGTAACGTGAGTATTTGGACACACTCTTGATGCCATCATTGTTGTACTTTTATATTTCACTCATCAGTTTCTACACAGTTGCATTATACCCAGAAATTTGAAATATGTATGATATATAAGAGAAAAATGCTGGTTACTAATAGGCCTATTACATTTTTCGGACATGCATAAAATGTTGTATTTTTCTCTTATATAGCATTCATATAACAAATTTCTGAAATTATTATTTTGTGCTGAGTAAGGACTGGGTATAATGCAACTACTGTGAAAAAAACTGATGAGTGAAATATAGGTTATTATGGCATTAAGAGTGGGTTCAAAACCTCAAAAATGTAACGTGAGTACAGAGTAACCTGATATTTTCACAGGGTAGTTATTTAATGAATAGTATAGGGAATATGCGTCCTTCGGGGAAGATGGATTCCTTGATACATTTTGCCATATTGCGTTACTGTTGTCTGAAACTAATTCATATGACGATGTGATCAATGACATCACATGTTTACAACAGAGCCCCAGAGGTAAAACTGCGCTGGGCTCAAAATGTACACTGGTCTATGACAATAAACCATAACAATCTGATTTTGAGATTTATTTATTTGATTTATTTTTAATCAGGCACAATTCTGAAATCTTATTCATCTGACGTTTTTTAAAATTCTTGATATTATGTGAAGAACTACAAAATGTACAAACTCTCCATACAAAAACCGACCATGCTGAGACTGGGTGTGATCATCCTCGCCTTCTTGAGTGACGGAACGGGACAGACGACTCAGGGTATACCTATGGCTCCCAATTGAGTTGCAGGTAGTAACCGAAAAGATAGACGAACATTTCTGTAAGAGGTACTTATCCATGTTGGGCATGGGCATAAGTAGCAGTGGCGCACATTTTGTTGTCGGGGTGGGGAGTTGAATCAAAATTTCCAATTTCCGTGACCTCACTGATTGTGACCCCATCCTGAAGCCACCCCAACTTCGTCCCCCGAAAAAATTACGGACTTTGGGAATTATTTGGATTAAAAAACAATAAATAAATTTATGTTGAGAAAATATTTTGATCGTTGTTTTTCGACTTTTGACACATTTTGTAGAACTTTTGTGAACTTTGGAAATTTGTATTAAAAAAATACCAAAAAACCCAATGGTAGTCCAAATTCTATTTTCAAATGTATTATGAGGTAATACTGCAGAGCAGCTATTCCCACCAAATAACAATAACAAAATATTGCCGACCAAAAGGGGACCGTTTTCCCCCATTCCCGGTGACGCCGACAGCAATATCCCATGTTTTAATTAATTTCTTTTTTAATATTTAGGAAGTTTGACGTTACAATCATCACAGGATCTTTCTCCCGAAGTTAAACTAAAAGGCTAACATATTTTCTCGTTTTTTGTTTGAATCTGCGTTCTTCTATGTTTAAAATAGTGTCGGCCGTGATTTAAAATGTAAAGAACGTGGTTTTTGTCGATGACAATGATATTTTACATAAGGATAGTTTAATTCATTTGTCATAAATTGTGATAATTGTGATAATTGATGATATTTAGTCTTTGCCTTTGGTGAATGTTTTGCATACTATGTTTTCATATTCTGGATAATTAAGTGAATTAATCAAATCTATTTTGCAGTTCACCTTCGTGTAAAGATTTACCAGTCCAGCTATGCTGTAGACAAATTAACCAATGTTACATTGACATGGGTAGGCATATGTTGATATATATATATATATATATATATATATATATATATATATATATATCTATATCTCACACACACACACACACACACACACACACACACAAACTTGGAATCGTCGACAAACAAACAAAATGTTCTGGGTTTTGCCTTAAAACATACTTTGTGTAAAGTTGATCATAATAGCAAACATCCTGGAAAATTATTCAGTCGATAAATATTCGTATTCCGGATATGAAAATTCCAAATTAAAATAATAATAATAATAATAAAATAACAGTGTATGCATTTTCACTTTTTCCCAGTGTAAAAAGCTTATACTTTCACAGTTTTTTTCATGGATATATTTATTCAAAGAGAGTTTTGCATATTCGTACACTGTAAAAAGTTGTGTGAGTTCACAGTAGTTTTTTCTGTTGAAAAGAATCAAAACTTTACAGAAGAAATGGCCGTTTTCAGATTTTCCTGTGAATATACAGAAATGTGTTGTTTCTAAATGGCTACTTTCCTATTCTCTGTAAAGTTACAGCAGGTCTGCTGTTGATGCACAAGTGAAAATTCTGCTGTATAACAAAGAATCTGCTGTATAATAAAGAAGTCTCCGTTATGCCAATTGACAAAACAACTTATTGTAATTGAACAATAATTGTTTTAACAGTGTAGAGTGAGGCAGATTTGCCAGCATTGACAATACCAGTGTATAATATTCCACATCTCCAGTGTATCTGTTGTCCTACTTGATTGGTGGATCCGTGGGGAGGGGGGGCGTGATCCACATTGTTCGCCGTGCATGTCAGCTTACCACACTATGCAGTGTGTTCCCATTTTGGTAGTGTGCTCCCCTTGTCTCCATTCCAGATCCGCCTCATGGTTTATCCGGCTTTGTGTGAGGGAGGGAGTATGCCTTTATTTGTGTATAATATGCCTGATCATTTTCTGTCAACCACAGATTCATCAATGTGTAAAGAAGGTAATCAATCTCTATACTGTGGCTATCAAGATGCCATCGTATGTCAAAATAATGAAATGACAGGTTCATGCATTTACTCCGCTTCGTTGTCTACACATCCATTGTGCGCCTGTAAAGTACGAGTTTCTTTCAAAATATAAAATGGGTTTATACACCGACAAGTAAAAACACCTGTAATAATTGTACGTAACAGAAATGCAAACGTTTAATGTATAGGGAATATGGATCCTTCAGGGAAGATGGATTCCTTGATACATTTTGCTATATTGCGTTACTGCCTATGCATTTCCTGTTCTCTGAAACTAATCCCTATAGACGTTGTGACCAATGACATTACATGTTTATAAATAAGCCCCAAAGGTCTCTATGACAATAAACCATCAAATCTGATATGTTGAGATGTCAGGAGAAAAATACATAATTTGATTGATTTTTAATAAGGCACTAACATTACATCTCAAATCTTATTCATCTGAAGTTTTTATGTTATGTGAAAAACTACAAAATACACTTTTGCCCGGTGGGAATTCACCCTGGTACTCAAATGGTCACGCAAAGTGTAAACGAGTCACATGACCTATATAGTAAAAAAGGTCATCTTTGGGTCATTCAGTCAACAGAAGGAGCGCACATGAAAACGGAAACAGAACACTTTTGTACCAAGGGCTCCATCTTGTCAGTATTACAAATCGAATCATCGATACGTCTTAAAAACCGAATGTTTCAGATGTAGGCCTACGGAAAAAAGCTTGTTATATTAGTCTCTGAAAAAACCTCAGAGACACGAACTCTCCATATGACTTCTCATCTACATAATTATCAATGAAAGGGGCGACTGTTTGGAATACGTTTACAACAATCGCTATTCTTTTTTTTTCAGGGGGTAAAATGTAGCGACAAAAAATGAAATGTTTCTCTTATTGGAAATATATTATGGAGAAACACAATTCAAAGAAGGCTATTTTAACACTCAATCTATCACTCTACCACTCTACAACAAGAACATTTATTATTTATTTATTTCAGAAAACCTGAATTCAGTGTGATTCACTGACTCACTGAAGATCGAGATCGAGATCATGAGGATGTGTGCAAAACCAACCATGCTGATATATAAATTGGGTGTGATCATCTTCGCCTTCTTGAGTGGAGAAACGTGGATAACCCGCACACAGGCACTGGCGGTTATCCTACCCGTTGAGTTGCAGGGAGAATACATTAGGATGAGGATACAACATCATTTCTGTCAGAGGTACATGTACTGAAATATTATAATTCAAACACAATAATTAAATTAATTTTGAGTAAATATATTGATTGTTGATTTTAGATTTTGGGCACATTTTGATTTTTTCAACAATGGGAGCACTTATTCCCACCAAATAACAATAACAAAATATTGTTGACAACAAGGGGTCCGGTTTCCCCCCATTGAAGGGACCGCGTACAGTACTAACCATGTTTTATTCATTTTCTTTTAAATATTAGGGAGTTTGACGTCACAATCATCACTAGATAAAAAAATCCATAATAACATCCTTAAAAGTTGCAATTATTACACTCTTGGTGGATGTTTTGCATACAATAATGCTTTCGTATTCTGAATAATTTCAGGTAAATGAGTCTTTTTTTTGTTTACAGTTATACAGGAACATGCCCGACTGACGATTTCTCAGTCCGCTCCATATGCTGTCAAAGCAGTTCACCAAACCAATGTTATATAATAAAAATAGGTATATAAATCCACACATTATTATTATTATTATTATTATGTTGATCTCCTTCGAACCCTTTCCTTTTCCCCATTTCTACTCACTGATTATTCAACGTCTTTTTTATGTAGTTCTTGCAAATGCGGAGCAAGGGTTTCGAAATAGGGGGAACCACATCAAAAAGAGGGCGTGATTCTTCACGCGGCTCTCTATGCTTTTAAACTCAATATAACCAATGTTAGATGATTACATTGAAATGGGTAGGCCTATTATGTTAAAATCCCCCAGTAGTATGTTAGATGGGGGTTCTAGGCCAACTACTAAAAATCATTTTTTTAAAATCATTTTTTAAAGGGGAATTCCCTTAAAGTAGTTGACCTAGACCCCCATCTAACGTTTTTTAAATCTTTTTATATGATGACGTCATTAAATCTTATTTATGGCATCGTCATATATAAAACCGCCGGTTACCGCCGGTTTTAAAAAACAAGTTAAAAAAGTGAAGAAAAAATTTAAAAATATTATCTAGTTTAATAGTAAAGATGACAACAAAATATTTATCGAAATACACATTACCAGAATTGAAAGAGTTTGCGCGAGAACACATTGGTCGAATAATTCTTGTGCAAAACAACAAGAATAAAGTAAATAAACGCAGTTATTACAACGCGGTGAAAAAATATTTAAAACGACAAAAACAAAAACCATTATATAAATTAAATTTAGCTGAATTGAGAGAGCGTATAACGGTTGAAAATATTGAGCTACCACCACGCGGCGCGGGAGTAAGAGCGCAGTTGATAAAAAAAGACTACATCAACGCTATTAAAAGGTTTCACGGACGAGAAACAGAGTTGAGATTTAACTCACCGATTGACGGTGGCAGATATTTACGCGAACGAACAATGACGGTTCCGCTGAATCATAGCAAAGAAAAATATTTAAATATATTTTGGCGAGCGGTAAAACCAAAGATTATCGCCAAGTTGGGTATGGACTTGCAAGAATTTACCGCATTCAAGTTTATGATATTTATACGCGTTAAATTACGTAAAGAAAAATTAGACGGCACGATCGATTTTGCCGAATCAAATTTTCATAATAATAAGCAAATTGTTTTATTGAATTTAGATGATATCGAAAATATACTCGATACTGTTTCTTCACAAATTGTAGAGGCTTTAGAAAAATGGACTCAAAAGGGCAGCGGATGGGAGGTAGATCGTATCGTAGAAATGAACATCTCAATCGCGAGATATCAACCTTTGAGAGGTGGCAGCTATATCGAGCTATGCGACTATATTAAAAATAAAAAAGCGTGCATCAACGTAAAAAACAAAGACGACGATTGTTTGAGGTGGGCTTTACGCGCCCATCGTTTTCCAGCGGGCGATCATGTTGATAGAACGAGTAAGTACCCGATAGAGGACGGTTTAAATTTTAACAATATCGAGGCTCCTACACCAATCAGCCAAATTAAGCGAGTAGAGAAACAAAACAATATAGCGATAAATGTTTTTGGTTGTGAATCAAAAACGATTCTAGTTTACAAACTTAGTGATCAACCTAAAAATATAGATCGTATTAATTTATTATTGATTAACGATGAAGAAGCTAGATCTCACTACGTTTGGATAGAAGATGTGAACAAATTACTTTACGATCAAACGAGTCACAAAGAACGTAAACATTTTTGTTTGAGATGTTTACAGGGTTTTTCGACAAAAGCGTATCTCGAAAATCACGTAAAAATGTGTAAGGGAATAAACGACAGACCGGCGACAATCGTGATGCCGGAAAAGGGTAAAAACGATACGGTTAAATTTATAAATTTTCATAAAAAGATGCGAGTTCCATTCGTAATATACGCCGACTTTGAAAGTATTATTAAAAATGTTGTAGATGTAAACTCTACGAGCACTACGAAACTACAAGAACACGTCGTTTGCGGTTATTCGTTGCGACGGTGAAACTAGCGAACCCATCGTTTACCGAGGAGAAGATGCGGCTAAACATTTTTTAAATGAATTAGAGCTAGAATCAAAACAAATCAACGAGATATTTAAAAACCCTAAAAAATTAAACATGACTAAAGAAGATGTAGAAGATTACAACTCTGCTAGCGAGTGTTGGATATGTGAAAAGAAGTGTGATGAGAAGGTAAGAGATCATTGTCACATTACCGGAAAATATAGAGGCGCGGCGCATAATTATTGTAATTTAAAACTGAGTTTAAAACCGAGTAAAACTTTTATTCCGGTCGTATTTCATAATTTGCGAGGCTACGACTCTCATCTCATTATGCAGGCTGCGAGTCAAACGACTGGAAATTTAACGTGTATTCCAAATAATATTGAAAAGTATATTTCTTTTTCAATCGGGCAACTACGATTTATAGACAGCGCTCAATTTTTACTGGCGTCGTTGGATAAACTCGTTAAATCAAACAATTCTTTTCCGATTACAACTGAACTCGAACC
Organism: Zoroaster sp. YZ-2022; assembly: GCA_029582265.1. Classification (NCBI taxonomy): domain Eukaryota; kingdom Metazoa; phylum Echinodermata; class Asteroidea; order Forcipulatida; family Zoroasteridae; genus Zoroaster; species Zoroaster sp. YZ-2022. The sequence goes on along the minus strand of CM055818.1, from coordinate 46,824,045 downwards.
CTCTCTCGAAAAATTTAATCTGTTAAAAAGCAAGGGTATTTATCCTTACGAGTACATGGATAGTTTTGAAAAATTTAAAGAGACGCGCCTTCCTCTTATAGAATCTTTTTATAGTAGTTTAAACAACCAACACATTACCAAAGAACAATACGAGCATGCAAAGAATGTATTTAATACCTTTGATTGTAAAAATGTAGGAGATTATCATGATTTGTACGTGCGTACGGATACTTGCTTGTTGGCGGACATATTTGAAAACTTTCGCGCTACTTGTATACGAGAGTACGGTTTAGATCCGGCTAATTATTATACTAGTCCGGGATTAAGTTGGGACGCTTTATTAAAACATTCTAAACAAACTTTAGAATTGCTTACGGATGTCGACATGCATTTATTTATTGAGAGAGGTACGCGAGGAGGAACGTGCATGGCGAGCAAACGATACGCTAAAGCAAACAATGTTTACTTACAAGACTACGACGAAAATATTCCATCTAGTTACATTACGTACTTGGACGCGAATAATTTGTACGGCTACGCGATGAGTCAACCTTTGCCGACGGGTAATTTTAAATGGATGACACCTTCACGAGTAAACAAACTCGAGAAAGAAGGACCTAACAAAGGTAAAGGATGTATTTTAGAAGTTGATTTAGAATATCCAACCAGTTTACACGATTCTCACAACGCGTTTCCACTCGCGCCAGAATCGTTGATAGTGCCGAAAGAATGGATGAGCGACTATCAAAAGAATTTACTAAAAGACAAGCCGGCTCCAAACGTCGTGAAATTAGTTCCAAATTTATACGAAAAAAAAAACTACATGCTTCATTATCGTAATTTGCGATTGTATTTACAACTCGGTATGAAACTAACTAAAATTCATCGCGTTTTAGAATTTGACGAAGCACGTTGGATGAAATCGTACATCGATAAAAACACTCAACTCAGAAAACTCGCGACGAGTGATTTTGAAAAAGATTTATACAAACTCATGAACAATTCAGTTTTTGGAAAGACGATGGAAAATGTACGAAAACGTGTTAATGTGAATTTAAAACGGTTAAACGATGAAAAAGCTGAAAATCAAATTAAAAGACTCATCGCAAAACCAAATTTTGCAGAGGCGAGGATTTTTGATAACGATCTAGTAGCGATTCACATGCACAAAACAAAACTCGTTCTCAACCGCCCGGTTTACATAGGAATGAGCATACTGGATTTATCTAAACATTTTTATTACAATCAATTAAAGAAGAAATATAGCGAGAGGTGTGAGTTGGTATACACGGATACAGATAGCTTGTTGTTGGAAATTAAAACTCGTGATGTTTTTAAAGATATGAAAAAAGACAAGCATTTATACGATTTTAGTAACTATGATAAGCGTCATTTTCTATTTTCTGAAGAAAATAAAAAAGTGATCGGTAAAATGAAAGCCGAGACCGCGGGAACTCTAATCTCTGAAGTTGTTTGTTTGAGACCTAAAATGTATTGGATACTTTTATCGAATGAAAAAGAAATTAGAAAAGCTAAAGGAGTTAAAAAACAAGTTTTAGAACAACAAATTAAACACGACCGATATAAACAAGTTTTATCATTGAAAAATACGCTACATCACCCTATGAATTTTATTAGGCACGAAAAACATCGATTATATACGACGCGAGTAAATATAATATCGCTATCACCTTTAGACACAAAGAGACACATTTCAGAAGACGGAATAGAAACTCACGCTTACGGTCACTATAGCCTCATCGTTTAACAATAGGGGGATTTTCTGTATCTCGAGGAATAATTTGTAATTCTTCTTTTACAAAACTACGAGCGGGACCCGCGTCTAAATAATACAAAATGGGTTGATTAGCGGCTTTCATCGTTTTAGATGTTCTATATACTGCTATACTCCATATAGGATCTGTGGCGCGGCGTCTCGTATCTTTTTCAGCTTCACCGGGCGCGTATAAATACCGAACTAAACTGTTGTTTGGGATTCTTTTTTCATTCTTTTTACCTGGCGAGGCTGGATTTTGCTTGACTACTCGTAATTTAATCGCGTCTTTAGGTTTTAAGTTGATGAGCCGAGTTGTCTCATTATTTAATGCTTTTACGACTAGCGGTAATCTTTTAACCCATTCTCTATTTCTCGTATTAGTCGCTATTTCTTGCGCATATTGATGAGAAAATAATCTTTCGCTCAAAGTTCTATTAAATCGCTCCACTATACCCTGCGCTCTATGGTTACCAACCTCGCCTCTTTGTATTACAACGTGTTGTTTGCTCATTGTTACGTTTACGCTACTCATAAATTCTTTTCCAGGATCTACTTTTATAATTTTTGGCCAAGAAAGCAAACTACGTTTATAAATTTTTTCAAACGCGTTACCGACTTGCGTAGCGGTTTTATCGGTTAACGGTTCAGCTTCTTTATATCTACTGCCTTCATCAATAATTGTCAACGCGTACTTGTACGTCTTTTTAACAACTGTATCGTGCGGAAGAAACAATAAATCCGCTTGATGAACCTCATTTGGTTTTTCGAGCGTACTATTTGAACTGGTCGGTCTTGGAATATATTTAGGATAGGGTAAATAAATTTGCCACAGCGCTTGCTTTTTTATCCATCGTCGAACTAATTTTACATTTACCTTTGTAGATTTACCTAATTTATTAATCGCATCGAGACCTTTGTAGTATCCTTTTGGACTATAATAAGCGTTAGATAGCTTTCTCTCGTTCATTTTTATATTGCACAATATATTTTTTATTCGTTAGGATTATTAGGCGTGGGCATGAGTGAATCTGGTAAAATTCCTTGTTTAACTAACGCCATTTGAGTTCCACCGGCTAATGCGACCGTCATGGTGAGTTTTAACCCGTCTTTTATACTAAACTTTCCCAAGTTGGCTGGTTCTACGCTTAATACTTTTTTACCGAGCATGCTGTATAAAACTATAAAAACTCCAAAAACGACGCTTTTATAAACAGAATCGGCGATTGTTTTCGTATCTATCGGCATTGAAGGCATATTTTATAGTCGTTAAATATAATATTTAAAAAAAAAACTTTTATTCCATTTCAAAAACAACGGGAGAACTCGTTGTCGGTGGTTCTCTAACGATTGCGGGTTTAATCGGTTCTTTTTTAAATGTTGGTTCTTCTTTTCTAAACAATAAATAAGCAATAGCTAAACCAATATCTATATATACAAAATAGCTCGTTTTATTGCTCGACGAGTTGTTTTCTTTATCACTCAACGCATCACTAGACGTTTTAACGCTTTTTGCGGGTTTAGCGAGTTGCATTTTTTTCTTTCTATTAATTTCGGCGAGTTTTTTCCCAGCCGCGACTCTGTTTGGGTTTTTTGGTTTAGTCGCTGTTTTCGTTACGGTCAACGGTTTCTTTTCTATAGCTTGCGGTTGCGCATTCTCCGTCTCGTTTGGTACAAGTTGCGTCTGTTCCGGTTGTGCATTCACTTCCATCGCTTTTATTATCTACACAAGATTCTTCTTTTCTTTTTAAATGTTTTGCCGTAATTAGCGAAGCGCTGAGCGGAGCGATCAACATGCCGTACTTGTAGTATATTTCACACGCCACGGTAGAAAGCATGGTAGAAATGAACGGATCTTTTTCTAAATCTGAAATTAATTTACCTTCATCATCAATTTGAAATTTAATCTATACGATTTAAACTAAATCCTAATAGTTTAGCGTATAGCGTTATAATGGCGCTACCTAAAGACTGAGTAATATCGCGACCTAATTTAGTTTCGTATTGCGTGTGCAGCGCGTCTCGCTCTTCGGTAGACAAAGCTTCAATATCGCTAACACTTAGTTCTTTTCCGAAAAACTTTTTCGAATCTCCTCCCACTACAACCGATAAAAGACGTTTTTTTTTTTTCAACGACGTATCATTGTTAGTATCGCTTGCGTCGTCCGCGAGTGACATCTGTGGATTTTCGTTTAATAGTTTATGTACTTCTTCCATTTATTATACGTATTTATAGAATAATCGGTTAAATTTATAAAAAAATATAGAAACCAATAATTAATTTTAGATAACCCATCGGCGTTTAAAAGTTCGTTAAGATTAAACGTTAGATCTTTTACTTGTTCAGCAGATATACTCGTAAATATACCTTTTACTTTTTCAGTATTCTCGTTTAAAACTAGTACTAGGTTTTTTCTTTCTTTTTCAGTATTGAGAAGTTGGTTAAGATTATATATAAAATCATTTACTCGTTCAGCAGATATATTTGTAAATATAACTTTTACTCGTTCAGCATTCATATTTATAAATAGATTTATAATATTTATTAAAATACGAGACAACCCTGTGAGTAATTACTCTTAACCTATGTGTAACCTGCGAGTAACATGTGAGTAATTACTCTTAACCTATGATTCCTATGGGTAATTGCTCACGACCTGTGAGTAATTACTCTTAACCTATGGGTAACTTATGAGTAATTGCTAACGACCTAGGGGTAATTGCTGAGCAACCTATGGGTAACTTATGAGTAATTGCTCTTAGCCTATGATTCCTATGGATAATTTCTCACGACCTATGGGGGGATCGCTCAACGACCTATGATTCCTATGAGCAATTACTAACAACGACCTAGTCACGTATTTCATAACCGGTAGGTTGATCTGTTTTTAAAATTAATTTACGGTGTTTAACTTGTTTTAATTTTTCATGAATTTCCATTCTCAACTCTTTCGTAGGTACAACATCATTTTCTCTAAGACAATTCTCGTACGAGTCTCTATCTTTACAATAAAATAAACACACCCATTTGAGTTGTTCTCTAAAATCTTTCAATACGCTATTATATTTTTGCGAAAGAATCCAACAGCTGTGTTTAACGTGTCTACCGCTAAAAGCCAATTGTGTAATCATACATTTATTGTTCTCATCGTATTTTTTATAATGCAACTGTTTATTAGCGCTGCAATCGTCGATGATAAACAACGTTTCTTCCGTTTTGAAAGCATCGCTATAAATTTGTATAGCCCTATTCAGCGATATGTCGTTTAAATCGTTAACGTGTACGTTATTGTCGTTTAGAACCCATTTTCTATTTTTGTACGTATCGTTGTAGAAGATGGTGGGGCATAATATAACGATATTTTTAAAATATTTTAAATATTCATTTTCTAATAAATTTAAAACAAATTCAGTTTTTCCGCATCCTGTTTGTCCGCAAATTAACGCGGCGTGTGGATATTTAGGTAACATTTTCTTTTAATATTAGGCGTTTTTTAAATATCAGTCAAGATGTTTAATAATCTACGGATTCAAAACGTGAGTTTCTTATATTTAGTTGCGCGTCCATGATGATAAAAGTATACATGTTTATTTCGCCCACACCGTCCGCTTCTTTCTCGATTTGTATGATAATTCCTTCGCTCAAGTTTTGTACTCGTCTTCCGCTTCCGTGTAATTTATTGTCGGTGGTAGTTCTTAAATCTAAAAATAAACCGTATCGATTTAAATAATAATTTACTATTTTAACGTGAGATAAATCTAGAGCTTGTACAACTTGAATAGCGTGTTGTTTTCTCGAATCGCCGAAATATTTTGAAATCTCTTCCCATTGTTGATATCTTTTCATTCCATGCGCGTAGAGTTGATTGGGTACGCCTTCGATCGTGATTGAAACTTTGTCTATTTTTGGATTATAAAATTTGTTGCTTTCTTTCGCGGTGGGTTCTCTGAATAAAAACAATATTCCTTTCATACTTTTTGCTGGAGTATTTAAATTTATATTCCACGTTGTATCTTTTTTGTTTACCGTCGTTACGCTATGTCTTAGTACGCGATCAAACAATATACTCAACCGAGAGGTATATTGATTTTTAATCGTTCGAGCGAGTTCCGGCATATGAACAACCTCAAATTCTAAAGAAATTCCGCTTATGATATATTTCGCGTTATCGGCGGTGCTTTTAATCGCGCTACTGAATTTATTAAACACGAGTTCGTAAGTCAATCGATCTCCGATGCCCGACTGATAGTAAGGTTGATGATCGGTTAACAATTCAAAATCCAGCGGAATGTAATATCTATTTTTATACGCATCCGCAACAGCTTTATCTTTTCCGTCGTTAGCGGCGACATCTTTATCGCTAGCGTCTATTCTTAATTTAGTCATGTTTGTTGGTTCGATTCCTTGATACACTAAATTTTCTCGTTGATCTTTCGTTAACCATTCGTCCTTGTAACAATTAAACACATCCGCGTCGTCCAAACTAAATATTTCATTTCCTTCCATTTTAATAATTATATGTTTTACGATGGCTCTACCTGTATTTTGTACCAACGTTCTATTTTCATCGTCCGAGCTAACGAGTTCTATGTTAAAAGCTAATCTAGTCGTATTCGGAACAATGACGTCGTTTACTCCTAAATTTGGAAAACGAACCGTCAACAATTGATTTTCGGTAATGGTACTCGGATTGTTTGTAATGACGACTTTTTGACGCATACCTTTTACGCCTCTAGGTTCTCTTATTCTTCTGTATGGATCTAGCACATCTCCGTACGTATTATTAGCCATAGTTTATAGTAACAAATATAATAATTTTTTATAAAAAAAGTAATTATAAAATGGTATCTATAGCGATGATGGTCGGAGGTGCGGTAGTCAACGCGTTGGCGTTTACCGGTAGCAATTTTTTATTTAGTCAAGGTGGCCACGAAGAACAAAAACGACATGATTTAGCGATAGAACGACTCACGAAAGCTAGAGACGAATACTCGAAAGAGCGTTTAAAATATCTAGATTATTTAAACGAAGAAATACAAAAAGAATCGAGCGCTGAAAGAACGTTCAACAACATCGACGAAGCGATGAATGAATATTACAACATTACGAACGAACGAATAAATTTACCGCAAGATTTACGCTACGAACCGCAACTAGAAGATTTTTACGTCGCTAGCGAAGATCAAAAAACGCGAGAAATATTATTTATAATACTAGGAATGAGTATTGTAGGTTACGCAAGTTATAAATTATTAAAAAAAGATAAAAAGTAATTGTAAAATGGCTTACGGAGGTCACGAACTTATGGAAGCGGATCCAGAGTATAATCGACCCGAAGAAGAAGGTGAATATATGGATTATGAAATGAGTGGTAACGACTTGGGTGATCGTGCGACTGAGTCTTTTGGTCGACTTGAAAGCTTAAGCTTTTATAAAAGTAGAGAAGATGCTGTTGATGCATTTTACAAACAATTGAATAAACCGAACGTTGTAAAAGAATATAAAAGATTTGGTTATAGATATGGAGTACTTTGGTTTATAAAAGAAGACGGCGAACAAATACGTTTAACTAACTTATCAGTAAAAACGGGTGATAAATTTTTAGGAGAATCTACTTAAAAAAAACAAGGTAAAGAATTTTTTTACGAACTTTATGGTTTACCAAAAATAACACCAGAGGTACAAGAAAAAGCGGGTGAAGTTTTAAAAGAGATAGAAGCATCATCAACGATTGTTATCGATAAAACGCCTCTTCGTAAAGAAGGCCGAAAGTTACCGACACCACCTCCGCGCCGAGAAAAAGATAACATTGAAATGAGCGATTTACAAGTTGAAAAAACGATAGATAAGGTTGAAGAATTTCTTGGTTTTCTTACGCAAGATGCACAAACTCCAGAGGAGGCCAATATATACCGTGAATTAAAGGGTTACGTTAGTCTTATGGAAACGGCGCAAGGACATAAATTAAAATTTGAAGCCGAATTATACACGCGCAACGAAGAATTAACCGAAATTAGAAATAGAATCGCCAACAACGATGCAGGAGATGAAAATGCGCTTCGTCAACGAGAACAAGAATTATTAGATGGAATTGATACGATTAGAGAAGAAATTGCCAAGTTTGACTATAAGAATAGTAGCCAACTCAATAGAATTAAAGAAACGTTATATAGAATAAAAAATATAGATAAAACGTTGGGTGAAAAAATTAAAACTTTATTTAGAGAACAAGGCGTAACGATCGTTAGTGTATTAACGGCCGTCGGTATGACTATCGCTTTTATAGTCAAATCGATCGTTGGCGTTGTAAGTTCAGTTATACCAACACCAACACCAACACCAGATGGTGGAGGGTGGATACAAAAAACATTAAAAAATTTAGCGAATGTATTAGCTAAATTAGGAGCAAAAGCTTTAGCCGCTTTACCCGCTATTATCGGATCGATTATAAGTTGGTTATTTATAACGGTTAGCGGCGTGGTCGCGTACGCGGCGCAACATTTATGGTTAACACTAAGTGTGGTTGGCGTTTTAATTATAACATATATGCAACGAAAACTATAAAAAAGATAAAAGTAATTATAAAATGGCGGAAGGAGGTGATATTCCGATAAAAGATCTTGAAGATTATGATATGTTTACCGATGACGAAGATAATGAAACAACAACTTGGTTCAATAACGAAGAAGAAAAAGAAAAAGAAAGAGACCTCGAAAGAGAAGAAGAAAGAGCAACGCTACGAGGGAGAGAAGAAGAAAGAGATAAAGAAATAAAAGATAGCGGTACTGCAAAGCAAAGAAAAGAGCTAACTAAAATATACGTCGATGATTTTTACGTGAGCATAGGGTACGAACCAACTGCGAAAGACTACTCTAAATTTAAAATAGATAACAAAAAATTATTAGTTTTTAAAAAAGGTTTAAAAGAATTAGTTTTAACTAATTTAAAAGAAAAAACTAAATTTAAAAAGTTAACTACTCTCATTAAAAAATATGGCATCGGTTTTGTAAGATTAGATTTAGGTATAACCGATTATAAACAAAAACCATTACCACCGCACGAACAAGAAGTAATAAACGATAATTTCGATGCGATGGAAGAAGCGCAAAGACAACCTATACCGTTGGAACCTACCGTTGTTGTCGATGAAACGGTTCGTCGCGAAGAAGGAGCTTTACCACCAACACAGATAGACAAAGTAATAGAAACTAACGATAAAACAATAAGCGTTCTTTCAGAAAACTCAGATTTATAGGATAGTTACGATTTAAGAACTTTAAAAAGCATCGAAAAATTTTTGAGAACGAAACGAGGCTCGTATATAGAATTACGACTAAGATATGCTGAAAAACAAAAAGAATTAGCTGATGTTGAACAAATAATTAAAGAAAATAAAGGAGATGAAGATGCGCTACGTGAAGAAAGAGCAAACCTAATAGATGAATCTGGCGTTTTGAAAGAAGCTTTTGAAAATATAGGTTTAAATATTGAATACGTTTTCTATAAAAATAGAAAAACGTTGGAAGCGTTAAATGGAAGAAAACGCACGTTGGGTGAAAAAATTAAAGGTTTATTTAAAAAACAAGGCGTAACGATCGTTTCTATATTAACGGCGATTGGTTTGGCTATCGCTTTATTGGTTGAAGCTACCGCTGGCGCCGTTAGTTCAGTTATACCTGTATACCCTCCTATCCCCACACCCACGCCACCTGCACCGCCCACACCAACTCCTATCCCCACACCACCTACACCAACTCCACCACCAGATGGTGGAGGGTGGATACAAAAAACATTAAAAAATTTAGCGAACGTATTAGCTAAACTATCAACGAAAGCTTTAGCCGCTTTACCAAACATTATCGGATCTATAATAAGTTGGTTATTTATAACGGTTAGCGGTGTGGTCGCGTACGCAGCGCAACATTTATGGTTAACCTTGACCGCGGTCGGCGTTTTAATTATAACTTACGCGCTAAAATAACAATTCGTAAACCATAACACCCAGTCCGGTTAAAATCGCAAAACCGAGTATTAAAGCGCCTTTTTCTTCTCGGTGGTTATCTTTTAAAGAGACAGGTTCTTTTATCGTATCTTCTAACGTGTGTGTAGGTTCTTTCACAAAGCTGTCTTCTAACGCGTCTTGCGGATGCGCTATTGTAACGTCTGATGTTTCATCATTTTGCGTGTGCGTTTGCGTTTCGCTCTTTACGTCGCTTTCATTTAGTAGTTGTAAAACAGGAGAAACTACAACCTTTGAATTTGTATCTAAATTTGAACCCAACGCTAAATCACTCGTCGCTATCAAAATATTATTGTTGTAGTTTGCGTACGTGCCTATTCGTAAATTCATATCGCTAGGCATCATGTATAAATTTTCTCCGAGACAAAAGTTTAATTGACTGCGAGCGTATAGTAAAACATCTTGATATCGTTGAATACTAGATTGTAAATCTACGGGAGAATCAATCTCGGTTTCAGTTATGTCTATAAATTCGCGTTGAGCGTCTAAACCGGTACCGCTCGTAAAAAATGAGCTTTTAACTCGAGCTTGAGCTCCCAATAACGCGTATACATAAGTTCTTATAGAATCGTTAATTCGTTCGGTGCCCACATCCGTAAAACCTTTAGCTAACCCTAAAGATAATATAAACTTTGTCCACGCCGTTTCAACGCGTGCATCTTGAGAAATGTATTCGACGACGTACGAACCGCCTATATCGTCGACGCTATTTACTAAATTTAAATCAACGTTTTCTTTATTAAAATCCATCCTTTTCTCACGCCGATGTTGTAAATTTGAATTGTTGTAGTTGTTGCCCGGCACCGGAATATAACCGTAAATATTTTGATAATAAGCCGTTCCCAATCCGTTTGAATTTAAATCTACTCGTTGTTTCCAATCGTCTTTAATTGATAAATGAAATTCGCTACATAATTTATTGTAAGCGCTTACGTCTATATTGTTTGCAAACGCGTCAAAAAAATTTGTAAAAGATGTAGGGCAACTCATTTCTTTGAGCATTCGTCTAATTTGATAATATACGTGAAATCTAAAAAAACTACGAATCATCGAGTTTGAATGATTTAAATGATCGTAGCCTACGCCGCATCTCGTCGTAGCGCAATACGTCGTAAAATTTATTTGATTTTGATAAAATTTCATCGGGCTACTACGCCAATCATTTACAACATCGTTGCTGACGACGCGAGGTAACTTATATTTTTGAAACATGTTAACAAACGTCGCGTTAAACGAATCTTTTTCGTTAACGTGTATTTTTAAACTCGTTAAATCGCCAGCGTTAAAGTTAAAAGGCGCCTTAAAATTTCCAGATTGCACGTACGGATACGTAAAATTACTCTCAAAAGCTAATGGAAACGTCATTTTATTATATTAAATTATAATAAAATGTATCATACATTCGAAATTGAAATTGAAAGAAATGGTGGAGAAATTCAATTAGGTAACGTTATCGATAATCGTAAAGGTACTCTCACGATATCATTACTTAGCGCAAATATTTGGGTAGGATATTATAACATACGTAAAAAAGAACGAATAACCTATCGTACAACGAGATTAGATAATGTTGTAAAATTTATCGAGCCGGGGCTTTACAACATTTATGAAATTATAGATATTATAGCAAAAAACGAGTCTTGGATAACGTTTACGATCGATAAATCAACGAGCGTTTACACGCTAAAGTTAAACGATAGCAATAGATCAATTAAATTTAGTAGCGGGTTAGCTAATTTACTCGGACTACACAATGAATTTCTAACCGTAGGAGAATATAGTAAAAAAATTGATGTACTACCTTTTAAAATTTTATATATTCATTGCGATCAAATTTCTACGACCGATAATTATTACAATGGCAAACCTACCATTTTAAACACTTTTCCCTTGCAAGGACAATCGTTTGGAAATAGTATGTATAAAGAATATACAAATCCATCATTTAAAAAATTAAAAGTCGGTACTTTTAACGCGTTGAGCTTTCAAATTAAAGATTCAAAAGGTAGAGATATAAATAATCACGGTTTTCCCATTATTTTAAATCTTGAAATTGTATAAATATGGCGAGTATTTACGGACCTGGTCACGCAGAGAGCGAACGAGTTTTTTATAGTGGCGACGCAGCTAGAGGCGGTGAAATTACACGAGCGTCATCTAGCGAAATTTATCAACATCATGGATATCTAAACAGAGATGAAATTTTACAAAGAACTATTCTCATCGAAAAATATAACGTTATACTCGGATGGCACGCTGCGTTTAAACAACCTTTTTTCATGTTTCACGTTTCGCCTACGTACTGCAGTATTTTTACGCAATTTATAAAAACTAATAGTTTTGCTACGCACTCAGTAACGCGTGATTATGCACCCAACATTTATTACATTCCTTCGCCGGAACGAAATGATAAATTTCATTTTATCGATAATGAAACGCAGCATCTCAAGTACGAAATGTGTTTCAAAATGCGTGGTGTTCAAAAAGTTTTTGTACAAGCAACCTTTTTTGGCTCATTAAATTAAAAAATCTGTTTTAATATAGAAATTAAAAGTTTACCGTTAAATTAATAGTTTTATACTATAAATATGGCGAGTATTTACGGACCTGGTCACGCAGAGAGCGAACAAAGAATGGTTGTTTCACCAAACACTATTGAAAAAAGTGGTCATATCAAAAATATTGAAGAAACAGAAATGTTATATAATTATAAAGACAAAATTGTGTTTTCTTTAACCAACAATGAATACTTTAAGTTTACTTCCGGCGTTATGATAGAAGATTTAACAATTTATTCTAGAAAAACTAATAATAACGGTTCATATCCAACCATTGAAAAAAGAATATTTGATATACCAGAACCCCTATCTGACCACCGCGCATATGTTTTAAGGGGGGTCATTTTTGATAATGACCCCCAGCTTTTAGAACATAAAGTTTGTTTAAAAATAAAAGATGGTCTCATCAATATAAAACTTTTTGCTCAATTTGTTTTTTTCGGCTCTACAGATACCGGAATCTGTTACGATATGAAAATTACTACTTGGCCGATAAATTAAAAAAATAATAATCTTGATATTAATTAAAACAATGAGCGAATCAACAAATGTACTTTATACAAATTTAACTGCTTTAAAGGATGCCGCTGACGCGGAGCGCGCTAAACCATTTCGATTGCAAAAAGAATTACGAATAGAAATAAACGAACGCGAAGCCGTATATAAAAAATATAATAAAATTATCAACGCTTGTAATATCGTAGAAACAATAGCTGAATTGGGTTGTATGGGAGCAGGAGCCATAGGAATAGCTAGTATCGCCACAGTCGTATCGTCGCCGGTGGGATTCGCTTTAGAAGGTTTAGCTTTGGGGTTGGGTGGCGCGGCTTTCGCTCTCAGATACGCGAAAAATAAATTGTATAAAAAAGCTAAAAAACACGATGAAATACGAATTTTAGCATTGAGTAAACTCAACACGATTGAAAACCACGTTAGTAAAGCCATCGAAGACGATAACATCAGTAAAGAAGAATTTGTGCTCGTATGCGAAGAGCGAGATAAATATTATAAAATGAAAGAAAAAATCCGTAATGTACCGGCGACTTTACCAGTTAAAACGGAGGTTAAACCCGTCGATGTAAATGCAGAAAAAAAAGTTCTTATAGAAAAACTTATGAGTTTAAAGTAAACTTGAGCGTAAATAAAAATTATTATAATGTAGCGGAGCGTGTAAAAACGTTCGATAGACCTCCCCCGTATAATTATGATTTATAATCCATAAAAACATTTCTTTCTAACAATTCTTTCATCACGATATTAAACGAACGTCTAGCTTTTCCTTCTACAGCTTTTAAATGATAATAAGGATTTTTTCTTAATATCTTTACGCATTTCGTATACAAACCTACCTTTGCTTTTGTCCCTTTTTTACATCTTTTACACGCAATAGGAATACTTTTTCCACTATTAACCTTCCATTTATGCAAACCGCAATATACCGTGTTCCTAGAACTAGGAACACAACACTTGTCTGTTTTACCAACTAAAAGCCATTCGCAAGGAACTCTTGTTGTCATCTTTACTATTAAACTAGATAATATTTTTAAATTTCCCCTTTAAAAAATGATTTAAAAAAAATGATTTTTAGTAGTTGTCCTAGAACCCCCATCTAACATACTACTCCCCCTTTAGTTTCTCTCTGTTTTGATGAAAATTCATACAAAATAGGTATTGTCGAAAAACACACAAAATGTTCTGGGTTTTGCCTTAGGCCCAAATGCTAATAACCCGGTCTTATAAAACCCCCGGTGTTGGCCCGGTCTTAAAATAGCCCGGTGTGACTCATGAAAGCACTCAGTTACTCAAGCGTATCGCTTCGTTGCCTTCTGGACTCTGGCTCCGGGGTCGAACAAAAGGCTGGCTAATCGGATGTCACCATTGTTAAAGGATTATTCACTGGCTAGCGATTTTGGAGAGTGGCAGAGACGCCAGTTACTACGATTTTGGTTTAATTTAGACGATTTCTTCACCCCTTTTAAGACTTTTCTGTGTAAATTTCCGTTTATAACATGTACACGTCAATAGGTCTTGATTCCTTATTATTTCCCCAGCACACAACATTAGGATGGACATACCTACCGGTAACAGACTAATAATTGTATGAATCTTAGAGTCTAAATCAGCGACTATGTGGTTGTGTGTACATAAAAATATAATTCTCCTTGGTAAATTCGCCTGTATCGGCGTAAACAAGCGCCACAGCTTCCCAGGTGTCCGCAGTTTACGCGCAAACATAATACATATATACGTTGGGGACCGGCGAAGACAAATCGTCTTAAAATACTACTGTAAAAGCTACTTCATTTGCATGGGGCGACGAATAATATTCCACATGCCTTGCGGGGAACATGTACATGGTGGTTTTGGTTTCCGTTTTTTATAAGTGAAGCACATAATTATAGAATACTGATATATTTTATTTGTGAACTAATTTGCTGTCGTTCATGACAATTTGAATCAAAGTAAAACAGAGAACTGATGTATCTTTGGCTACCTTCATTGAAGAAATCCACATTTATTAATTCATTTTCTGTTTGCTTAGACAGGTTTTAAATTATGTATTATGAATATGATGGGAGGGAGAGAATGGGGAGAAAGAGAAAATATGGCATTTTTATTTTTTTCTGAAAGCTACATTAATAACAATAATAATAATAATAATGTGTGGACTTATATAGCGCACGTATCCACCAACTAAGTGGTGCTCAAGGCGCATTATATCATTACCCCTGCTCATAAGGCTCATAAATCATTCCTGAAACCATCTCAGCTCCCTGGGGAGTATACAGCTCAATTGCTGCCATTACAGCGCATATAGGGCTAATCAACCAACTCTGCCCTCACATGTACCCATTTAACCCTGGTGGAGAGAAACAATTATGGTTAAGTGTCTTGCTCAAGGACACAAGTGTCACGGCTGGGATTCGAACCCACATTCCGCTGCTAACACCAGAACTTGAGTCCGGTAAGCTAGACCGCTCGGCCACGACACTCCATTGAAATATATCTTTTTGGAAATTGTGTGGCTCTGAAAGATGAACTTGCCCGTCAGAATGTGAAAACTCGCGCAACGAGAATAACAAAAAATGTCAAATACCACAAATCAATTGATTCATGCGATATTTCAGCAAGCAAAACAACAATTCCCCAAATTCACAGACTGGTACACGGACCATCAGTGTAAAACTGTAGAAGTCCTCAACGACGGGTGCAAACATACATACTTAGTGTAAAGGTGATCATCACAGTGTGGCGGAAATCTAGTCGACTACATCACCACGGAACGACCTTCCCCGGTAACCACTCACTGGTAAAGCGGGCGTTTCCTCAATCAGGGTCCGGGAGCAGGTCTGTTTAGGTTGACGTATACCGCCTCACATACAGAGCCTCTATTCGATTCACTCACTCTGGGGGGGGGGGGGCACAGACGGGACAGACAAAAGATACTGGCACACAAAATTATACAAGAAACAAAGTAGTTACTGTTTTCAATCATTTATTTCGGTTAGAACGCAACTTTCACTATGAATCTCATAGTTCTCACCACTTACTCAACTAATTAAGATGCCCCAGTATTTTTAGGATGCGGATTGGCGCCGCCTCCACATTTTTCGCCATGCATGTCAACTTACCATACTTTGTTGTGCGCCCCACCTTTTGGCAGTGTTCCCCTTGTCGCCAACCTGGATCCACCTCATGATTTATCTGCTTGTGTGAAGGTTGAAAGTTGGCCTATATTTTTCCATAATATGCATGATCATTATTTTGTTCCTGTCAACCACAGGCTCATCATTGTGTATGGAGGATGATCAAGAGCGATATTGTGTATATGAAGATGCTATCATAATGTCAATATCGAGGCGACAGAGGTTCATGCATTTATTCTAGTTCACTGTCTACACAACCATTGTGTGTCTGTAAAGACGCTAACGGCACGTGGCCAAACTCAGATGCACAGCAATCCAAATT
>CM055818.1:46782086-46807223 GCA_029582265.1 Zoroaster sp. YZ-2022 | reverse complement strand
AGCAGTTACACATTATAGAAGGGCATGGAACAAATCAATTTACTATCACTAGACACCACGAGCAAACCAACAATAAAAAACATTAATTCAAAGACAAACAAAACGTTATAATTACTATTTGACGGATAAACATTAACAGTAACATACAAAATATTACAAATGTTTGCATTTCTGTTTAATATGTACATGTATAATTTTTTTTGTATTTTTCATTATATAAACTTATTTGGTATTTTGAAAGAAACTCATACCCTCTAATTTGGGATTGCTGTGCATCTGATGTTGGCCACGTGCCGTTAGCGTCTTTACAGACACACAATGGTTGTGTAGACAACGAACTGGAGTAAATGCATGAACCTCTGTCGCCTCGATATTGACATATGATAGCATCTTCATATACACAATATCGCTCTTGATCATCCTCCATACACAATGATGAGCCTGTGGTTGACAGGAACAAAATAATGATCATGCATATTATGGAAAAATATAGGCCAACTTTCAACCTTCACACAAGCAGATAAATCATGAGGTGGATCCAGGTTGGCGACAAGGGGGAACACTGCCAAAAGGTGGGGCGCACAACAAAGTATGGTAAGTTGACATGCATGGCGAAAAATGTGGAGGCGGCGCCAATCCGCATCCTAAAAATACTGGGGCATCTTAATTAGTTGAATAAGTGGCGAGAACTATGAGATTCATAGTGAAAGTTGCGTTCTAACCGAAATAAATGATTGAAAACAGTAACTACTTTGTTTCTTGTATAAATTTGTGTGCCAGTATCTTTTGTCTGTCCCGTCTGTGCCCCCCCCCCCCGAGAGTGAGTGAATCGAATAGAGGCTCTGTATGTGAGGCGGTATACGTCAACCTAAACAGACCTGCTCCCGGACCCTGATTGAGGAAACGCCCGCTTTACCAGTGAGTGGTTACCGGGGAAGGTCGTTCCGTGGTGATGTAGTCGACTAGATTTCCGCCACTCTGTGATGATCACCTTTACACTAAGTATGTATGTTTGCACCCGTCGTTGAGGACTTCTACAGTTTTACACTTATGGTCCGTGTACCAGTCTGTGAATTTGGGGAATTGTTGTTTTGCTTGCTGAAATATCGCATGAATCAATTGATTTGTGGTATTTGACATTTTTTGTTATTCTCGTTGCGCGAGTTTTCACATTCTGACGGGCAAGTTCATCTTTCAGAGCCACACAATTTCCAAAAAGATATATTTCAATGGAGTGTCGTGGCCGAGCGGTCTAGCTTACCGGACTCAAGTTCTGGTGTTAGCAGCGGAATGTGGGTTCGAATCCCGGCCGTGACACTTGTGTCCTTGAGCAAGACACTTAATCATAATTGTTTCTCTCCTCCAGGGTTAAATGGGTACATGTGAGGGCAGAGTTGGTTGATTAGCCCTATATGCGCTGTAATGGCAGCAATTGAGCTGTATACTCCCCAGGGAGCTGAGATGGTTTCAGGAATAATTTATGAGCCTTATGAGCAGGGGTAATGATATAATGCGCCTTGAGCACCACTTAGTTGGTGGATACGTGCGCTATATAAGTCCACGCATTATTATTATTATTATTGTTATTAATGTAGCTTTCAGAAAAAAATAAAAATGCCATATTTTCTCTTTCTCCCCATTCTCTCCCTCCCATCATATTCATAATACATAATTTAAAACCTGTCTAAGCAAACAGAAAATGAATTAATAAATGTGGATTTCTTCAATGAAGGTAGCCAAAGATACATCAGTTCTCTGTTTTACTTTGATTCAAATTGTCATGAACGACAGCAAATTAGTTCACAAATAAAATATATCAGTATTCTATAATTATGTGCTTCACTTATAAAAAACGGAAACCAAAACCACCATGTACATGTTCCCCGCAAGGCATGTGGAATATTATTCGTCGCCGCATGCAAATGAAGTAGCTTTTACAGTAGTATTTTAAGACGATTTGTCTTCGCCGGTCCCCAACGTATATATGTATTATGTTTGCGCGTAAACTGCGGACACCTGGGAAGCTGTGGCGCTTGTTTACGCCGATACAGGCGAATTTACCAAGGAGAATTATATTTTTATGTACACACAACCACATAGTCGCTGATTTAGGCGCTAAGATTCATACAATTATTAGTCTGTTACCGGTAGGTATGTCCATCCTAATGTTGTGTGCTGGGGAAATAATAAGGAATCAAGACCTATTAACGTGTACATGTTATAAACGGAAATTTACACAGAAAAGTCTTAAAAGGGGTGAAGAAATCGTCTAAATTAAACCAAAATCGTAGTAACTGGCGTCTCTGCCACTCTCCAAAATCGCTAGCCAGCGAATAATCCTTTAACAATGGTGACTTATCCGATTAGCCAGCCTTTTGTTCGACCCCGGAGCCAGAGTCCAGAAGGCAACTAAGCGATACGCTTGAGTAACTGAGCGCTTTCATGAGTCACACCGGGCTATTTTAAGACCGGGTTATTAGCATTTGGGCCTAAGGCAAAACCCAGAACATTTTGTGTGTTTTTCGACAATACCTATTTTGTATGAATTTTCATCAAAACAGAAAGAAACTAAAGGGGGATTTTAACATAATAGGCCTACCCATTTCAATGTAATCATCTAACATTGGTTATATTGAGTTTAAAAGCATAGAGATCTGCATGAAGAATCACGCCCCCTTTTTTGATGTGGTTCCCCCTATTTCGAAACCCTTGCTCCGCATCTGCAAGAACTACATAAAAAAGACGTTGAATAAAAAAGTCAGTGAGTAAAAATGGGGAAAAGAAAAGGGTTCGAAGGAGATCAACATACCCATTCTTGTGCAACATTGGTTTGGCATACCGGTACTGCTTTGACAGCATATGGAGCGGACTGAGGAATCGTCAGTCAGGCATGTTCCTGTATAACTGTATTAAAAAAAAGACTCCTGAAAAAATTTATCTGAAATTATCCAGAATACAAAAATATTATTGTATGCAAAACATCCACCAAGAGTGTAATAATTGCAACTTTTAAGGATGTTATTATGGATTTTTTTATCGAGTGATGATTGTGACGTCAAACTCCCTAATATTTAAAAGAACATGAATAAAACATGGGTTAGTACTGTAGGCGGTCCCTGGAATGGGGGGTAACCAGACCCCTTTTTATCAACAATATTTTGTTATTGTTATTTGGTGGGAATAAGTGCTCCCATTGTTGAAAAAAATCAAAATGTGCCCAAAATCTAAAATCAACAATCAATATATTTACTCAAAATTAATTTAATTATTGTGTTTGAATTCTAATATTTCAGTACTTCTGACAGAAATGCTGTTGTATCCTCATCCTAATGTATTGTCCCTGCAACTCAACGGGTAGGATAACCGCCAGTGCCTGCTGTACCTGTGTGCGGGTTATCCACGTTTCTCCACTCAAGAAGGCGAAGATGATCACACCCAATTTATATATCAGCATGGTCGGTTTTGCGCACATCCTCATGATCTCGATCTCGAACTTCAGTGAGTCAGTGAATCACACTGAATTCAGGTTTTCTGAAATAAATAAATAATAAATGTTCTTGTTGTAGAGTGGTAGAGTGATAGATTGATTATTGAAATAGCCTTCTTTGATTTGTGTTTCTCCATAATATATTTTCAATAAGAGAAACATTTCATTTTTTTGTGTTATCCCCTGAAAAAAGGGAATAGCGATTGTTGTAAACGTATTCAAACCGGTCGCCCCTTTCATTGATAATTATGTAGATTAGAAGTCATATGGAAAGTTCGTGTCGCCGAGGTTTTTTCAGAGACTAATATAACAAGCTCTTTTTCCGGTTTTTAAGACGTATCGATGATTCGATTTGTAATACTGACAAGATGGAGCCCTTGGTACGGAAGTTTTCTGTTTCCGTTTTCATGTGCGTTCTCTCTTTTGGCTGAATGACCCAAATGAACTATTTTACTATAGATCATGTGACTTGTTTACACTTTGCATGACCATTGGAGTACCAGGGTGAATTCCCACCGGGTAAAAGTGTGTGTATTTTGTAGTTTTCCACATAACATAAAAAACGTCAGATGAATAAGAATTCAGATGTAATGTTAGTGCCTTATTTAAAAATAAATCAAATTATGTATTTTTCTCCTGACATTTCAAAATATCAGATTTGATGGTTTCTTGTCATAGACCAGTGTACATTTTGAGCCCGGCGAAGTTTGACCTTTGGAGCTCTTTCATAAACATGTGATGTCATTGGTCACATCGTCTATAGGGATTAGTTTCAGTCAACAGTAAATGCATAAGCAGTAACGCAATATGGCAAAATGTATCAAGGAATCCATCTTCCCCAAAGGATCCATATTCTCTATACATTAAACAACCACCTTGTGAAAACATTGGCTTATTTACGTTGTGTCGTTTAGAAGAAAATAGAGAAAATACATTCAGATGTTTGTATTCACTGTAAAGTGAAATTAAGTTGAGTACTTTTTCGCTAATTCGAACTAGAAATTATTGCCAATAATTCAGCAATAAACTGATACCATCATCAGCTATACACCAAGTAGCCTATATAGGCTTAATTTTAAGGTAAACATTTTGACCATTTGGTTATTTTTGAATTGTCAACTCTATATAAATGTCAGCCGGCATTAATGAATTTTGGTTGAGACACCATTTTATATTTTCACGAGAGTTGGTTTCCTCTGAAAAGAGAACATTATTTACTCAACGGTTCAGCTATTGCGCTCCAGCCGGGCAGGAAATGTCATCAGTAGAAGGCAGTGTTGTACATAACAATCAGCTTCACGTGATGGTGCTGTTGGAGGCCTTCTGCAAAATAATTTGAACGATGATATGGGGCAAAACTGAGGTAGATCCAGTAGGTTCTGTGGGTACATACAAAGTAATGAACATCAGTTTTCTTTATGTTGAAACATTGGCATACAGCGAGTCCCACTCAGTGTACAATTGTATGCCTTTTAGCAGGAAATACACATTTATTTGTTAATGCTATGGTCCCACAGGAATATTTCGATCTTTCTGTCCAAATATATTTCGATTCTTGGGTTTTTTGTTATTTTTAATAATTTCGTCAAAATCTCGTATAAATATCGACAAAATATCTTGTTTATTCAAAAACAAATTTTCCTAAAAGTCTCCAAAGTTATAAAAGTTTAATTAGATATCTAATGTAATCATTCTTAACTACATACTGATATTAATGAAAAAATAATATGCATTTATTACACCATCACATCATACAATTATACGATTACAGAAATCTGATAAACTATTAGTCTAGATTCGCAGTAAAATAACCACCACCAATTAAAACTCAAGATTGTAACTACAATTTACATTATTGAACTTTGATTGACCTCCTTATCTTTTCACACTGGTTGAGAATACCAAACCTTGTATTCAAATTGATCTAGGCCTACCGTAATTTGTATTTTTAAAGCCATGTAAGAACATTCGATGGCAAAATATTCACGTCAAGCACCCTGCAAAAACTGGTGTTAAAATATAACACCAGTGATGTCAACTTTAGTCTTTTATTGGTGTTCATATTGGACTCAGCCCAATATGTTGTTTTTAATCATCACCGTTTTTGCAGTGTACATGTTTACTTAATCGATATACATTAAAGATGTATTGCACGAGGTTTTTATTTTTTAATGAATTTCTGGCATCATTGCTCATTTCCTTTTTAGAAAGCAAAATTGTCAGAAGTTTGGTTTAACGGTGCCCAAAGTGTCCAATTGAATTTATGGCAGGATTCAACATAAATTCATTGCGTGACTTGTAAAACCATGCTTCACACTGCTATTTAGTGAAAGTTATTTTCCTACCCTCAACTAAAATGATACGATTGTAATGAAAATTGCCAGAAATTACCGGTAAAATAACGAAAACCACAGGCGATACACAATACAATTAAAAGGCGTCTTCTACAAGACTGATTATGTGTGTTAATGATTTCCTATTTTGAACTAGAATATCTTCAAATGTAAAACACACACCAAAATATGTGTATTCTTCAAAAAACACCACCGAGCCACAGTGCACATACATATAAAATGAAATTAACTATTTTCTAAATTATTTTCAAATATTTTGACAGCACCTCAGCACCTTAAACTAATATTTCAAAGGATGTGTAAAACCAATATCAACTTAAAGGGAAGGTACAACTTTGGTATTTACGTGCGTTCATTTAATTATTTTGTAAACATTCACCACATTTTATTATAAATTTATTAAAAATTTCTCTTTGATTTTTTTCTTCAGAATGTTGCAGGATGGAAACTTTTTGAAATTCGATATAACAGTTTCAGAACTTCAGACGTGATAATTCAGTCCTCAAGATGATTAATAATTGCACCAACCTTACACCAAGTAGGCCTAAGCTTGTAGATCCTTTTAGAATGTTGTAATCTTGCAATTACCAATGCTGTACATTCTCTTTAATAAAATGTAGCTATTAATATAAATAAAGGTTTTGCTTCTAAAATAATTTTATAGTGTTTAAAAAAATATTACAAAACCTATTCTTGATCCCGGTACCACCTACTTGTAAGTCGAGCGTTCTAACCACTAGACTACACACCAATATTAATGAAAAAATAATATGCATTTATTACGCCATCACATCACACAATTATAAGATTACATAAGGCTGATAAACTATTAGTCTAGATTCGCAGTAAAATAACCACCACCAATTAAAACTCAAGATTGTAAGTACAATTTACATGATTTAACTTGGATGGATTTCCTTATCTTTTCACACTGGTTGAGAATACCAAGCCCAGTTTTCAAATTGATCTAGACCTACCGTAATTTGCATTCTTAAAGCCATATAACAACATTCGATGGAAAAACATTCACGTCGAGCACCCTGCAAAAACTTGTGTTAAAATATAACACCAGTGATGTCAACTTTAGTCTTTTATTGGTGTTCATATCATACTGATGCCTGATATGAACACAATCGGTGATGTTCTTAACACCACGGTTGTTACAGTGTACACTGTACTTAATTGTTAAAAGATGTATCACACAATTTTTTAAAGTATTTTTTTATACCGATTTCTGGCTTTTTCCTTTTTTTTTAAGTCGAAATAATACTCATTTGATTTTGAGAAAGGAAAACAAAAATTATGAGGTATTTCAAACTACAATTGTCAAAAGCTTGGTGCAACAGTGCCCAAAGTGTCAAAATGAATTTATGGGCCATTCTTCATCAAAAGAAATTCTGTTTGTGAGAGAAAATTTGAAGAACTCTGAGATTCCAAGTACTTCAAAATATTTGTTTGTTATATTAATTTTATGTATGCCTATCCCATTACAAAAACGTTTTAATAATCATTGTGTTTATGTGGGAGTATAGGATGCACTATTAAAGGGAAGGTATAACAGAGAAAACAGAAAAAACACATATTCGTAACTTTGTCAGACGGCAACGTTTTTGCTCCTAACATTTTCTTTACAAATTTGAATTTCATACAACAAACGTGAATGCATGTTTTGTTAACGATCGACACAAAATATTCACCTGAAATTTTCACAGGTTGATTTATGTTTAATGTGTATCTTGATTTAAAGAGAGTAAATATAGCATACTCATAGAAGCAGTTTTGCCAACATTTACCAATGTTGTACCTTCCATTTAAGAAAATTGAGTGTGCACTGATATGATTAAGCCTTTAACCCTGGTAAGTAGTGTGTAAAAGATGATTCAGGGTTCCTCATCTGAATTCACTCTTTAGAGCTTGGTATTTCATCGAGTCGAGTACGAGGTTGCACTATTCGCTGATTGTTTCTCTTCGGTTTTTAATTAAGTATGTACCGTATGTTGAGCCTTTTCATCGCAATTTCCCAGGAGTGACACGACATCATCATAGTCTAAATCTCCAGTTTCTGAACACTGTATTTTTTGGCCACGAAATATTCGTACTCGATTTGGGTGTCTTCACGACTTTCTCTGTTCCTTGGGTTATCTGTTTGTTCGATGTCGGATTATTTCGTAAAATTGGGTACATGAATAGTTTTCGTTTCCGTTATTTTCTGTCAAATGAGGGGTGGACCCTTTCAAATGAGGCGCCCTCATCCGACCTTGTATCTGCCGCTTGGGCAGAGGTACCATCACCTGTAAGTGTCACCGAGTTATCGTTTTGGGTCAGAAACTTTGGAGTTGGCAACAGTGGAAAATAAGGACGACCACTCCCCTCTTGGGAAGTGGTCCATACATGTATCGCTGGCAAGACGGGACCAGTCCCAGATGGTGCAAAAACTTGCCCGTGTTTTACAAACTTGTCCTTCTGTTGTTTCTCCTTAACGTTCACGTAGCTGTGATATTCATTTCCTGCGTGATTCACAGGCTCAGGTTCTCCCAGCCCCGTGTCGAGCTCGGTTGGGTTCGTTGATGGCCAGTTAGCGTATACGTATGCGAATTCAATACGATTGGGTACCGGTGGTTCTGGTGTTTGAAGCCGAGGTCTCTCATAAGCTAGTAATAATAGTAACAGTACAAGGGCATTAGTATAAGAACAACATTGCACGGAATGGCCAGTATTCTTCTATTCTATCTATCACTGCTGGTTTAATTTGCTTGTTCTTTTCAAGCGTAGCGAATCAAATGTCATTTTTAATGAAAGGACCGATCGTATTAAAAGTGAAAATTGCAGTCTTAATTAGACTAAATACCACGGATAAAATACAAACTGTATTTTATCCGTGTAGTCACTTTAAGTGAAAAATAACATACACCAGACAAAATTATTCATTTCCACATTGAATTTTATCACTTCCAACATTTCTTACAGGACTGGATACTCACACATTTCTTGCGACTCAACAGTAGATGGTTCCCTCGGCTTTCTAAAAGAAACAAAATATATGTCTATTATAAGGTTTTACTGGAAAGGAGAGATTTCAAGTTTCAATGCCTGAATATTTCATCTACTTTGATACTTTTCCAATTAAATCAATCCATCAGCAAGAATAACTTCACAAGAAAATGAAAATAAAAAAATAACGACTGTTCCCCCGACTGATAAGCATACACGTAAGAGTAACTGTCAGTGTAACATGCACCCATCACAACTTCTAAGTTCCCCCTAATATTTTTTAGAATATCTCAACAAGTATTGCATGAATTTTAAAAATTCAAAAAGCAAATGACAGAATGACATGTTCTACACAGCTCGTAATGAAATGGTTGAAATTCAATCATGCATGCACAATTGACAGTGATTTGAATGAAAATTCAGCTGAAAAAAAGTTGCAGTACAAAGCATTGCTTCAAGGGCATGTTACACATGTAGTTTTCTGTAAGAACTCATGCATCAATAACAATGGTATTGATGGCTGTTTCATAATAAGAAAAAAATATTCAAAGAGCAACATGCATGTCCATTGTTTTAGAAGGGTAGAGCAAGAGTTTAATATGGAATTGGTCCTCCATTATTCTCCATAACTGAGTTCTTACAGAAAGTTGTGATGGGTGTATTGGAATAGTCTTTTATACGACTTTATAACATGTTACATATTAGATACATTTTCAAGAAAACTTAAAAACCACGTTTTGGATACGTATTTGTAACAGCTATTGTTTCAATTTCATCTTTTAAATGTTTAATTCATCGGGTTTATGCCATCATCTTGTCTTTGTCTATCGTCTCATGTCCTGTTTATGTTTGATGTCTGTCCAATACAGAAAAGTACAAAAGCATTATGCTTCACTTATTTTCTTACATGTAGACAAATAACAATTTTCATTCATGTATTTACTTTTCAACACGTAATATTTATGCAAAGCAATTATTATTGCTGTACTGTTGTAACACATGTCAGCATGAGATAAATGTATTTAAATAAAATCTAACATTCTTTCCATTATAAACGACTTACGGAGCCATCAACCACGCTGGCAGTTTCCCTCTCCTCCGAAGAAACACCGCTGCAATAATCACAGTAAGCACAAGTGATAGAATTATCACTAAAATAATGGCTACCACGTTGACCTGGCCAGTACTGCTGTCCGGTCCGTGGCCATCGGTTGTGGTGAGCTGACCAGTCGATATCGTGGATGGTGGATGTGTTATGGATGCTTGGTTTCTTGTTGTGAATATTGTTGTTCCATCGTCTCTGCAACTTCTGTGTTAAATAAAACGTTGTTTTGAAAACGTGTATAAAATTAATAGGCATATACAATGGTGGTCAGAACCGTTTGCACAACAGATCTCACTGAGATGTCCATATGATGTCAAGGGATGTTTGACACAATCATTGACATTAAACCAATTAAGTTTTAAGTAAAACTGTGATCAACAGTTAGCTTTTTGAAATCCAATTTTTGTTTACATAATATTTATTGGGTTTTTTTTCTGGATGAAAGCACTTTATATACGTAATAATTTATCAGGATGATTGATATCATGATCAATTTTTACACCACTGTGATCATATATGTGTTTCTGAGAATACCAATGCTGTATCTTCCTGCTTTTTGCATGATCAAATACGTGACATACATTCAATAGGGAAAAATATCCAGTATAGGTAAGCACAAATTTGTCATCAAATTATGATAAAACAGAAACACTTCAAACGTTTGCATTTCTGTTACGTACAATTATTACAGGTGTTTTTTACTTGTCAGTATATAAACCCATTTTATATTTTGAAAGAAACTCATACCTTTTAATTAGGGGCGAATTTTGCCAGTCTTTGTTAATGTTAGGGTTTTTACAGGCGCACAATGGTTGTGTAGACAACGAAGCGGAGTAAATGCATGAACCTGTCATTTCATTATTTTGACATACGATGGCATCTTGATAGCCACAGTATAGAGTTTGATTACCTTCCTTACACACTGATGAATCTGTGGTTGACAGAAAATGATCAGGCATATTATACACAAATAAAGGCACACTCCCTCCCTCACACAAGCCGATAAACCATGAGGCGGATCTGGGATGGAGACAAGGGGAGCACACTACCAAAATGGGAACACACTGCATAGTGTCGCAAGCCGACATGCACGGCGAACAATGTGGATCACGCCCCCCCCCCCCCACGGATCCACCAATCAAGTAAGACAACAGATACACTGGAGATGTGGAGTGTTTGCTTAAAGTGAATATTATACACTGGTATTGTCAATGCTGGCAAATCTGTCTCACTCTACACTTTTATAGCACAAGTATTGTTCATTTACAGTAAGTTGTTTTGTCAATTGGCATTACGGAGACTTTTTTTTTTATATTATACAACAGATTCTTTGTGATGCAGCAGAAATCTTCCCTTGTGCATCAGCTTCAGACCTGCTGTAACTTTACAGAGAATAGGAAAGTATATTCACAGGAAAATCTGAAAACAGCAATTTTTGCTGTAATTTTTTATTCTTTTCAACAGAAACACTATTGTGAACTCACACAACTTTTTCTAGTGTACGAATAAGCAAAACTCTCTTTGAATAAATATATACATTTAAAAAACTGTGAAAGTATTAGTTTATTGTGTTATTAACAATGGAAAATGCATACACTTTTTATTTTATTTTGTTCTAAATTTGCAATTTTTATCTGCAGAAGACGAAATTTAACGACTGAATAATTTTCCATGATGTTTGCTATCATGATCAACTTTACATTTAGTGTGTTTTGAGGCAAAACGATATCAAGTTTGTATGAAACAAAAAAAGTAGGGTAGATCAACATATATGCCTACCGTGTGTACCGGTATTGTAACATTCGTTGGGTTGTCTACAGCATATGGACTGGCCGGAAAAATCTCCAGGAGAACATGATTCGTTATGGAAACTGCAAAAAAGATTGATTAATTCACTTAATTATCCAGAATACGAAAACATTATAGGCTAAATATCACAACTTCATAAAATGTTTTTATGTAAAATATCATTGTCGTCGACAAAAAACACGTTCTTTAGATTTTAAATCACGGCTGACACTATTTTAAACAATGACGAACGCAGGAGAAAGATCCTGTGATGACTGTAACGTCAAACTCCCTAATATTATAAAGAAAATGAATAAAACATGGCATAATGATGTAGGCGTCACCGGGAATGGGGGAAAACGGTCCCCTTTTGGTCGGAATTATTTTGTTATTGTTATTTGGCAGAAATAACTG
Organism: Zoroaster sp. YZ-2022; assembly: GCA_029582265.1. Lineage (NCBI taxonomy): Eukaryota > Metazoa > Echinodermata > Asteroidea > Forcipulatida > Zoroasteridae > Zoroaster > Zoroaster sp. YZ-2022. The sequence goes on along the minus strand of CM055818.1, from coordinate 46,795,084 downwards.
CTCTGCGGTAGTATTTCATAATACATTTGAAATAGAATTGGGACTACCGTTGCTTTTTTTAATCCAAATTTCCGAAGTTTACAAAATTTCTCCAAAATGTGCCAAAAATCTTAAAACAACAATCAAAATATGCTCTCATCATAAACGTAATTATTGTTTTTTAATCCTAATAATTCCCAAAGTACGTATTTTTTCGGGGACGAAGTGGGGGTGGATTCAGGACGGGGCCACGTTCAATGAGGTCACTGAAATTCGAAATTTTGATTCACCCTCCCCCTTTGACAACAAAATGTACGCCACTGCTAATTATGCCCATGCCCATGGATATAAGTACCTCTTACAGAAATGGTCTTGTATACTCATGTATGTTATCTGCAACTCAAGTGGGATTGTTATAGTCTGTGTCTTCTGTTCCGTTCCGTCACTAGCACTCAAGAAGGCGAGGATGATCACACCCAATCTCAGCATGGTCGGTTTTGCGCACGTCCTTGTGATCTCAATTTTCAATGAGTCAGTGGAACACTGACAGGTTTGCTGAAATAGAAATCATCATGTGATACATTGATAGATTGAGTGTTGAAACAGTTTTCTTTGAATTTTGTTTCCCCAAAATATATTTTCAATTAGAAAAATATTTCACTTTTTCTGGCTATGTTTGAAACCCCGAAAAAAAGAATAACGATTGTTGTATTGTAAACGTATTGCCGACACACGCCCCATTCATTGATAATTCCGTAGATGAAGTCATTATGAAGAGTCAGTGTCTCCGCAGTTTTTCCAGAGACTTATAATATACCGGTATCTAACAAGCTCTTTTTTCGGTAGGCCTACTTCTGAAATATTCAGTTTTTAAGATGATGTTTCGATTTATATACTGACAGGATGGGGCCTTTGGTACGGATGTTTGCCGTTTCCGTATTCATGTCTGGTCCCTGTTGGCTGAATGACCCAAATATGACCTTAGCTATTGCCCATGTGACTTGTTTACACTTTGCGTGACCATTAGAGAACCAGGGTGATTTCCCGCCGGTAAAAAGTGTTTGTATTTGTGTGGAGAGTCATGTACATTTTGTACTTCTCCACATAGCATAAAAAACGTCAGATGAATAAGATTTTAGATGTAATGTTAGTGCCTTGTTAAAAATAAATCAAATTATGTATTTTTTTCCTGACATTTCAAAATATCAGATTTGATGGTTTCTTGTCATAGACCAGTGTACATTTTGAGCCTGGCGCAGTTTGACCTTTGGGGCTCTTTTATAAAAATGTGATATCATTGGTCACATCTAATCCCTATAGACATAGGGATTAGTTTCAGACAACAGTAAATGCATAAGCAGCACGGTAACGCAATATGGCAAAATGTATCAAGGAATCCATCTTCCCCAAAGGATCCATATTCCCTATACTATTCAAATGACTAGTGGTCGAGTGATTTAGTGCATCGGATTTGTGTTCTGATGGCTGAGTCGTCAGAGTGCATGGGTTCGAAGCCTTGCCGCGACCATGGTGCTTGTGTCCTTGAGCAAGACACTTTACCATAATTGCTGCGAGGGTCGAATTGAACCCAGCCACTGGGAATGTACAAGCCAGTGCATGCTTAGTGCCGGTCCCAAGCCCGGATAAATGGGAGGGTTGCATCAGGAAGGGCATCCGGCGTAAATCCTATGCCAAATCGCTGTGGCGGGAGCAGCCGAAAAAGGACAACATTCATTAAATAACTACCCTGTGAACATATCGGGGCAATTCCATGGTTACATTTTTGAGGTTTTTGAGCCCACTCTTAATGCCGTAATTTCACTCATCATTTTTTCACAGTAGTTGCATTATACCCAGACCTTACTTGGCACAAAATAATAATTTCAGAAATTTGTTATACGGAAGCTATAAGAGAAAATATAACCATTTATGCATGTCCGAAAATGTAACATTAGTAACCAGCATTTATCTCTTATATAGCATACGTATTTCAAATTTCGGAAATTAATATTTTGTTTTGTTCTGAGTAAGGTCTGGGTATAATGAAACTGCTGTGTAGAAACTGATGAGTGAAATATATGAGTACAAGAGTGGGCCCAAATACTTCAAAAATGTAACGTGAGTCACCATGGAATCGGCTTATTTACGTTGTGTCTTTTGGGAGAAAATAGAGAAAATGCATTCAGATGTTTGTATTCACTGTAAAGTGGAATTAATAGAATATTCTTTCCTCAATTCCACTGCTGGGAATTATTGGCAATAATTCAGCACCTCAGACAAATTCCTTTTTAGGGGAAGTGATACCATTGTCAGTTTTACACCAACCATAGGCTTAATATAGTTTAACGTAAACATTTTCACAATTTGGTTTTTTTTTTTTTTAATATCAGCCTGCATTAAAGAATTTTGGTTGAGACGCCATTTTATATTTTCATAAGAGTTGATTTCCTCTGCAAAAAGGAGAATTATTTACATGTATACTCAACGGTTCAGCTATTGCGCTCTAGTCATCGGCAGGAAACATCATCAGTAGAAGGTACCGGTAGTGTTGTACATAACAATTAACATTAACAACCAGCTTCAAGTGATGGTACGGATGGATTTTCTGCAAAATAATTTCACCAATGATAGGCCTATGGGGCAAAAGTGACGAGATCGTCTGCAAGTGGTTATCCAGTAGGTTATGTGGGTACATACAAAGCAATGAACTTCAGTTTTCTTAATGTTGAAACCTTGGCATACAGCGAGCCCCACTCAGTGTACAAGTGACGTATGCCTTAGCAGGAAATACACTAAGTTCATGACGCATGCCAACAGACATTAGGGGTGTTTTCCATGATACGCTTCATTAAACGCATACAGAAGTCATGTGTGGGACCTGCAGTCAATGACGACATTATTATATATATACTACTCAAAACAATTTAGGGAACAAAACAATTTAGAAAACACCGGAATAATCTCAGTTAAAGCAAGATCATTTATTTCAGATAAACACAATGTTTCACAGAATTGATGACAAACAACTGTACAATGAAACAGACGATAAAGGATGCATGTAGTGATTACACATTTCATGACATGACTATGAAAATCCCGGTTCATGGAACTTTTCAATAACGGGTGTGACCACCTCTTGCATTAAATCCGGTGTTCCCTAAATTGTTTTGTTCCCTAAATTGTGTTGAGTAGTATATTTAGGTACATTATGACGCATACAGAGGCAATTTTACTGAAGCGGGGATTTAAATCACCTGTTAAAAAGCGATCCAGCCCTATGGATGTATCTTTGATCTTGAGAGTTTGCGGCTAGATATATATATTATCATTAAAATTGCAAAATCTTTTAAAAAGAAATCGCTACTCCGACCCCTCCCCCCCCCCCCCCCGTTGGATTCTCCAATATTTCAGGATGAGAGCAAAGAACAAATTTCAACTAAACATTATCGGGGAAATAAGGAATCACACGGAATAGGCCTTTACATCTTTAAGCTGAAAATACCTTGTCTATTCAAAAACAAATTTTCCTAAAAGTCTCCAAAGTTATAAAAGTTTAATTAGATGTCTAATGTAATCATTCTTAACGACACACTGATATTAATGAAAAAATAATATGCATTTATTACGCCATCACATCATACAATTATAAGATTACATAAGACTGATAAACTATTAGTCTCGCAGTAAAATAACCACCACCAATTAAACTCAAGATTGTAAGTACAATTTACATAATTGAACTTTGATTGACCTCCTTATCTTTTCACACTGGTTGAAAATACCAAACCTTGTATTCAAATTGATCTAGGCCTACCGTAATTTGTATTTTTAAAGTCATGTAACAACATTCGATGGCAAAATATTCACGTCAAGCACCCTGCAAAAACTTGTGTTAAAATAAAACACCAGTGATGTCAACTTTAGTCTTTTAATTATTGGTGTTCATATTGGACTCAGCCCAATATGTTGTTTTTAATCATCACCGTTTTTGCAGTGTACACGTTTACTTAATCGATATACATTAAAGATGTATTGCACGAGGTTTTTATTTTTTAATTAATTTCTGGCATTATTGCTCATTTCCTTTTAGAAAGGAAAATTGTCAGAAGTTTGGTTTAACGGTGCCCAAAGTGTCCAATTGAATTTATGGCAGGATTCAACATAAATTCATTGCGTGACGTGTAAAACCATGCTTCACACTGCTATTTAGTGAAAGTTATTTTCCTACCCTGTAATGAAAATTGCCAGAAATTACCGGTAAAATAACGAAAACCACGGGCGATACACTTTTCATTTCATTTCATTTCATTTATCATTTCTGGTAATGAAACCAAGGGATACCTCAGAAAAGCGCACTTAAGCACTATAAGCTCGAAAGCCTGAGGAAACCTGTAAACAAGGGCGCTTGCAATGTGAACCAGAAACACCGGGGTAAACCCCTTACACTTCCACGATAAGTGTTCTGGGTTCTTTACGTGCATTACTTAATCTAGTACACGGGACCTACGGCTTAACGTCCCATCCGAAGGACGAAGCAATTATGGTTAAGTATCTTGCTCAAGGACACAAGTGTCACGACCGGGGCTCGAACCCACACCCTGCTGCTGGCAACACCAGAACTTGAGTTCGGTGCGCTAGACCGCTCGGCCACGACACTCCAGACCGCTCGGCCACGACACTCCAAACGATACACAATCCACACTCGGCCACACACTCGGCCACGATACACAATACAATTAAAAGGCGTCTTCTAGTACAAGACTGATTATGTGTGTTAATGATTTCCTATTTTGAACTAGGATATTTTCAAATGTAAAACACACACCAAAATATGTGTATTCTTCAAAAAACACCACCGAGCCACAGTGCACATACATATAAAATGACTTGTAAAAATTTATTCATACCATGAAATTAACTATTTTTAAAATTATTTTCAAATATTTTGACAGCACCTCAGCACCTTAAACTAATATTTCAAAGGATGTTTAAAACCAATATCAACTTAAAGGGAAGGTACAACTTTGGTATTTACGTGCGTTCATTTAATTATTTTGTAAACATTCACCACATTTTATTATAAATTTATTAAAAATTTCTCTTTGATGATTAATAATGCACCAACTTTACACTAATTAAGCTTGTAGATCCTTTTAGAATGTTGTAATCTTGTAATTACCAATGTTGTACATTCTCTTTAATAAAATGTAGCTATTAATATAAATAAAGGTTTTGCTTCTAAAATAATTTTATAGTGTTTAAAAAATATTACAAAACCTATTTTTGATCCCGGTACCACCTACTTGTAAGTCGAGCGTTCTAACCACGAGACTACGCACCAATATTAATGAAAAATAATATGCATTTATTACGCCATCACATCACACAATTATAAGATTACATAAGGCTGATAAACTATTAGTCTAGATTCGCAGTAAAATAACCACCACCAATTAAAACTCAAGATTGTAACTACAATTTACATGATTGAACTTAGATGGATTTCCTTATCTTTTCACACTGGTTGAGAATACCAAGCCTAGTTTTCAAATTGATCTAGGCCTACCGTAATTTGCATTCTTAAAGCCATATAACAACATTCGATGGAAAAACATTCACGTCAAGCACCCTGCAAAAACTTGTGTTAAAATATAACACCAGTGATGTCAACTTTAGTATTTTATTGGTGTTCATATCATACCGATGCCTGATATGAACACAATCGATGTTGTTTTTAACACCACGGTTTTTACAGTCTACACTGTACTTAATCGTTAAAAGATGTATCACACAATTTGTAAAGTTATTTTTTGATACCGATTTCTGGCTTGTTCCTTTTTTTAAGTCGAAATAATGCTCATTTGATTTTGAGAAAGAAAAACAAAAATTATGAGGTATTTTAAACTACAATTGTGAAATACTTTGTGCAACAGTGCCCAAAGTGTCAAAGTGAATTTATGGGCCATTCTTCATCAAACGAAATTCTGTTTGTCAGACAAAATTTGAAGCACTCTGAGATTCCAAGTACTTCAAAATATTTTTTGTTATATTAATTTTATGTATGCCTATCCCATTACAAAAACGTTTTAATAATCATTGTGTTTATGTGGGAGTATAGGATGCACTATTAAAGGGAAGGTATAACAGAGAAAACAGAAAAAACACATATTCGTAACTTTGTCAGACGGCAACGTTTTTGCTTCAAGCATTTTCTTTACAAATTTGAATTTCATACAAGAAACCTGAATGCATTTTTTGTTAACGATTGACACAAAATATTCACCTGAAATTTTCACAGGTTGATTTATGTTTAATGTGTATCTAGATTTAATGAGAGTAAACATAGCATACTCATAGAAGCAGTTTTGCCAACATTTACCAATGTTGTACCTTCCATTTAAGAAAATTGAGGGTGCACTGATATGATTAAGCCTTTAACCCCAGTAAGTAGTGTATAAAAGATGATTCAGGGTTCCTCATCTGAATTCACTCTTTAGAGCTTGGTATTTCATCGAGTCGAGTACGAGGTTGCACTATTCGCTGATTGTTTCTCTTCGGTTTTTAATTAAGTATGTACCGTATGTTGAGCCTTTTCATCGCAATTTCCCAGGAGTGACACGACATCATCATAGTCTAAATCTCCAGTTTCTGAACACTGTATTTTTTGGCCACGAAATATTCGTACTCGATTTGGGTGTCTTCACGACTTTCTCTGTTCCTTGGGTTATCTGTTTGTTCGATGTCGGATTATTTCTTAAAATTGGGTACATGAATAATTTTCGTTTCCGTTATTTTCTGTCAAATGAGGGGTGGACCTTTTCAAATGAGGCGCCCTCATTTGGCCTTGTATCTGCCGCTTGGGCAGAGGTACCATCACCTATAAGTGTCACCGAGTTCTCGTTTTGGGTCAGAAACTTTGGAGTTGGCAACAGTGGAAAATAAGGACGACCACTCCCCTCTTGGGAAGTGGTCCATACATGTATCGCTGGCAAGACGGGACCAGTCCCAGATGGTGCAAAAACTTGCCCGTGTTTTACAAACTTGTTCTGTTGTTTCTCCTTAACGTTCACGTAGCTGTGATATTCATTTCCTGCGTGATTCACAGGCTCAGGTTCTCCCAGCCCCGTGTCGAGCTCGGTTGGGTTCGTTGATGGCCAGTTAGCGTATACGTATGCGAATTCAATACGATTGGGTACCGGTGGTTCTGGTGTTTGAAGCCGAGGTCTCTCATAAGCTAGTAATAATAGTAACAGTACAAGGGCATTAGTATAAGAACAACATTGCACGGAATGGCCAGTATTCTTCTATTCTATCTATCACTGCTGGTTTAATTTGCTTGTTCTTTTCAAGCGTAGCGAATCAAATGTCATTTTTAATGAAAGGACCGATCGTATTAAAAGTGAAAATTGCAGTCTTAATTAGACTAAATACCACGGATAAAATACAAACTGTATTTTATCCGTGTAGTCACTTTAAGTGAAAAATAACATACACCAGACAAAATTATTCATTTCCACATTGAATTTTATCACTTCCAACATTTCTTACAGGACTGGATACTCACACATTTCTTGCGACTCAACAGTAGATGGTTCCCTCGGCTTTCTAAAAGAAACAAAATATATGTCTATTATAAGGTTTTACTGGAAAGGAGAGATTTCAAGTTTCAATGCCTGAATATTTCATCTACTTTGATACTTTTCCAATTAAATCAATCCATCAGCAAGAATAACTTCACAAGAAAATGAAAATAAAAAAATAACGACTGTTCCCCCGACTGATAAGCATACACGTAAGAGTAACTGTCAGTGTAACATGCACCCATCACAACTTCTAAGTTCCCCCTAATATTTTTTAGAATATCTCAACAAGTATTGCATGAATTTTAAAAATTCAAAAAGCAAATGACAGAATGACATGTTCTACACAGCTCGTAATGAAATGGTTGAAATTCAATCATGCATGCACAATTGACAGTGATTTGAATGAAAATTCAGCTGAAAAAAAGTTGCAGTACAAAGCATTGCTTCAAGGGCATGTTACACATGTAGTTTTCTGTAAGAACTCATGCATCAATAACAATGGTATTGATGGCTGTTTCATAATAAGAAAAAAATATTCAAAGAGCAACATGCATGTCCATTGTTTTAGAAGGGTAGAGCAAGAGTTTAATATGGAATTGGTCCTCCATAACTGAGTTCTTACAGAAAGTTGTGATGGGTGTATTGGAATAGTCTTTTATACGACTTTATAACATGTTACATATTAGATACATTTTCAAGAAAACTTAAAAACCACGTTTTGGATACGTATTTGTAACAGCTATTGTTTCAATTTCATCTTTTAAATGTTTAATTCATCGGGTTTATGCCATCATCTTGTCTTTGTCTATCGTCTCATGTCCTGTTTATGTTTGATGTCTGTCCAATACAGAAAAGTACAAAAGCATTATGCTTCACTTATTTTCTTACATGTAGACAAATAACAATTTTCATTCATGTATTTACTTTTCAACACGTAATATTTATGCAAAGCAATTATTATTGCTGTACTGTTGTAACACATGTCAGCATGAGATAAATGTATTTAAATAAAATCTAACATTCTTTCCATTATAAACGACTTACGGAGCCATCAACCACGCTGGCAGTTTCCCTCTCCTACGAAGAAACACCGCTGCAATAATCACAGTAAGCACAAGTGATAGAATTATCCCTAAAATAATGGCTACCACCTTGACCTGGTCAGCACTGCCGCCCAGTCCGCGGCCATCAGTCGATATCATGGATGGTGGATGTGTACTGGATGCTTGGTTTGTTGTTGTGGATATTGTTGTTCCATCGTCTCTGCAACTTCTGTGTTAAATAAAACGTTGTTTTGAAAACATGTGTATAAAATAGGCATATGCAATGGTGGTCAGAACCGTTTGCACAACAGATCTCACTGAGATGTCCATAAGATGTCAAGGGATGTTTGACACAATCATTGACATTAAACCAATTAAGTTTTAAGTAAAACTGTGATCAACAGTTAGCTTTTTGAAATCCAATTTTTGTTTACATAATATTTATTGGGGTTTTTTCTGGATGAAAGCACTTTATATACGTAACAATTTATCAGGATGATTGATATCATGATCAATTTTACAACAAGTTTCATGCTGTAAAACTGTGATCATATATGTGTTTCTGAGAATACCAATGCTGTATCTTCCTGCTTTTTGCATGATCAAATACGTGACATACATTCAATAGGGAAAAATATCCAGTATAGGTAAGCAAAAATTTGTCATCAAATTATGATAAAACAGAAACACTTCAAACGTTTGCATTTCTGTTACGTACAATTATTACAGGTGTTTTTTACTTGTCAGTATATAAACCCATTTTATATTTTGAAAGAAACTCATACCTTTTAATTAGGGGCGAATTTTGCCAGTCTTTGTTAATGTTAGGGTTTTTACAGGCGCACAATGGTTGTGTAGACAACGAAGCGGAGTAAATGCATGAACCTGTCATTTCATTATTTTGACATACGATGGCATCTTGATAGCCACAGTATAGAGTTTGATTACCTTCCTTACACACTGATGAATCTGTGGTTGACAGAAAATGATCAGGCATATTATACACAAATAAAGGCACACGATAGCATCTTCATAACCACAAACGTATTTTTGACCTTCCTTACACACTGATGAACCTGTGTTTGACAGAGAAAATAATCAGGCATATTATACAAAAAATAAAGGTATACTTCCTCCCTCACACAAGCCGATAAACCATGAGGCGGATCTGGGATGGAGACAAGGGGAGCACACTGCCAAAATGGGAACACACTGCATAGTGTCGTAAGCCGACATGCACGGCGAACAATGTGGATCACGCCCCCTCCTCCCACGGATCCACCAATCAATTAAGACAACAGATACACTGGAGATGTGGAGTGTTTGCTTAAAGTGAATATTATACACTGGTATTGTCAATGCTGGCAAATCTGCCTCACTCTACACTTTTATAACACACAATTATTGTTCATTTACAGTAAGTTGTTGTGTCAATTGGCATTACGGAGACTTTTTTTTATATTATACAACAGATTCTTTGTGATGCAGCAGAAATCTTCCCTTGTGCATCAGCTTCAGACCTGCTGTAACTTTGCAGAGAATAGGAAAGTATATTCACAGGAAAATCTGAAAACAGCAATTTTTGCTGTAATTTTTTTAAATTCTTTTCAACAGAAACACTACTGTGAACTCACAATTTTTTCTAGTGTACGAATAAGCAAAACTCTCTTTGAATAAATATATACATTAAAAAAACTGTAAAAGTATCAGTTTTTACATTGTGTTATTAACAATGGAAAAAAGTGAAAATGCATACACTTTTTATTTAATTTTGTTTTAAATTTGCAATTTCTATCTCCAGAAGACGAAATTTAACGACTGAATAATTTTCCATGATGTTTGCTATCATGATCAACTTTACACTTAGTGTGTTTTGAGGCAAAACGATATCAAGTTTGTATGAAACAAAGAAAGTAGGGTAGATCAACATATATGCCTACCGTTTGTATTGTAACATTTGTTGGGTTGTCTACAGCATATGGACTGGCCGGAAAAATCTCCAGGAGAACATGATTCGCTATGGAAACTGCCAAAAAGATTGATTAATTCACTTAATTATCCAAAATACGAAAACATTATAGGCTAAATATCACAACTTCATAAAATGTTTTTATGTAAAATATCATTGTCGTCGACAAAAAACACGTTCTTTAGATTTTAAATCACGGCTGACACTATTTTAAACAATGACGAACGCAGGAGAAAGATCCTGTGATGACTGTAACGTCAAACTCCCTAATATTATAAAGAAAATGAATAAAACATGGGATAATGATGTATGCGTCACCGGGAATAGGGGCAAATGGTCCCCTTTTGGTCGGAATTATTTAGTTATTTGGTGGAAATAACTGTTCTGCGGTAGTATTTCATAATATGTTTGAAATATAATTGGGACTACCATTGTTTTTTTTTATCCAAATTTCCGAAGTTCACAACATTTTTCCAAAATGTGCCAAAAATCTAAAAATAACAATCAAAATATGTTCTCAACATAAACGTATTTATTGTTTTTTTTAATCCTAATAATTCCCAAAGTCCGTATTTTTTCGGGGACGAAGTGGGGGTGGATTCAGGACGGGGCCACGTTCAATGATGTCACTGAAATTGGAAATTTTGATTCACCCTCCTCCTTTGACAACAAAATGTACGCCACTGCTAATTATGCCCATGCCCATGGATATAAGTACCTCTTACAGAAATATTCTTTTATGATCTTGTAATTTATCTCCAACTCATGTGGGAGATAGGGGCCTGTATCCGGTGTCGTCTGTCCCGTTCCGTCACTAGCACTCAAGAAGGCGAGGATGATCACACCCAATCTCAGCATGGTCGGTTTTGGCGCACGTCCTTGTGATCTCGATCTTCAATCAGTCAGTGGAACACTGACAGGTTTGCTGAAATAGAAATCTGAAAAATGCTGAAAAATGAAATAGAGATAGATTGAGTGTTTAAACATTTTTCTTTGAATTTTGTTTCCCCAAAATATGTTTTCAATTAGAGAAATATATCACTTTTTCTGGCTATGTTTGAAACCCCGAAAAAAGAATAGCGGTTGTTGTATTGTAAACGTATTGCCAACACACGCCCCATTCATTGATAATTCCTTTATGAAGAGTCAGTGTCTCCGCGGTTTTTCCAGAAACTTATAATATATTTAACAAGCTCTTTTTTCGGTAGGCCTACTTCTGAAATATTCAGTTTTTAAGATGATGTTTCGATTTATAATACTGACAGGATGGGGCCTTTGGTACGGATGTTTGCCGTTTCCGTATTCATGTCTGGTCCCTGTTGGCTGAATGACCCAAAGATGACCTTAGCTATAGCCCATGTGACTTGTTTACACTTTGCGTGACCATTAGAGAACCAGGGTGATTTCCCGCCGGGAAAAAGTGTGTGTATTTGTGTGGAGAGTCATTTTGTACTTCTCCACATAGCATAAAAAACGTCAGATGAATAAGATTTGAGATGTAATATTAAAACTAAATCAAATTATGTATTTTTTTCCTGACATTTCAAAATATCAGATTTGATGGTTTCTTGTCATTAGGCCAGTGTACATTTTGAGCCCGGCGCAGTTTGACGTTTGGGGCTCTTTTATAAAAATGTGATATCATTGGTCACATCTAATCCCTATAGACATAGGGATTGGTTTCGAATAACAACAGTAAATGCATAAGCAGTGACGCAATATGTCAAAATGTATCAAGGAATCCATCTTTCCTGAACAATCCATATTCCCTATAGTATAGGGCCTATACTATTCATTAAATAACTAGTGGAGTGCCATGGTCGAGCGGTTTAGTGCATCGGATTTGTGTTCTGATGGCTGAGTCATCAGAGTGCATGGTTCGAAGCCTTGCCGCGACCATGGTGCTTGTGTCCTTGAGCAAGACACTTTACCATAATTGCTGCGAGGGCCGAATTGAACCCAGCCACTGGGAATGTACAAGCCAGTGCTGTTAGAGGCCTCCTGCAAAATAATTTGAACGATGATAGGCCTATGGGTGAGGATGATACAAGAGTGAGGAGCTCGTCTGCAAGTGGTAGCTCGAATGATGCAGTAGATTCTGTAGATGCACATATATATATACACAAAATGTTGAATGTCAGTATTATTTGTACTGAACCCTTGGCATTTACCGGGTCCACACGGTGTATAAAGTCCTTAGCATGAAATACACATTTATTTGTTAAAGGAACAATAGTGCCTAACACTATTAAAGTTCATGTCGGGTGACGACAGACCATCATGGATCCCTTGATACGATTCACTAAACGCATACAGAAGCCATGTATGGAATCTGAGTGACGGCATTTTTATATATTTAGGTACATTATGACGTCATGGACAGATTTTACTAAAGCGGGTTTTGAATCACTTTTGATAAAGCAA
>CM055818.1:46710995-46781586 GCA_029582265.1 Zoroaster sp. YZ-2022 | reverse complement strand
AGTTGTCTGGGGTGGGACAGGTTTGTTGAAGCCTGGAAGCCAGGCGACCTCATCCTGACCTCACGACAAAAGGTCCGCGACCGAGCACAGGAGCTCTTGTTCCAGGGACATAAGGAGCACTTCCAAGACACCCCTGTGCCTCTCCTCTATCACCCCAAGGACAGCCGGAAGCAAAACATTAAGGTGATTATCCCAGGCACAGACCACAGAGAAGAGCTAGTCCTTAACGACGTCGTGGATGTCACCATAGAGGCAGCGGAAGCAGCCATCCGGACCGAGGACTGGCGCCTAGGGTACGTCCTCACAGTCCACAGTTCTCAAGGCCTCACAATCCATGACCCGCAGAAAGTTTGGATCATTGACGACTACCTCCAGTGGTCCAACCTCGCCTACCTCGCGGTGTCCCGGGTGGAGTATATGCACCAGCTCGAACGGGTTACTTGTCCCCCAGAAGAGGGTTCTGGTGATTCGCAGAATCAACCCCAAACCGAGCAGCAACTCCGCAAAGCCATTCAGAAGAAGCTCGTGGCCTACAAGCGCCAGGACCAAGCCAAGGGATTGCAGGGATTCAACCTGAAGGTTGAACACATCCTTCGGGTAAAGGAGGCCCAATCAAACCGCTGTGCAGCATGTAACATCGAGATGCTCCGGCTGGACAACGGAAAAGGCCACACCCATGACAACATACGACTGACCTGTCTCGAATGCAACAGGACAAGAGGGGCTGCGGTTCTCAACGCCTGAGAACCCCATCCGGCGGGAGCTGAGTGTCAGGGGGCACCACCAGAAGTTCCTCGCGGACGAATCCCCGCGGAGGCCCATCCTGCAAGTAGTACAACACAGGCTCGTCAGACTTGGTCACCGAGCGCCCAAGCCGGTGAACCGTCAAAGACCAGATGAGATCAGTTGCACGGCGACGACCACCCTCCAGCTCCCCGGGCTGATAGAGATAGCGAACACCAACACCAGAGGGGAGCCTTTGCTCCTTGAGACCAACAGGCCGGCCAGGAACCACAGAGGAGGGCTTTTGCGCCACAGTATTTGCCCTGATTGCGTTTTTAGGCTTCCGGCCTGTCAATCGGGTCACCTCACCATTCAGAGCTGCAATGACAGCGGGCAGCCGAGCTGCCCACTCACTTGACCTCACACCCGAAGGCAAACGCATCTCCTGGGCGTATTGATGCCCGAACAGCCGCTCGGCCAAAGTGCGGTTGAACCGTTCTACAATCCCCTGGTCTCGGTGGACGTCAACGCGGCCCCGCCTCACCCGAACGCCATGCTTCGCTAGCATCTGGTTTACTGCGCCCATGAACTCGCGCCCAGGATCAACCTGCAGCAGCTTTGGCCATCTGAGGGAGCTCCGCCTGTAAATCCTTTCAAGGGCGGCCGCGACCTCTTTATAGCGAGAGGCTGCGTCAACGACGGTGAGCGCATATTTGTACGTCTTGCGGCCAACCCTGTCATGGGGCAAGAAGAGCAGGTCGGCCTGGTGGACTTCGTTCGGCACCGTCACGCCAAATTTTGGACGTGGAATGCGCCTTGGAGGGGGCATGTAGATCTGCCAGATGGCCTGCCTCTTGAGCCATCCTTTGGCAGCGTCCTCGGAAACCCCGGCTGCTGCAGCGAGTTTTTTAATGGCTGCAAGCCCCTTCCAGTAGCCCCTAGGGCTGTAGTAAAGTTTTCGTAGCTTCTCCTCCATCGGCTAATATTCTAACAAATCGATCAACCTCTAACTCTGGAAGCTGTAGCTCAGCGCTACGGAAAATATTGCCCCCGGAGGCCCCGGCCCTCCCGACGCATGCAGCAATGTTTGTTGCTCTCCCCAACTGTGGCTTTGCCACAGGAGCTCTACTTACTTGGCGAGCATATAGGCTACGAGCGTAGTGGCTCCCAGTCCCATAATTACAAAGGCGATTTCTCGATCACGCTGCTCTGGCGATGGTAGGTAGAAATCTGAGAGCTTGGGTTCTGGGGCCATCTGTTCCAGAGTTTGTGCATCGCGGCCAGAGACAAGGTTGTACTGGCGAATGGCTTCATCAACATCACGAAAGGTGTGCACAGCATGCCCCTGAGCTGACGACGCAGATCTTCATTGATCCAGTCAAGGCGTTCAGAACGTTTGCGTGACCAGGCCGCCTGGGCAGCTTGGAGCTGTTCCACAGCTTTGTCATGCCGTTTTCGCTCCTCGTTGGCACCTGGATCGCGCAACATTGAGAAGAGATAGTTTGATCCCGAGAACGCGAGTGCGTTCACCAGTGCTCCACCAACAAGCATTGCAATAGAGGCCATCTTGTTGCTGATACGGAGTGTCGTGTGCGTAGAAGGGCGTTTACTTTAATATGTCCGCAGGGAGTATCCCATGCTTGATAAGCATGTCCTTAGTGGCCATAGCCAGGCCAACATCCAGAATGACCATACCAACATCGTACGGCGCAAAGTCCAATTTTGGCGTAGCACCTTTCATAATTTTCTTGCCAAGTGTGGCGTATCCCATTGCAAGCCCACTCACGACGGCGGAGTGGTAGGCCAAGTTGGCGAGCTGTTTGCCATCAGTACTGGGGGTAGACATGTTCGTTCACTGCATATAGAATGGGTCCCGTTTGTATAACAGTGCTGTTTTCTTTTCAGCCGTCCCGGCGGCCGGTACGGGGTTGTCGCGACGGCCCACGGGGCCGGCAGTAGTTTTGTTTTTCTGCATTACGGCAGAAAGGGCTAAAGCAGCCGCTCCTGCTAGGACCGCATACGATATCCATGAACCCGCCATGGCGTAGCTATACTCACGAGTTGGATTAGCTGTTTTGACGACATGATGTTCTGGGGGTGTCTCTTCTTGAGGGACTTCGCCCGGCCGGAGACCATCTTTGGCCTTTCGGAGCTGTTCAAGAAGGGCTTCTTGCTTTGCTTTCCTGGCTGCTGCGCCTTTACGACCAGCCGCGACTTTTTTCTGGTCCTTAACTTTCGTCACCCTCCTGTCTTGTGTCGTCGCCTGTGGACTGTCTTGTGTCGTCGCCTGTGGACTGTCCTGCGTCGTCGCCTCGACCGCCGGGACGGCGGGAGTGGCTTGCAGCTCCGGCGGCTTCGCTTGCAGCTCCGCTGCGTCCATCGATTTCTCCATTCCCTGTACATAGAGAACCCAGGTCTCCAAATTGGCAGTGCTTTGCTGTGGTTATCGCCGCTGTCAGCGGAGCTAAGTACATTCCATATCGATAATACAGCCCGCAGCAGGCAGTCGTCAATGCATGTTCCACAAAAGTGTCTTCTTCAAGGTCGGCCACGAGCTGTGTGTGGTTCTCTGGCGGAATGGGCAGAAATCTGCCCGCTGCTAGGGCGTACATCTGCAGTGCGGAAGCCCCGAGCGTTTTTGTCATGGAGGCCCCCAGGTGTGCCTCGTATCGGCTGTAGTGTTTTAGGACCTCGTCATCGGTCATTTCGTCAATTTGCGCGAGAGTGAGCTGTTTGCCCAGATATTTTTTGGCTGTACCGCCCGCCACAATTGCAGCCAGACGAGCTCGTTTCTGCTCTTGGTGCGGCTCGCCACATGTATTTGTCGTCCCGACGGTCCCAGCTGTCCTGGCCGCCGGGACGGCTGAAACAGGGCTTTCTTCTTGGTTATCAAGAGACAACCGTTGGTCGATTAAATCGTCGCACTCCATCTTTATTCCTATGAGTTTGCTAGCAGATCGCAACACTGAGATTACATGTAATATTCTACGCTTAAGTTTAATATACTCGGCCAAAGCACCAGAATACAATACCAAAAAGGCAGTTAGCAATAATATCTGCACCACATTCCCTGCAATCAGCACCGTCTCCCACATCGTAGTCTGTTCTCCAGACTTACGCTTGTGTTAACAGCTGATAAGCAACGGGCTGAGCGGTGCTTAGTATGAGCTTAGTATGCTTAGCTTCAGCTAGCAGCTTCCTAAGGGCTGCTCTTTCCTCTCTTGTTGGGACGACATCGTTCTCCCGCAGGCAGTCTTCAAAGGAGTCCCTATCTTTGCAGTGAAAGACGGCAATCCACTTGGTTTGTTCACGGAGGTCTTTCAAAACAGAGTTGTACTTCTGCGTCAAGACCCACACGGACTGGCCCGCGTGCCGACCCGAGAAAGCAAGTTCAGACAGCATGTCCTTCTTTTTGGTAAGGGCTTTACTGGCCGAGCAGTCGTCGATGATATACAACGTGGGCTCACCGGCAAAGATCGAGTAAAATGCTCGCAGGTACTCTTGAAGTCGATCGCCCGGGTCGACGATGAAGACCTGTGGGTCTGTCCAGACCCAGGATCGCCCATGGTACGTTTTGTTCCAACGTACTGTGGGGCATAGTATGACAATGTGCATAAACATTCCACTGTAGCATCCCTCTAGGAGGTCCAAGATAAAGACCGTTTTTCCGCAGCCCGTCTGGCCGCAGATTATGGCTGAGTGGGAGTATTTGGGGAGCAGATCCATGGCGACTAGTAAAGGGCTGAGACGAAGCGGCTATCTTCGATGTTGAGCTGTGCGTCCATAAGGACGTACAGGTAGATGTTCAATGCGCCGGCCGCCTCCGCCGTTTTTGTGATCTGGATCGTCACACCCTCCGACGCATTCTCTATGCGCCGGCCACTGCCGTGAAGCCGGTCGTCGTCGCTCGTCCGGAGGTCAAGCCACAGGGCGTATTTGTTAGTCAAAAAGTCTACCAGGGAGACGTCGGCCAACGCCAGGTCTTTCGCGACCGTCGCCACTTCGGGCAGTCGCTTGCTGCTAGCGGCGAGAAACTTTCTCGCCTCGTCCCACTGCTGATAGGCGCGCATGCCCTGCGAATATAGCTGGTTGGGGATCCCCTCAATAGTGACTTCTACTTTTGTGATCTTGGGGTTGTAAAAATCCTCGGTATCACGCTCAAAGGCGTTGGTTGGGACCTCAAACAACATAAGGATGCCCTTCATACTGCGGGCCGGCACGTTTAGGTTGATGTTCCACAGGGTGTCGCTCTTGTCTTTGCTGATCTTCCGGTGGCGCAGGACGCGGTCATACAGGATGGCGAGGCGGCCTGTATATTGGTTGCGGATCATGCGGGCAAGTTCCGGCTGGGTGACCACGTCAAACTCCAGGCTGATGCTCCCGATGCTATAGCTGGCGTCGCCATCGCCCGTAGCATGGATCGCGCGGCTATAGTCGTTAAACGTGAGCTCGTATTCTAGCCGGTCCCTGAGCGCGCTTTGATAATACGGCATATGACTCTCGAGCAGCTCGAAGTCCAGCTGGATATAAAACCGGTTGCTGTAAGCGGTCTTGATGGCGGCGGCCTCTACATTTGCTACGCCGTTTCCAGCGCCGAGGCGCGTCCGCGTGACGTTCCTCTGCGCCGACGTGTCGATGCCCTGATATTGGGCATTTTTTCGCTCCAGCGACGTTTTCCAGAGGTCTAGATAGCAATGATAGACGTCGCTGTCGTCGATCGACAAGACCTCGTTGCCGCTTATCTTGATCGCGGTCTTTTTCACAACCGCGCGGCCTAAGTTCTGAACCACGGTGCGGTTGGCGTCGGTGGAGTCCAGGCTGATGGTAAATGCCAAGCGCGCAGTACCTGGGACGATGACGTCATGTGCTCCGAGGTTGGGAATGCGGACGAGGAGCTGCTGGTTTTGATCGATAGAGCTCGGATTATTCGTGATGACCACGGATTGGCGGACACCCTTAATCCCGAGGGGGTCCCGTAGTTTGCGATACGGGTTGAGCTTGCGCCCGAATTGGGAGGCCATTATCACGGTGCTATCTCTTGGCAACCAAGCACTGGCTGTATTAAACATCCCGCAGTAAGTGTTCAATACAGCTGTGCTTGGCTGCCAAGAGATTGCACCGTGATAATGGCCGACTCTGGCATTCCCCTTGACGATATTGCAGCTGGCGCTGAGGAGGAGCCTGACGCCGACGAAGAAACTAGCTTCATTAGCCCGCTTATCGACGCGGAACAGGCGGAGGGACTAGCTAGCGACGGCACTACGTTCGCGTCACTACACCGAGAAAACCTGCAGACAGCCGTCGATGACTATTACAACGCCTTGGCCAGGGAGGGACACATGCCAGACCTCGGCCGGGATGTCTTAAAATTCAAGCTTGTTGACGGAGGGGGGCTTCGGTTGACGGACTTTCCCAACATTGCTATCGTAGACAAAGACGGTAAACCCCTTAAGTTAACATCAATAGCTGGTAAGCGTGGTGGGCGTAAGGCTCTCAGAGATGGGTTAGGGTTTGTGGACTGGTCTGTCCCTGTCCGACGAAAGCTCCCCTCGGTCACCCAACAAGCCCGTCGTGAGGTCGCTGAGCTCGAAGAGGTTGATGCTGAAGCTGGCGCGGCTGCCATAGCTGACTCTGCCGACATGGATGAGCGCGTCGATTCTCTCATCAACGCTATTGACACCGCGGCGCAGACAACACAGACGCTACCGACCCTTCGCGAGATTCTAGGACTCGACGAAGCCCTGAAAAATATACATGGCGCGAAAGCGGTGCAAGAGAGCAAAAAAGTCTCTCTCCAGCAGTTAATTGAGGGCTACCGCGAAGATCTTAAGCGGCCCGGAACAACTGAACAAGCGGACCAAATTGAGCGCGAAATACAGAAAGCCGAAGATCAGCTCGAAGCGATTCAAGACAGCATTGACACCCTCGACCAACAACTCCGGTCGCAGGTCCGCCAAATTCGTGAGACCATATCTAGTGTCTTGGATAAAAACACCTCCCTAGCCGAGCGGCTACGGATCCTATTCCGAGAGCAAGGGGTCACGATTGCATCTATCCTCACGGCGATTGGGTTGGCAATCTCGACCCTGGTGCTGGCTCTGACAGGCGGGGGCGCTGGCGTGCCTGCCGCTCCTGTCACTCCGGCACCGCCTCCGGCGGACAAGGGTGGCCTCAAAGAGTGGGCAAAAAAGCACTTGCAAGCTCCCGGGCGTATGCTGGCCCAACTGGCCGGAAAGGCCGCAGCCGCACTGCCCGGCCTCATCGGAAGCATCGTATCGTGGCTCCTCAACCTCTTGAGTAAAACCGCCGGTTGGTTCGCAGAAAACCTGTGGGCACTCGTGGTCGCCATTGGTGGCCTGTTACTCGTATTTGCGCGAGAGTGGCTATAGTTCCTATAGAACTATCGAAATGATCGTAGGGCGAGCCACCCGAGGCCTAGAGCAACTACACCAACAACCAGTGCTGTTAGCCCGTCATAGTGTGCTTGCAGCTCCGCCGCATCCTCCGCTGTGGAGGTGACGCTCGCGTCAGGCGGGCCGTGGCCGGGAGCGGGTCGTGTCGCGGTCCTCACAGGTCCCACATCGGCTGGCCGTGCTGGCCTTGCAGCTGGCCCCTCCATATCGTGTACGACATCTGGCTGCGACGGAACAACCGCCGTGTTTATGTCAGTGTTGATACCCAAATTTTGCCCCGGTCCCGCAATGACAATCTCGTTGTTATAGCCCTGAATGGTTCCAATCTGCAGCTCCATGTTGCCGGGAGCCATGTACAGCCCGACCCCGAAGGCAAAGTTTACCTTAGAGCGGGCGTATCGAAGCACGTCCTGGTAGCGCGCTACCGCGCTCGGGATGTCTACGGGACTTGAAATTGCATCCCCAACCTTCGCCAAGAACTGTTTCTGAGCGTCGAACGCGGTGCCAGTACCGAGAATGCTTGTGCGGATCTGTGCCTGCGCACCTAGGATGGCCCAAACATATGTACGGATGGAGTCGTTGATTCTTTCAACCCCGGACTTGGTGAAACCCTCTGACTTGTCGAGGATAAATGTCGTCCAGGCACTCTCCACATGTGGGGCACTCTGCATGATATAATCCTTACGGGGCGATAGCCAATGTGGGTCGCGTAGTTGTACACCTGCCCCAGGCCATGGTTTGGAGCATTAATGCGCCAATTAGTGTGTGGAGATGCATTGAACTCCGCGCAAACCCGCTCATACGCCTTCTGGTTATGTTGTCAAAGGCATCCCACATGTCGTCCTGCGGGAGTGCGGCCTGCATCTCTTCAAGTATCCTGCGGATCTGGTAGTACACGTGGAAGCGGTAGACCGAACGCACCATCGGGTTCTTAGAGCTAAGATGGTCTTCTGCAGAGACACCGCACCCTGTTGTAGCGCACCACACGGCAAAGTTAACCTCGTTTTGCCAAAATCTCATCGGGTTTGAGAGCCACCTGCTCACAACAGCATCACTTCTGATCTGCGGCAGCTTGTACTTCGCAGGAGACAAGATGTCCGGGAAGGTTGTCTCGAATCTCGCCGTCCCAGAACCCACCTGTATGTTCACATGTTGCAACGTGTGAACATACAGGTCCTTTGTTGCGGGGTATACCGGTACTCCGCCTATCGTGTAAGACGCTTCTGTGTTAAAGGCATAGGCTTTGCCTGCCATATTGTTTGTAGCTTTGGCACACTATGTTTGTAACTCTAACTCAACTTCAAAATGGAGAAGCGTCGGTTCTCCAGACTGTAATAGACAATACATGCGGCAAGCTCCATGTCGCCCTCCGAGGATTACATTATGAGGTTGGCTATCGCGCGCAACGTAGGTTCTTCCCAGGGATTTTTCTTGCGTTTCCCTAATTTCAGAGATCCAATTTCGCCCGTACACCAGGCTTTCCTAGTGCCTACAGGGCTGTATAGCTTTGAGCAGCTATCGCACTTCATCACAGAACAGGTTAATGGTGCGCACCTTTCGTTAACAGCAACTGGTATGATCAGGTTCTCTGTCCCAAGACCTAAAGAGATGAAATTCCAAAACAATTTACGCCGGTTACTAGGCATTGACGAAAAAGGCTGGATTGAGGGACCATATGAGGGAGACAGACCGGTAAAATTTATTGTCCACAAGTGGTTGTATATTTATCTCGACCAACTCTCAACAACCTCTAATCTTGTTGCTGGTGCGCCCTCGACTCTGCTTGCGATAGTCCCGGCCGCAGCTAGTAGTGGTACTGCAGACATAACCCCTCCCCACCCTATGTACAAAAAAATGGAAGTGGGGCATATACATCAATTGAACCTACGCGTGTTGGATGAAGATGGTACGATAGTGCAAAATCGTGAGAAATCCATGACTGCAGTTCTGGAGATCCGAGAAAATGCCTAAGATGCCAACAGCGCCACCTGCGGAGATGCCAGAAACGGGGTCGATATATCCTAAACTCGATTCGCTCGCGACTCCGTCGCAGCAAAACGGGGGGTCTAGCTTCCGTCATGCTGAAATACGCAACCTTGAATGCCGCCTGGAGCAAGAGAGAGATCACAGAGCCAACATGTACAAAAAATACCGCAGAGCTATTAATGTCGTCGATGGCATTGACACGGTGCTGGTCGCATCTAGTCTGGGAATGGGTGCGGCTGGTGTGGGTCTGCTCTCCACAATTATAGCCGCACCGGTTGTAGTCGCACTCGAGGCGGCTGCACTCGCGTGTGGGCTTGCCGGTATTGCCGGCAAGTACATCTCTCGCCGGCTCCTAGTGAAAGCCAAGAAACACGACGAGATTCGCGTTCTCGCCCTATCTAAGCTCAGCAGCATAACGGATGTGATCTCAAACGCGCTCCGAGATGGGCACATCTCCCCTGAGGAGTTCAAGCTCGTACTCGACGAGATGGAAAAATATAGGCGAATGAAGGCCGATATTCGAGAAAAAACTCGCAAAGTTTACGCAGCTCAAAGCGACGAGGCGGCAAAAAACGAGCTGATGGCCGAGGCCCGAGCCTCAATAATGAAAGAGCTTGCTGCTGTCGTTTCGACCCCCCAGCCGAGAACAACATTGAAATAGAGTGCGGTTGCTTTGCTCTGGTTGGTTCGCAGAAAACCTGTGGGGCCTCTAGCGTACATGAAAATTCATGTACGTAAAGCCTTATGTGCTTGAGATTTGGCAGCAGCTGTGCTGTGCTAGGGCTGGGAGCCCCTGCGGCCCCACTGCTGATCCACTCGCCCCCGAGCCAACGGGCCTACACTCTGCGCAGCGGGCCACGCGCTTCCGCCTCGCGCGCCTGCGCGGCCGAACCTAGCCCGGCAGCCCCGGGGGCCCTGGACCGCCATGGCCATCTGTTAGGGGCCCTGGACCACCATGGCCATCTGTTGGGGGCCGCCGGCCTAACCCCGGCGGCCCCCGGGGACCCTGGACCACCATGGCCATCTGTTGGAGGCCGCCGGCCTAACCCCGGCGGCCCCCGGGGTGCCTGGACCACCATGGCCATCTGTTGGAGGCCGCCGGCCTAATCCCGGCGGCCCCCGGGGACCCTGGACCACCATGGCCATCTGTTGGAGGCCGCCGGCCTAACCCCGGCGGCCCCCGGGCTGCCTGGACCACCATGGCCATCTGTTGGAGGCCGCCGGCCTAACCCCGGCGGCCCCCGGGGGCTCTGGACCACCATGGCCATCCGCGCCAGCGGGCGTCCGTCTCCACAACCCGCGTGGCCAATTCCGCGCCCAGCCGGGGTTCTGGGACACCCACTGTTCATACTACCGGCTTTTTTGCCGCCGCCCTTCGGCGTTTGTTATACAATTGCTCCAAAAAGTTGTGTACGCGAACGCCCGCTGGCCTACATCAACAATAATGTCAATTATGTATGTACGTGAACGCCCCAGCTAGGGTGGCCCAGAAATGTGCTGGGAGCCGTTTTTTTCCCGATCTAGTAAGTATGCTAACCCCCCCTGCTGCTCCATTAAATAAACAAATATGAATACAAACAAAAAATTAATGACATACCGGTATCACATAATTTTTTTTTAAAAATCAGAACAGATGAGGTTGCCAAGCCAGCTCCCAAACCTCAGTATGGGGTTGCGTCTGTCCCGCCAGAGGAGGATCTATGTCAATGTACCCCCACTGGCATCGGTGATGATGTCTCGATCTTTCCCGGAGACAGACGCCTTTAACCTACCTATACTAATTAAAGGAATATAGCCTAACTGGCTTGGTTCTCATCAAAAGTACAATTAAGTAAAGGAGAAAAAAAAAGAAAAAAAGGCTTCATTAAAAAGGTATGTTTTAATCTTACGTTTAAAAGAATCAAGTGTCTGTTCATTGCGAATGTGTCGCGGAAGTGTATTCCAGAGCACTGGGGCTGCCGATGAAAATGCTCTAGCACCCAGCGTAGCAAGCATCTTGCCCTTAGGGTACTCTAAAACAAGACCATTACTACTTGACCTGAGAATATAACGGGAACCTTTGTTGATAATAATGAGATTTTTTATGTACACTGGAGATAAACCATGGAGTGCCTTGAAAGTTAACAAAATAATTTTAAAATTAATCCTAAACGAAACAGGTAACCAATGTAATTCGCGAAGAATTGGTGTTATATGCTGAAACCTAGGTGTGTTGAACACAAGTCTGGCCGCAGCATTCTGGACTCGTTGTAGTTTGGCTAATTGACTTTTCGGTAGACCGTACAATAAGCTGTTACAATAATCCATTCGACTGGTAACAAAAGCATGGATTAAAGTCAATAGAGACTCACGAGATAAAAATTTACTAATACTTCTAATGTTATGCAGATGAAAAAAAGCAGCCGAACAAGCCTTAGTAAAATTATTCATAGTCAACTGTGAGTCGAACCATGATCCCAAATTCCTAACACATGAATTGGGAAGAATATCAGATGTCCCCACAGTGAGGCTGGGAATGTTAATTTTTTGTAGCTGTTGTCTGGTACCAATGACAAGAAATTCACTTTTATTATCATTGATCATAAGCCTATCATGAATCATCCATTGCCTGATGTCTTGAATACATCTCTCCATTGCCGCTACGGCTTCCAACTGACTGTTCGTCAAGTTTAAAGCTTATGTACAAGAGTGTGTCATCTGCATAACAATGGGAATTTGGCAGATGGCACTCAATAATATCAAACAACCTAGAAGCATAGATAGTGAAAAGCAGTGGACCCAGACATGATCCTTGGGGAACGCCACAGTCAAGCCTGAAACTATCTGACAAGGTCCCATCTATAGACACCCGCTGGCTTCTGGAAGACAAGTAAGATGCAAACCAATCGAGCGCCAAGCCAGATATCCCAAGCTTTGACTGAAGGTGTTCCAGCAAACTTTTATGACAATGGTATCAAAGGCGGCACTAAGATCTAATAAAACAAGTAATGTTACATGCTGAGAATTCATCTTCAAAAGTATGTCATTCTTTACCTTCAAAAGGGCCGTCTCTGTACTGTGATGTTTCCTATATAATAATAATAATAATAATAATAATAATAATAATAATAATAATAATAATAATAATAATAATAATAATAATAATAATAATAATAATTTAAGACAGGCGTGATATTAGTACCTCCACTGTAATATGAGAAATATTGATCTTAGACAGTTGTTGTTTGGAACCCAGAATAATAAACTCAGTCTTACTATCATTCAACATAAGTCTATCATGTAACATCCACTCTCTGATATCTTTAATGCAATTCTCCATCGCCAAGATGGCAACCTGTTGATTAGCCAAACTAACCGGTTTAAATGATATGTACAATTGTGTATCGTCTGCATGACAATGAACATCAGGTAAGTGAGTTTCAACAATATCAAATAACCTTGAGGAGTACATGACAAACAGCAGGGGTCCGAGACATGAACCTTGTGGTACGCAACAGGTAAGATCAAACTTATCTGACTTGGATCCCTGTATCAGTATACGCTGACTCCTGCCAGTTAAATACGATGCAAACCAATCCATTGCAAGTCCACATATCCCAAATTTAGATTTAAGACGATTTAAAAGAATGTTGTGGTTAACCGTATCAAACGCTGCACTGAGGTCCAATAAAGTAAGAAGGACGACATGCCGGCTGTTCATTTTCATAATAATGTCATTGTATACTTTAAGAAGTGCTGTTTCGGTACTATGATTCTTCCGGCAGTAGGCAGACTGAAGTGGTGGATACAGATTATTACCAGTTAAATACTCGTGAACCTGATTAAAAACAGCTCTCTCAATCAGTTTTGACACAAATGAAAGATTACTGACTGGGCGGTAATTATCAAGCACAGGGTCAAGGTTTTGTTTTTTCAACAGAGGTGTTACCAATGACTCTTTCCAATCTTCTGGGAAGGTACCGGAGGTTAGTGATGCATTGATGATCCTAGTAATAGTCGGAAGCAAGACCTCAATGCAATCAACCACAACAGGTGTCGGGATGGGGTCCAGAGGGCAAGACTGATGCGCAGATTGTTTAATAAGATTCATCACATCCAATTCAGTAAGCGGTGAAAAACAGTCCATGGTGCACCGAGATGCACTGACGTCAGATAAATACTCCACAGGTCCATAGCTCAGCAGTTGCCTGTCAAGCTTAGCGTGAATATGATCAATTTTCCCAATAAAGAACTGACCCAACTCATTAGCAAATGTCAATTTATCTGTGAACGGTGGTAAGGGAGTGACAGTAGTTTTTTAAAGTAATTTTCTCGTGACCTTGAACAACTTCCGAGGGTCAAAACAATTATCATTAATAAGTGTAGTATAAAAGTCCTGTCTAGCTCTGTCCATAAGCTTAACAGCAAAGTTCCTCCGTTCCCTGTAAATGCCGATTGAAATAGTGGAAATAATGAATGCCTAGCCATATGATTATTAATTTGAGGCTTTTGAGCACACACTGCACTCTCAGTAAGTTTACACAAAAACTGCAAGTTGGTGATTGGTCGGTAATTTTCTAAAACTGGGTCAAGATTATGCTTCTTTAACAAAGGAAAAACCAGTCCCTCTTTCCATCTGTCCCTTAAGGGGCTCTCAGTGCTACGGCAACCTCGGAAATAGTTTTCATATTCCAATAAATGGCATATCAAGGATTCCGTACAGATCAATTATTTCGAGGGAACGAAATATTATTTCGAGGGAACGAAACATTATTTCGAGGGAACGAAATGATTTCGAGGGAACGAAATGATTTC
This sequence comes from Zoroaster sp. YZ-2022, assembly GCA_029582265.1. NCBI lineage: Eukaryota > Metazoa > Echinodermata > Asteroidea > Forcipulatida > Zoroasteridae > Zoroaster > Zoroaster sp. YZ-2022. Next base: position 46,767,670 of record CM055818.1, on the reverse strand, counting down.
GAGGGAACGCAATGATTTCGAGGGAACGAAATAATTTATTTCGTTCCCTCGAAATAATTTATTTCATTCCCACGAAATGTTATTTCGAGGGAACGAAATGTTATTTCGAGGGAACGAAATGTTATTTCGAGGGAACGAAATGATTTCGAGGGAACGAAATAATATTTCGAGTGAACGAAATAATATTTCGAGGGAACGAAATGTTATTTCGAGGGAACGAAATATTAATTCGAGGGAACGAAATACATTTCCCTTTTTTTTTTTACCTTCCCGATTTTTTCTTTACCTGTCCCCTTAGGGGCTCCGTACAAAAGAATTCTTTCCCAGGTAAAAAAACTAATGATCTTATTACTTCTCAGGTTCGTACAAAACAACACGTCTTTTAGTACAAGAACAGTCTCTACTCACAAATTAATTGTTTAAGAGATGAAAATGTAAGTCAAACTTCACGAAATTGCAGCACTGAAAACAAATATTTCAATGACCGCCTTGTCTTATTCCTCCACCCAAACTGAGAAATATTTTGTATGGGTTTGAAAATGTTTGATGCTAAAAATTTTCAATATTTTCACGAAAAAAAACATTGAAAAAGAGGAAATTGGGCTTCTGTGAAACTGGAATCCTTACGGATTTTTTAAAATTTTATTATTATTATTTAAAAAAAATTTATTTGGGGTGTGGACGAGCGGTTTAGTGACAGTAGAGAAAAACGAGTTGCCCGATATTGGTTCTCCCTTGAACGATAAGGTTCTTTTCAGAACATGTAAACCGAAACGATATCTCATATTTTGAATGTCATCAGTGTCATGACATGCTGTAAAGTAATTTATGGTATTAAGTCCTTTAGTTACAATTTATTGTAATATTCTTTATTAGGCCCAAAAAAGTCTCTGGTTTCTGGTCTCCGAGCGCGTCGCCTCAGACCCGTGCGTCAGCATTTGTTTTGTTGTGTTTGTTTGTTTGTTTGTTTTTAATAATAATAATAATAATAATAATAATAATAATAATAATAATAATAATAATAATAATAATAATAATAATAATAATAATAATAATAATAATAATAATAATAATAATAATAATAATAATAATAATAATAATAATAATAATAATAATAATAATAATAATAATAATAATGTAGACTTATATAGCGTACGTATCCACCAAACTGGTGCTCAAGGCGCATTATATTATTACCCCTGCTCATCAGGCTCATAAATCATTCCTGAAACCATCTCAGCTCCCTGGGGAGTATACAGCTCAACTGCTGCCATTTCGGCGCATATAGGGCTAATCAAACACAACAACCAACTCTGCCCTCACAGGTACCCATTTACCCCTGGGTGGAGAGAAGCAATTATGGTAAAGTGACATGCTCAAGGACACAAGTACCATTCAGGGAACGATTTCGTTCAAACATTTTGCATAGCAAAACTGCGATGCAAAAAATGAATTTGCATAGCAAAATAATTTTTTGTATAGCAATCTGTGAATTTTGTGTAGCAAATTTAAAAATGCTTAAAATTACAGTATGTAGTGTGCATAGGTAAAGGTGTTTTTTTAAGGCGTTACTGTCGTTTGGCTCATAATATGAATGTCCAAATTTTACCAGAAATAATAATTTTTAGTGTCCGGAAATTGAGCCATAGGTGGTAAAAAAAACTCCTGTGTAACTATTTTCGCCAAATTGCAGTCATTCATGAAAGTTAGTCCTCCGTCCATTTTCTTTTTTGTTTACATTATTATATCGATCGCTAAAACAGAGGCAAAAAACAAATTACCGACTGCGACATGTTCGGGTGCTTTTCAAAGTGAATTTCGCCGAGTGTAACTTTACTTTGTGGTATAATCAAGCTTGCATTAAGAACACACTTTCGTACAGATTTGTCCTCTATTACAGTTTATGTGACAACCCCATAGGAGTGGGGTTTTTAAAGAAAAAGTTAAGCAAGTTAATCACCCTTCAATTCGCACCTTCACCAAAGGTTTGTTTGAAGGCGAATTAGTTTGAATCTCGCTCAGTAGCCAACACAGCGTGAGGTCACTGCCTGTAATCCAATGCAATATATGTGAGTTGGTTTTGTGTATAAGAGTGTGCAGTGTATATGTAATGGGGTATAGAGTCATGTGCATGCTCAGATGAAAATCCTATAGGAAAGAAAGAACAGTGAATTCCATCCCGGATCCTGTTTTTCTGTTAATATAATCTAATCCTCCTCAATAATAATAAATCAATCCTTGAAAAGAAAACTAACATAATAACATTCATTTTATCATGGAGGAATGTTCTCTTCCTCCGTGATTTTACATAGTGTGTTGTTCCAGATAAGTACATGTAGTGTTGTAGCGGGGTAAGCTGCACATATTTGTTTTGGCTGCATATTCTATTAAAAAAACGGACATATTAAAAATTATTCATCCGTCCAGTTGCAGTTTGAAAGCTAGCTATGCACTTTTTTCTTTCACGCCTACATGTTTGTGTTGCATTTCCAAAATATGCGTCTATAGTATAATAATAATAATAATAATGTGTGGACTTATATAGCACACGTATCCACCAACTGAGTGGTGCTCAAGGCGCATCATAATGCTCATAAGGCTCATAAGGCTCATAAATCATTCCTGAAACCATCTCAGCTCCCTGGGGAGTATACAGCTCAATTGCTGCCATTACAGCGCATATAGGGCTAATCAACCAACTCTGCCCTCACAGGTACCTATTTAACCCCTGGGTGGAAAGAAACAGTTATGGTTAAGTGTCTTGCTTAAGAGACAAGTGTCACGGCCGGGATTCGAACCCACATTCTTCTGCTAACACCAGAACTTGATTCCGGTAAGTTAGACCGCTCGGCAACGACACTTTATAGTCATATGAAACGTATTGAAATAAATCACAATGAGGGTTGCGGTCTGCATATTCTATTAAAAAACAGACATATTCAAAGTTATTCATCCGTCCAGTTGCAGTTTGAAAGCTAGCTGTGCTTTTTGCAAATCATCTGAGCGCAACCCTCAACGGTCTGAATATTCTATTAAAAAAACTGACATATTCAAAGTTATTCATCCGTCCAGTTGCAGTTTGATGAAAGCTAGCTATGCTTTTTGCAAATCATCTGAGCGCAACCCTCATTGTGACTTATTTCAATACGTTTCATATGACTAAAAATACAAGAAAGAACTGTCTGCTTTACGGGACATCCGACGAGACAGCTCCATCCACATCCTCACCGCAGACAAAGGCAACGCTACAGTCATCATGGACCGAGCACAATACACCGACAAGGTAAGTCACATTTTATTATCCGATTCATACCGCCCCCTCAAGAAGAACCCCATCCCATCCATAGAGAAAAGAGTCGCTAGCAAACTCCTTGCCCTCCACCGTGCCGGTGGCCTCTCCATCCAACTCTACCGACATCTCAGACCATCCAGCTCATCCTGCCCTAGGTTCTTTGGCCAGCCGAAGATTCACAAACCTGATGTTCCTCTCCGCCCTATTGTCGCCTCCAGAGGTTCACCTACGTACAACACAGCCCGTCATTTAGCTAAGATCCTCCGACCCTTGGTGGGTCTCTCTCAACACCACGTGTCCAACTCCAGTCAGTTCGTTGAGATCACCCGGGGCCTCACACTTCAACCCAGCGACATCTTGGTTAGTTTTGATGTTGTCTCCCTATTCACCAATGTCCCAACTACAGAGACATGCCTCCTGGTGAAGGACAGACTCGTACAAGATCTTTCTCTTGATGATCGCACATCACTCACCCCGGACCAAATTCATGATTTGCTACTAACATGTGTCTCTTCAAGTTGTTTTCAGTTTCAGGGCAAGTTCTACGAGCAGACAGCTGGGACCTCCATGGGATCTCCTTTATCCCCGGTCCTTGCTGATATTTTCATGGAAGAGTTTGAAAACTCTTCCCTCAACACCGCCGACCTCCAACCCAAGCTGTGGCTCCGATACGTGGATGACACCTTTGTGGTTTGGCCACACGGCATAGACACACTCCAGGATTTTCTACAACATCTAAACCAGCAATACCCGAGCATCAAGTTCACCATGGAAACGGAAGAAGATGACAAGATCGCGTTCCTTGATGTTGGCATTTCCAGAAACCCAGACGGCTCCCTACACCACAACGTCTACAGAAAGCCCACGCACACAGATCGGTACCTGAACCAGCGCTCCTTCCATCATCCAAGCATCAAGTCATCGGTCAACCGTACGCTCGTACAACGCGCCTACAACATTTGTGACAAGGACAGCCTTCCCAAGGAACTACAGCACATCCGAACTACCCTCAAACGCAACGGTTACAATCCCAACAAGATCAGCACAGCGAAGCCGGTTCCAAACTCCAAAAGCAAGGTAAGTGATCTAACCCTCTCTGCTTGTCTCCCCTATCTAGGTTCGACGTCTCACAAACTACAACGCATCCTCCGACAAGCAGGCATCGATGTGTTCCACTCAGCCCCCAGCAAACTCCAAGGACTTCTACATACCCACAAGGACAAACCGGACCCAAACAACAGAGCGGGAGTCTACCGGATCCCCTGTGAGTGCGGTAAGGTGTACATCGGCGAAACAAAACGCAACCTCCCCATCAGATTGAAGGAACACCGAGCACACGGCCGCAGAGGAGATTTCGAGAAGTCCGCCATCGTCAAGCACTCGCACATCAAGGACCACCAAATCGACTGGCAGGCAGCCCAACTCATCACACCCATCGACGCATGGCACCCCATACGCATCAGAGAGGCCATCGAGATCGTCAAACACGACACTGTGCCACAGGACATCGGCTTCTTCATCAGCGACATTTGGCGACCTATACTACAGACTGAAGGATCTTCTATATCCAAAGTCCATAACCCACCCCAGACTGAGGGATCCCCTATATCCTAAGTCAACCACCCTCCTTCCCCTGTGCTTGTTAACAACTGATTCAGTTCAGTGAGCACACACTCCTCTCCCCCAACCCCTAGGATCATAGTCTTATAGTCTCACAGTTTCCCGCCTGCGCGCCTCAACGAACTAATCCTCCAGCATCCATTCATGGGATGATCCTCCAGCAGTCTACTTAAGCAGCAGCAATTTCCAGAGTCCGGCATTCTCCTGAGGACGATCAGAGCATACTGATCGAAACGTCGAGTTGTACCCCCAGTTCTTTTCAGAACTAATTACTACTCATGGTGTCACCGCAATTAGTCTTACTTATCATCCTCACCATGCAAAGCTACAAGTTTTACCTACAAGAAAGTATCTTCACTTTTTTTTTCTTTCACGCCTACATGTTTGTGTTGCATTTCCAAAATATGCGTCTATAGTATACCGGTACCCCATAAAAATGAGTGTTCATAGCCAAGTAAGAGCCAGTGCTTTAATAGATGGGTTCTAAAGCAACTGTAACTTTCTTTAAAATATAAGTATTAAATAAAAAAGGAAAAGGAAATCAGGAAACAAATTAACTGAAATCGCTTTTAGTCTTCAAACTTTAGGGAAATCTTTCTTTTTCTCGGAACCCCCTTTTCCGCAAATTCACCGTTTCCTTTGAATGCGGCCAAACAATTCTGTGCAGCTTACCCCGCTACAACACTACATGTACTTATCTGGAACAATATACACTATGTAAAATCACGGAGGAAGAGAACATTCCTCCATGATAAAATGAATGTTATTATGTTAGTTTTCTTTTCAAGGATTGATTTATTATTATTTAGGAGGATTAGATTATATTAACAGTATAACAGGATCCGGGATGGATTCACTGTTCTTTCTTTCCTATAGGATTTTCATCTGAGCATGCACATGACTCTATACCCCATTACATATACACTGCACACTCATATACACAAAACCAACTCACACACACATGTATTGCATTGGATTACAGGCAGTGACCTCACGCTGTGTTGGCTACCAAGCGAGATTCAAAGTAATTCGCCTTCAAACAAACCTTGGGTGAAGGTGCGAATTGAAGGGTGATTAACTTGCTTAACTTTTTCTTTACAAACCCCACTCCTATGGGGTTGTCACATACACTGTAATAGAGGACAATCTGTACGAAAGTGTGTGGAAAATGAGTGATTGAAAGCGCGATCATATTGTGTGCCGAAATGATTCTAAATCTCACCACTACATACATGTATATAAATGAATGCTCATTTTGTTAATTTTCAAAAACTTTTATTATAAATCGAAGTTAGTAACGTTTCTAGAGTTCCTTTGTTGAATACGGCCGTAGTGATCGTATGAAAGCGCACATGCGAACTGAACACGGTACTATTGTGTTTAGGGGTGGCTCAATTGCTCAATGTTCCAACCCCCAAACTCGGGAGAAGAAAAAATAAACACGTGCGAAGCTAAAAATAACTGGGCGGTTGTTGCGTGTTTTCCATTTTGGGAATTTCGCCCGTAGTTAATTCATCAGCAGAAAAATATTGCATGCACATAGAATTTTAGGCATTGCGGATAAAACCTTTACGGATTGCTGGGAAATAAAGTTGCATGTACGGATGCACATATAGGTAACAAGTGCACGTGTTTACTATTGTATCAACACCGTTGCGTCGGCGTGAAGTAATCGTTGACCACGTACGTCGCACGGACGTACCCCCCGGCATGGTCTGGACACACGGAAACAAACCCAGTCGGGACGGATAGCTTGATATTTTTTGGTCGGAAATATACATGTAAACGTTATTTCGGGAAAGGTTTGTGAATATGGTTTCAAAAATGTTTATAAATCTGTCGAAATTTGTATCGCAAAATCTGCAATGCATTGTTTGAAATTCCATCGCAGATTGTCCAAATTACGTCGCATTTTGCGATGCGATACAGGGGAAATCGTTCACTGAGTCCATGGTCGTGGCCAGGATTCGAACCCACATTCTGACGACTCAGCCATCAGAACACAAACCCAATGCACTAAACCACTCGACCATGGCATTCCATAATAAAACGATTATGGAACGATGTCCAATTTCAGCCAAAATTGCTTGAGCGATTAGAATTACGCCGCATTGTGTTTTAAAGGACTTTTTCACATAGAAGTATGAACGTTTACCCGATTTGTAAGGCCTCTTTTAGCCACCATGCATACTTTGTACATTGAAAATTTGGTCTGGTTCCAATTCTAGTTGATAACGGGAATGCTCTCCTTTACGGTCTCCCGCAGAATCAAATATCTCGTATTCAGCACATACAAAACACAGCAGCTCGTGTTGTGACTTTGTCCAGAAAGTCATGCCATATCACGCCAATCTTGAAAGAACTGCACTGGCTTCCTGTTTCACAGAGAATTGTTTTAAAACTTATGCTAATTGTTCACAAATCTTTTAATAACATTGCTCCAATTTATATTTCTGAACTGCTTAAAGTCTACACTCCATCACGCAATTTGCGCTCCAGCAACATGTCACTCCTAAAGGAACCAACTTCAAAACGGAACTGGGGTGATAGGTCGTTTTCTGTCGCAGCTCCGAGACTCTGGAATCATCTTCCAACTAAACTCAAATCTTGTCATAGTATAACCAGATTCAAGTCGATGCGTTATGTCACAACTCTTCAAAGATGATGTATATTTGTAATTGCATTGTAGGTACATGTATCTCGGTACATAATTATTTTCCCCCTATGCTATCATTGTATATTGTTTGTATTCATGTTTTTTCTTTGTTTCCGCGCCTTGAGCGCCCAGCAGGGTGGATATGTGCGCGCTAAAAATCTTTATTATTATTATTATTATTATTATTATTATTATTAATAACCGCGTGTACATGTATCACATTATTTCACTGGTTGGAAAAATAAAAAAGATTACTAAAAAAAAAAAAAAAAAAAAAAAAAGCGTCACTGCACCTATTTTGAAGCCGACCTATGACAAGAAACCTGAGAGTTTTTTGGCCTAAAACGTGTCTTCACAAACTTTTAGTAAAATTTAATGTCTGTTGATATACCCGAGTTTGTATTAATAAAGAGATAGCATACAGTTCCAATAGGCCTATGTAAAAGCTTCAGCTGGCACGATGAGTCGTTAAAAATACACAGGTTGTGTAAAATCTTACCCTGTTTTAGATGTTCCTGGTGAACTTAATAATTAAGTAAAACCAAACAGGCGTTGGGTAAAATGTTACCCAACAGTTGCATAACGTATTACTGCGATATTGGGTAATTTTATTTACTTAACTTGTAGGTAAATGTTGGTTAGGTAAAATTTTACATACTTATGTATAGGACTAATGGTTTACCTCTATTGTACGTAAATTGTATTAAAATATTACTTTCAATGGGTATTTTGTCTTTCTTACATCATTGTTTGGTAATAAGGCTATATGGGAGTTTTGTTTTGTACCTGGCCCAGTTACAACTGTAAGGATTTTCTCAACTACTTGAGGTATTTGAAGGTTAAACAAATATTGAGTTTTTAAATATTGTTCTTCTCCTTAGTTCAGGTTACGTCTCAATTCTTCGCGGGAAGGGCAAAATTATGCAGCCTATTGACAGCGCATAATGACCGCGACACTACATGCAAGCACATAATACTTGCACAATGAGACGAACAATATAGCTTAATTACTCAACAATTGTTTCCCTTCAACTGCCTCAATCAATTGACGATACTCCCACTGCTGTGACATTATTCGCCTTCGTGTTCTCCATCTTGAATTTGACGTTGAATGAGACACAGCGCTTCGTGGGGGACTTGACATAAAATCATGTCTTTTATACACTTTCATAGTAAAATTCTACTATAAACAACTGTAGAATTTCTTTTTGGTGCCCATTACATTTACAAATTTATATTACGTTTGGACAAATAGTTTAGGAATAACCATTTAAAAAAAAAAATAAATACATTTACATATGTTTCTCAAAATGTATTCGTTTATTTATCTGTAATCCAATAGTTCAGACTTGTTTGTTTGTATTCGATAAGGGGAGAGGTTAGTATGAGGTGAGCTTCAGGGGTGGTCATTGTAATTGACAATTTAGCATTACACACCCCTCCCCCTCCCCTTAACGCCACTTGGTTTTTTCAATATGCAACAAGTGTAAATCATTTTCCTGCAACCCCGTCCAAATGCAAATCAAAATGAAAATCAACCAAGTTTGTCTATAATCAAACCATTACAAAAAAAGAGAGAAAGAATTGATTTAATTTTGTCCTACAATGACGAGTCACCAACCTATAAAGAGAGAAAGGTTTAACTTGCCTATCACAATCAGGAGCAGATATGCAGGAACGTAGCGAGACATCTTGTAACAAGCACGTAGTGAACTTCACTGTAAGTGGCTTATTCCAGCTCATGCCACATCATTATATCTCCAGTTATTTTCAGAACTAATTACTACTCAATTGAGCATTTCACATGGTGTCACCGCAATTAGTCTTACTTATCATTATACTTGGTTGCAAAGCACACGCAAACAATGGGGATTGTCAGAGCCCAGTTTACTCAGCCAACTGTAACCGAGGCAATTATTGTTCTCTCTCTCATACCAGCGTTATCCAATAAATTGGATAAATTAAAGAGTGTCATGCGTAGTCTATGGAGTAGGAGACACACGGCTTGCGCAAACTTACTGCACTTACCTTGCAAGCAGAAAAAGATGAATGTTATCGTTGTAATTTTCTGAACTTACTTAAATAATTACATCTTTACTACTCATAATTACTACTCAATTGAGATTCCACATGGTGTCACCGCAATTAGTCTTACTTATCATCCTCACCATGCAAAGCTACAAGTTTTACCTAATTACATCTTTGTTAGAAGGATAAAGGGAAGATGCAATATCGGTAATGCTAGATTTAATAATATACTGTCTGTAAAAGTTCTAGCTTATTTCTCGTTTACGAGAAAATAGTGAAAATTCATTCAGATTTGTTGTATTTATTATAATGTGGAATAATTTAGGAAACTTAGTATAGGCTAGGCTACTCTTCCCTAAATTCTGGGAAATTATCTTTAAAATGTGGGCACTTCAGATAGGTCCTACATTTATTTCTTGGGAAGATTGATATAATTAAATAAGCATGCATTTGACCATTTAGGTTTTTTTTTTTTTCTTTTTTTTTTTTTTTATTTTTTTTTAAAATCAAATGTTAACTGTACATAACTTTTTTGCCAACAGGGAAATACGTGATGCATGTATATACCCAGGGATTAAGTTTCCCATATACAAAGTATGGTGGCTAAGAGAGGCCTCACAAATCAGGCAAATGTTCATACCCCTATGTGGAAAAAGTCGTTTAAAACACAGCACGGCAGAATTCCAATCGATCCAGCAATTTTGGCTGCAATTGGACATCGTTTTATAGCTTTAAAAACTAATAATAAAATAAAGAAAGAAAAAATAAAGAAAGAAAGAAAATTAAAAATGCCGCGCGGGTATGAGGCGACGCTCGTCTTGGTTCAAAACTGTGTTTGATACACGATCCCACGGCGCTACACGAACGCTACAATCACGAAACGCTACCCTAAGTCATTTATAGTGACTCTTGCATCATGGTTACAATTTATTGTAATATTCATTGTTATATTGCATTGTTGTGCTATCAATTCTGTGAGAATGATCGATACGAGATCATGAGCATGGAAGACCGCACTGAATGTCAATTGCCTGTTTCAATTAGAGCCAATTACAAGCCAACTGTTTGTGGAGCCATTAAAATGATAAATGGCATTTTCTTTTAATATCATAATTGCATCTTGTTGGGGTTTCAACTGGACCGGAACTAACGGGTAATATTATTATTTTTTTTAAAATTATTATTAATACTATTTTATTCGACCAAAACAACATGGAAATGTACAGTGTACATGAACAAAAATAACAAATAGCAACACCAGATACAAGCAGATGCTGAACACATACAAGATGTGTTGACTTCATTGAGTCCATATTGATTAGCATATTTCCTCATTTAAGAAGAACCCATGTTTCTACATTTGATTAAGGGGCGTAGCGAAGGCATTTTCTTTTTTCTTTGGGGGGGGGGGGGGGGTGGTGGAAGCCAATTTGCCGACTCGCATCAGTAGTAAACATTTTTTGTGGGTAAATTTACCGACACAACAATAATATAACCAGGCAAATAATGTACTTTGTTTCCCCATCAAAATGGACAATCTGTAAAATATAATGTATTACAACTGTATTACAAAGTAAAAACAACTGATACCAAACTCGGCAAATCTTCAGTGCTTAGAAACACAATACATTTGCAGTCGGCAAACGCATAGCTCTAGGTTTGCCGACTGAATTTTTTTTCTCGAACAACCCTCCAGTTCTAGTACCTTTGATGCTTCATTTGCCGACTGAGGCTCTATAAATGCCTACTGAGAAAAATTATTCGGGGAGTGTCCACACCCCACACCCCCGCTTGCTGTGGCCCTGTATTCAATCACTATATTTATCGAAAGTTTTTGTGGTGTTTAAACAATTACTTGCAATATTGTGGATTTTGTTCATTGAAAATTACAACTTTTAGTGTTATAACGTCGTAACGAACATTTTATTTGCGTTCTGTCCAAAACGTCCGGTTTGTTTTGCTTCGCGCGAAATACCCGGTTCAAGGTTCAAATTAATAATAATAATAATAATAATAATGTGTGGATTTATATAGCGCACATATCCACCAGGACAAGGTGATTACTGTCTAATCAGGGACCACGGTCTCGAAAAAGGGGTGCACACTGCCAAAAAAGTGCACTCAAAACACGTATGGTAAATTGACATGCAACCCCCCCCCCCCGCCGACAATTTGTCCAAATGACAATTCAAGGGTTAGAGATAAATATTTTATGCTGGCCGAAGACGCAAAAAATGCTGATATTTGGGGGGTTTTTTTGGTGGGGGGGGGGGAGTAATTTTTAATGATTTTTGTTGAACCGAATGTGGTGGCATTTCGTTATTTCTAAAACAGCCACAGTTTGGTTTCAGTTTCCAAAATTGCCTACTCCAAGCCTACCCCCCCCCACCCCCCCCCCCCTCCCTAATAAGAAGAACACGGTAAAGTAAAGACTGTTTGCGGTGACACCCTGTGAAAATTCTATAATTAAATAAATAAAAAATAAAGAAAGAAAGAAAATTAAAAATGCCGCGCGGGTATGAGGCGACGTTCGTCTTGGTTCAAAACTGTGTTTGATACACGATCCCACGGCGCTACACGAACGCTACAATCACGAAACGCTACCCTAAGTCATTTATAGTGACTCTTGCATCATGGTTACAATTTATTGTAATATTCATTGTTATATTGCATTGTTGTGCTATCAATTCTGTGAGAATGATCGATACGAGATCATGAGCATGGAAGACCGCACTGAATGTCAATTGCCTGTTTCAATTAGAGCCAATTACAAGCCAACTGTTTGTGGAGCCATTAAAATGATAACTGGCATTTTCTTTTAATATCATAATTACATCTTGTTGGGGTTTCAACTGGACCGGAACTAACGGGTAATATATATATATATTTTTTTAAATTATTATTAATACTATTTTATTCGACCAAAACAACATGGAAATGTACAGTGTACATGAACAAAAATAACAAATAGCAACACCAGATACAAGCAGATGCTGAACACATACAAAATGGTGTTGACTTCATTGAGTCCATATTGATTAGCATATTTCCTCATTTAAACAATTAATTTGTGAGTAGAGACTGTTCTTGTACTAAAAGACATGTTATTAAAGTAGGACTAATTGCGGTGACACCATATGAAATTCTCTATTGAGTAGTAATTACTTCTGAAAAGAACTGGATGTTACAACTCGACGCAGTTTCGCTCAGAAAAAAAAGTGGGGCACACTGCTAAAAAGGCGGGGCACAAAGCTAAAAAGGCGGGGCACACTGCTAAAAAGGCGGAGCACACTGCTATAAAGGCGGAGCACACTGCTATGAAGGCGGAGCACACTGCTATAATGGCGGGGCACACTGCTAAAAAGGCGGGGCACTACTGCTAAAAAGGTGGGGCACACTGCTATAAAGGCGGAACACACTGCTATAAAGGCGGAGCACACTGCTAAAAAGGCGGATCACACTGCTATAAAGGCTGGGCACACTGCTAAAAAGGCGGGGCACACTGCTAAAAAGGCGGGGCACACTGCTATAAAGGTGGGCACACTGCTATAAAGGCGGCGCACACTGCTAAAAAGGCGGGGCAAACTGCTAAAAAGGCGGGGCACACTGCTATAAAGGTGGGGCACACTGCTAAAAAGGCGGAGCACACTGCTATAAAGGCGGGCACACTGCTAAAAAGGCGGAGCACACTGCTAAAAAGGCTGGGCACACTGCTAAAAAGGCGGGGCACACTGCTAAAAAGGCTGGGCATACTGCTAAAAAGGAGGAGCACACTGCTAAAAAGGCGGGGCACACTGCTAAAAAGGCGGGGCACACTGCTAAAAAGGCGGGGCACACCGCTAAAAAGGCGGGGCACACTGCTAAAAAGAGGGCACACTGCTAAAAAGGTGGGGCACACTGCTATAAAGGTGGGGTACACTGCTAAAAAGGCGGGGCACACTGCTAAAAAGGTGGGGCACACTGCTAAAAAGGGGGGGGCACAAAGCTGAAACACACTGCTAAAAAGTATGGTAAATTTACATGCACAGCGAAACAAAAGGGTGCACGTGCCCCAATCCACCAATGCCTCCAGGTGACCCTGTCTCTGGAGCCCACATTACATGTATATATAAAAACCTTTGATGTACATGTACTACCTTTCAAAAAATAAAATAAATAAATAAAATTTACAATTAGTGAAGTTATGAAGTTACTAACTGTGCGAAACAATAATGTCCCTATTTTTGTCTTAAGGATTATCCACACATTTTCTTAACCACACGTTTTCTAATACAATTACATGGCTTGTCAGGAAGTTTGGTACCATGACAACTTCAAATCAAGTAAGTTTTTAAATTATTATTTATTAATTTTGTAACTGGGTATACTTACCAAAGGTCATGCAAATTTAAGCTTTTGAGTTTTTGCCGTTGTTTTTAGTCTCATAAATATTTCATAAACCTACCACTGTACCAGTGCATTTTGAAAAGCTATTACATGCCTACACCCTTCGCATACATTGAATGATCCCGTATATAATAACAGAGCACATTACAGCATAAGAATAGAGTCATTTAAGCGAATGATATTTCCTTTCGATTCTACTAGCGAAGCATATAGCGAAATTAACGAGTTATAAAAATTGGCCTTCAATTTAAATATACCTTGAGATGTAATGTAAAAACGGGGGTGTTGAAAAAGGTGCACAAAAGTAGACACACGTGAGATGCTGTGGTAAATATGGTGTATAATTGGTGCTTTAATCTTAAAGGGTCGCCCCCTCCCCCCGATTTGCCATGGCGTTTATACTGAATGGTATTGAGTTTAAACCCCGCAAAACCTCAGAAAACATAACCAAAACATGATAATGTCCACAATTTGAATTGAAATCGTTTGAAGAGGCTGAAATATTTGGTTTAGTAAACCAGCTATTAAATTTAACTTAGTTTATTCAACGTTAATAATTTGGGTGCGTTCGATTGAGTAGCTTCCCCGAGGTAACCCAAGTACCGGTACGTCACATGGGTGAGCCCCGAGTACAACCTAATCGAACGAGCATCCCGTTGAACGTTCGCCCTCTTGTGATCGTTAAAGCGATGTGAAGAATGTCAATGGTCAAACAAAATATTTACAACGAAACGATCGCAAAATAATTCTTTCCCAGGTAAAAAAAAACTAATGATCTTATTACTTCTCAGGTTCGTACAAAACAACATGTCTTTTAGTACAAGAACAGTCTCTACTCACAAATTAATTGTTTAAGAGATGAAAATGTATGTCAAACTTCACGAAATTGCAGCACTGAAAACATATATTTCAATGACCGCCTTGTCTTATTCCTCAACCCAAACTGAGAAATATTTTGTATGGGTTTGACAATTTTGATGCTTAAAATTTTCAATATTTTCAAGAAAAAACATTGAAAAAGAGGAAATTGGGCTTCTGTGAGACTGGAATCCTTCCGGATTTTTAAAATGTTATTATTATTAAAAAAAAAATTATTTGGGGTGTGGCCGAGCGGTTTAGTGACAGTAGAGAAAAACGAGTTGCTCGATATTGGTTCTCCCTTGAGATAAACACATGGTGTTACGGAAACCGAAACGATATCTCATATCGTCCCTAATTTGCCATAGTGACCAATCCGACTTTTTTCAATTTTAAGTTTTCCCGCCCTTATGATAATGCGCTAAGAAATCTACCTGTTTCTTCTTTATTTATTTACAAAAAAGTAGTTTGTGGTCTCATGTTTCGACCCTAGCTAGCGGAGTCTTTTTCAAAGGTTGTTAATCTGTCCCTAATTTGCCATAGTGACCAATCCGACTTTTTTTCAATTTTAAGTTTTCCCGCCCATTAGTACATTCAGGAAGAGACCTACCATTGTATCTAATCCACATGCATGTATTCCTTATAGGAGTTTTGGAGATAGAGCATGCATTCAAATGACGAATGCTCTAACTGGCTATTTTTTGTAATTTGGCAAAGTGACCAATACCGCATTGGTCACTAACTTAATTTGGGATTGGTCACTATGGCAAATTAGGGACGATATTTTGAATGTCATCAGTGTCATGATATACTGTAAAGTAATTTACAGTATTGAATCCTTTAGTTACAATTTATTGTAATATTCTTTATTAGGCCCAAAAAAGTCTCCATTTTCTGGTCTCTGAGCGCGTCGCCTCAGACCCGTGCGTAGGCATTTTGTTTTGTTTTGTTTGTTTTTGCTATGAAACGATGTCCAATGTCAGCCAAAATTGCTTGATCTATTAGAATTACGCCGCACTGTGTTTTAAACGACTTTTTCACATAGGGGTATGAACGTTTGCCCGATTTGTGAGGCCTCTCTTAGCCACCATGCATACTGTGTGCATTGGAAATTTGGTCAGGTTTCAATAACCGCGTGTACATGTATCACATATTTTTCACTGGTTGGCAAAATAAAAAAGATTACTAAAAACAAACAAAAAACAAAAACAAACAAACCTTCACTGCACCTTATTTGAAGCCGACCTATGACAAGAAACCTGAGACTTTTTTTTGGCCTAAAATGTGTCTTCACAAACTTTTAGTAAATGTTTGTTGATGCATCCGACTTTGTATTAATAAAGAGATAGCATACAGATAGAAATAGGCCTATGTAAAAGCTTCAGCTGGAACGATGAGTCGTTAAAATACACACAAAGAAACAATACACACAGAGAAAAAATACACAGGTTGTGTAAAATCTTACCCTGTTTTAGATGTTCCTGGTGAACTTCATAATAATTAAGTAAAACTTTACCAAACAGGCGTTGGGTAAAATGTTACCTCACAGTTGTATAACGTGTTACTGCGATATTGGGTAAGTGTATTTACCTAACTTGTAGGTAAATGTTGGTTAGGTAAAATTTTACATACTTGTGAGGTATAGGACTAATGGTTTACCTCTATTGTACGTAAATTGTATTAAAATATTACTTTTAATGGGTATTTTGTCTTTCTTACATCATTGTTTGGTAATAGGCCTATTAAGGGAGTTTTGTTTTGTACCTTGCCCAGTTACAACTGTAAGGATTTTCTCAACTACTTGAGGTATTCGAAGGTTAAACAAATATTGAGTTTTTAAATATTGTTCTTCTCCTTGGCACGTAAGCAAAAACATTTGAAAAAAAAACAGCCCCAGATAATTTTAGCCTGAAATATATTTTGAATGAGGTCACATCAGAACAATTACAATTTTAAGGGTAAACATGGGGTGAAATATTTTGATGATGGGCAAATGTTTTGATTAAAGTGATTAATAACTTAATAACCGACTTATATTGCGCCGGTATACGCCAAGTTTGACGCTCATGGCGCATGAACATTATTACCCCCGTCATCGGGCCAGTTATATCATTCCTTAGAACCATCTCAACTCCCTGGGGAGTATGCAGCCCATGCTGCCAAATGTGTAGCGCAACGAGCTTAATCAAACATAATTACCATCTCTGCCCTCACAGGTCCCCATTTATACCCCTGGGTGAACAGAAGCAATTATAGTTAAATGCCTTGCTCAAGGACACAAGCACCCCGGTCGCGGCCAGGATTCTCGAACCCACATTCTGACTAAACTGCTTGATTACAAAATAAATAAATAAACGGGACCAAGCCCTCCCACACCTTTGGCTGCGCGCCTGATTAGGTGTTCGGGTATATGCCCGAAACACCTACATGTATTGTTTTTGTTCGGTTTTTTAGGTGTTCGATCGCGAGCTACAGCGCGAGCACCTATTGTTTTTGTTAGGTTTTTTTAGGTGTTCGGGTACCCGGTACTCGAAACACCTATTGTTTTTGTTCGGATTTTTTTTGTTTTTTCTTTTTTTTTCTTCTCCTTCTTTTACGGATAGACTGTCTACAAAAAATACATACTTGCAAACTTCACATGAACTTCAAACTTGGCATATACTTAGAACATAATACGTAGATGAAACTAGAGTTGTAACGTCATGATTAGGTCATCAGATATCGATTTTCGATGGATCAAACTAATATCTAAAACGTTTCACTTACGTTTCACCTCTGTTGGTGAATCTAAATCAGCTCTGGTCGTGCTCATTATGTATGCATGTTTAAGGAATTGAACATTTACGCTTCGGAAATGCAATTGACTCGGCTATCGTGACCCCTGAAAAAATTGTGTTTCTGATCAATTTGTTTCGCATAATGTATTATGTGATTGACTAAAATCCTTTTTAGGTTTTTTTTTAGGTTTTTTTTTTTATGTCAGCATAATCTATTTATTCTGAAAAAGGTCACTTTATTAATAGCTCTTTTCGAGGTCGTTGAATCGATTAACTGCCACATGTTTCAACAGTTGGGTGCATGCAGACCTGCGGTAAAAACCTTCCACAAAAGCGAGTTTTTCACTATTTTCTGAATTTTTCCTATCACCAGTGGATGTTTCATCGTTGAAAACAGACATTATTATGCACATTTAATTGGAGGTAAGTCTGGGCAATGACAAATTTACGAGAATCTTTGATTTAAAAATAAGCATTTTAACCGGCTTCAGACATGTCAGATGTGTTGTAACGCGTTGGATGCATACAGCATTGCATAGGTTGATGACAGTCAGTCAGTAATGTGTACGGTATATGGGCGCCAGTGAATGGTACTAGTACTTTAAACGTTGGTACTAATTTAGCGGGTACGCGGTTTTATGTAAATAAAGCATGCTTAAAATTATTACGTGGGTTAGACTAGTGCCTATGTGGTGGTAAATAGTCTGTAAGTGTAACGTTAGGAGAGTGAAGCCTAGGCATGAGTACAATTAGTTGAATTTAAAAAAAACATATGCTAACGTTAGATGTGTTACCAATAGGATGTACTCAGTGTAATAATATCTAATGAATGTTAGCTCTGTGAAATTAAATAATTGATTAATTTAAACAAACAAATAAATAGTCTGAACAGTGAACAACAATGTTTAAGGGCTGAAAACATTAAAAACATTAGTACAGCTGGACATGTCTACCAATGTCATGCATGTATTAATACATTGCAGGTACTTTGTAAATTATGTATGTCGCAATATTCTCAGACAAGTCAGAGTTTATTAGCAAAGGTACATTTTAAATAATTTTGGTTGACACTAATAATATTTACAACAACAATCATGACATTTAGGGAAAACTTGTAGCTTTGCATGGTGAAGAAGATAAGTAAGACTAATTGCAGTGACACCATGTGGAATACGCTAGTGAGTAGTAATTAGTTCTGAAAAGAAGTAGAGGTTACAACTTGACATTTTGATCAATATGCTCTGATCGTCCTCAGGATTTACTACTCAATAGAGAATTTCACATGGTGTCACCGTAATTAGTCTTGCTTAATCATGAAATTTAACAAGTATCATTTATGATACTTTTCAGAATTGTGATCACATGAAATCATGAAATGGTTTTGAATACAACAAAATAAAACATGCTTATTTTGAGTTTAATTTTCTTTTCACAGCTAATCTTCCTAGATGGAACTCCCTCAATTCTGGTGTGGCGATGGTTTGATCACTGTATGGGAACATTGCAAACAGTAGGATTAGCTGCAAAGGTAAGAGTTATGTCATATTAGGAAACAGTCCGGCAATGGGTTAGAAATGAACAGACTTTACAGATACTTTTATTGTTTTAAGTAGCAAACTCTTTGTGTATGTGTAAAACCGTACCATGAAATTGCTGTAAAGGGAAGTTACAACAACGGTAAATCTAAAAACCTATAAATCAATCATCCTGAGAAATGATTGGGTTTTCATGTTAGAGAAAAGAGGAATCGTTGTCAAAAACGGAAAAAACATGTAACACTTTTTGTTTATATTTTTTACAAGGATGTGTTAACTACCATATACCAATGTTGTACATTCCCTTTATTTTTATATTGCATTTTTAGATACATGGACCCCAAAATGTAAGTAAATAAGGCCCTGAACTATTTGACCGATGACAGATTTTCTAGAGATTTGATGTAACAATGAAAAACCACAAATAATACACGAGGTAGTGCATCCCATGTGTATGTATACATACATGTACATATGTGTAAAACAATGTTTTTTTCTTATTTTTGACAGATCTTTATGCATGCCCTTATTCCTGGTATTGTGGTGGTGTGATGGCACTGCATGATGCTTAACAACTTTTGCAGAGGATCTTTCATTCCGTGAACTTCACGTCCTGCCATGTTGAATTCAGTATGTACCAGCTTGCCACCTTATGGCACCTCCAGTAGACCAATTTCTACTTTATACATACATGTGACACCGTGACACCTGTGTCCTTGAGCAAGACACTTAACCATAATTGCTTCTCTCCACCCAGGGGTTAAATGGGTACCTGTGAAGGCAGAGATGGTTTGCTCTCTATGCGCTAGAAATGGCAGCAATTGAGCTGTATACTCCCCAGGGAGCTGAGATGGTTTCAGGAATGATTTATGAGCCTTATGAGCCTTATGAGCAGGGATAATAATATAATGCGCCTTGAGCGCCACTTAGTTGGTGGATACGTGCGCTATATAAATCTATACATTATTATTATTATGTAAATGTAGCTTTGGGCCAATGTTGATTCCAGAGAAACTTCAGTAAATTCAGTAAATCAGGAGTACAATGTCTGTGTCAAAACAGCATGGAGTCAAGGAGTTGAACAATTGTAATATCTTGAGTGTAGGAAAAACTGAACAATATCCGTACTATTGCGCGGGATTTCTGTAAAAAGAGGATGTGGATGATAAATCTGATGTCGCGTACATCTGCAAACATTTGAACTAAACCTGTCCTAAATCAGTGCACTATGACATTCAAGTTAATCGTCCTTTTGGAGCTAAACACCGTTCATCAGTACATCATTGTTATGATTCAAAATATTCTTGAAAATATTTTTCTGTGGCCCAATATCAGTGCTGCTTAGTTTATAGTTATACCCATGAACTTGTTTTGTGTGGGTTGGGTGAAACAACTTTTGTGGTATCAAAAACGTAAGCACTTAATGTGATTAAACTTGCATAGCCAGGTTAATTTATGATGTATTATTTGAAAATAAAGGGTTTTTATGCACTGTTCAGTACCTGAAAGTTATGTTCCCATAAAGACTGCAGACTAGACTGACGTAAACAAAGACAGATATGACATGTGAATATAAAGATTGTACCAAACATTTCAAAATTAACATGTGACAATATTGCCAGAGAAATTATTATAGGGCT
Organism: Zoroaster sp. YZ-2022; assembly: GCA_029582265.1. Taxonomy (NCBI): domain Eukaryota; kingdom Metazoa; phylum Echinodermata; class Asteroidea; order Forcipulatida; family Zoroasteridae; genus Zoroaster; species Zoroaster sp. YZ-2022. Next base: position 46,746,878 of record CM055818.1, on the reverse strand, counting down.
GTGATTCCTTTTTAAAAATTACTATTTTTGTGACAGTCAAAACAAAACAACTGAAAGCTAGGAAAAGAAAATTGAAATAAATGTAAGAAGATGCATGAATCCAAAGTACTCCCATGACTTATTTATTGTATGTGTAAAACTGTACCATGAAATTGCTGTAAAGGGAAGTTACAACAATGGTCAATCTAAAAACCTATAAATCAATCATGGACCCCAAAGTGTAAGTAAATAGGCCCTGCTACTTGACCAATGAAAGATTTTCTAGATATTTCATGGAACAATGAAGAACTGTTCATTAACGTGAATGTATTGTATGTAAAATACATGTACTCAACGTGTGTGTTGTACATGTATATGTACTGTGATTATTACTGCGCTCAATATTGGCGCGATTTGTATGTATGTGTGTACGGTACATACGTACACGCGCGCTATAATACGACTATGCACACACATGATGCAGACTAGTCGCGCACTGTGTAGATTCACGTAAGCACACGACCCGTATTTTAGGACTGAAAAAGTCGTTTATATTGAAAATTTCTGTCATTGCCCACGAATCAAACAAGCTAAAAGATATGAAATATGTAGTTTTTAAATGAATGCGTCTTCATTTTCCAATTAAAAAATTCCAATCTATAAAAAAGAAAAAAAATGAAGGTTTAGTATACTAGTAATTTGTTATTATTTTTTGCTATAGCAGTACTGGCATTTCAGTCCAAGAGAAGGGGTGTACCTTTCTAATCCATGTCAGTTAAACATTTATTTAAATCTAAGCCCTTACCCCTATTTTCAACCTCTTGCAACTTCAGATATGCAGAATTGATGCTGGGTGTGATTTTTGACATAATGAAGCACCAGTCGTCAGTCAATGGAATTGCTAATTTGGGCCCCTTATACTTTTATTGCTTGTTTGCCCCTCCCCTTCCCTAGTTCTTGGATTCTATAGTGCTGCAATGATAGACCAAATAATTTTAGAAAACAAATGTGTTCGTTCATCACCAGTGGCAGTATGCCATCACCAAGAACTTCGGGGGAGGGGCAGACATTTTATTCCAAAATTACCGATTCCAATGACAACCTCTGAATGTCACCCATTCTGAACTGTCACTAAATCGTACATACAGAGCATACATTTATTATAAATGCAGATTGATTCTGTTTTGTTGTCAACAAAGGATCATGGTTGGGTTCATTTACACTGAAGTAATTTCACTTGTTACATGTGTAAGACCATGTACACTAATTTCTAGATTGGTTACAAGTAGGTTAAACAGGTCAACAAAGTGGTTTCAATCGATTGTGGGGGTGTGAGACTGTGTAACCACAAAAGTCAAGTCATGAAACCCAACAGACAGTTAAAATTTACAAGCACCCATACAACTCTTTGATTATTTCAATGTCTAACAATTTATGTACAAAAATCATGTGTACAACCTTGAAAATGTAAAAATCAATGTAGAATTTGTTTTAAAATTTTATGAATTATTTTTTAATTATTTGCAGTATAGGTGAAAACAAAGACAGTTTATAAGCATGTCACAATAAGGAGATGCTTGATTACCTTTACTCCTCCCGAACACCTAGTGTTTGTTCAAACAAACACTTAATTAGGTGTTCGGGTATGCGCCCGAAACACCTATTGTTATTGTTCGTTTTTTTTTGTTTTTTTTTCTTTTTCTTCTCCTTCTTCTTCTTCTTCTTCTTCTTTTCCGGATCGATTGTCTACAAAAAAACACATACTTGCAAACTTCATATGAACTTGAAACTTGGCACATACTTAGAACATAACACGTAGATGAAACATAATTTGTGACGTCATTATTAGGTCATCAGATATCGAATTTCGATCAATCATACTTTATTAGTTAAAACGTTTTGATTACGTTGCAAATGAAAGACTACACGGCTTTTCAACGCTAAAAAGTGCGCCCTCTGTTGGTGAATGTAAATCAGCTCTGGTCGTGCTCATTATGTATGCACGTAATTTGGTGAATGTAAATCAGCTCTGGTCGTGCTAATTATGTATGCACGTAAAAATCATATCTCAACAACCACAACAGGTAAATTTACAGTTTTTGCACCATTGTACAGATTGTTAATTGTCAAAAATTATTTACACAAAGGTGACCCCAATTTGACCTTACTTCCTGTCCAAACCGGAAGTCAAAGTTTAATGTTTAAACAAATCATATCTCCACAACCACAAGAGGTAAATTGAAATTTTTTGTATCATTGTATAGATTGTTAATTGTCAAAAATATTTACACAAAGGTGACCCCAATTTGACCTTACTTCCTGTCCAAACCGGAAGTCAAAGTTTAATGTTTAACAAAATCATATCTCCACAACCACAAGAGGTAAATTGACTTTTTGTATCATTGTATAGATTGTTAATTGTCGAAAAATATTTACACAAAGGTGATCCCAATTTGACCTTACTTCCTGTCCAAACCGGAAGTCAAAGTTTAATATTTAAAAAAATCATATCTCAACAACTACAAGAGGTAAATTCACAATTTTTGTACCATTGCACAGATCGTTAATTGTCAATAAATATTTACAAAAAGGTGACCCCAATTTGACCTTACTTCCTGTCCAAACCGGAAGTCAAAGTTTAATATTAAAAAATCATATCTCAACAACCACAAGAGGTAAATTGACATTTTTTGTACCATTGTATAGACTGTTAATTGTCGAAAAATATCTACACAAAGGTGACCCCAATTTGACCTTACTTCCTGTCCAAACCGGAAGTCAAAGTTTAATGTTTAACAAAATCATATCTCCACAACCACAAGAGGTAAATTGACATTTTTTGTATCATTGTATAGATTGTTAATTGTCGAAAAATATTTACACAAAGGTGATCCCAATTTGACCTTACTTCCTGTCCAAACCGGAAGTCAAAGTTTAATATTTAAAAAAATCATATCTCAACAACTACAAGAGGTAAATTCACAATTTTTGTACCATTGCACAGATCGTTAATTGTCAATAAATATTTACAAAAAGGTGACCCCAATTTGACCTTACTTCCTGTCCAAACCGGAAGTCAAAGTTTAATATTAAAAAATCATATCTCAACAACCACAAGAGGTAAATTGACATTTTTGTACCATTTGTATAGACTGTTAATTGTCGAAAAATATCTACACAAGGTGACCCCAATTTGACCTTACTTCCTGTCCAAACCGGAAGTCAAAGTTTAATATTTTAAAAATTCATATCTCAACAACCACAAGGGGTAAATTCACAATCTTTCCACTATTGTACAGATTGTTAATTGTCAAAAATGTTTACAAAAACATGACCCAATTTGACCTTTACTTACTGTCTAAACCGGAAGTCAAAGTTTAATATAACAAATAATGATGCAAAGTTTCTTTTAAAAACATTCTGACGTCGTCATCACTGCCCTGACAAAACTCGAACACCTATGTGTTTGTATTATCACAAACACTGCCATCTAGTTTTCTTTCTTTTTTTCTTTTTCTTCTCCTTCTTCTTCTTTTCCGGATCGATTGTCTACAAAAAAACACATACTTGCAAACTTCATATGAACTTGAAACTTGGCACATACTTAGAACATAACACGTAGATGAAACATAATTTGTCACGTCATTATTAGGTCATCAGATATCGAATTTCGATCAATCATTCTTTATTAGTTAAAACGTTTTGATTACGTTGCAAATGAAAGATCTACACGGCTTTTTCAACGCTAAAAAAGTGTGCCCTCTGTTGGTGAATGTAAATCAGCTCTGGTCGTGCTAATTATGTATGCACGTAAAAATCATATCTCAACAACCACAACAGGTAAATTTACAGTTTTTGCACCATTGTACAGATTGTTAATTGTCAAAAAATATTTACAAAAGGTGACCCTAATTTGACCTTACTTCCTGTCCAAACCGGAAGTCAAAGTTTAATGTTTAAAAATCATATCTCCACAACCACAAGAGGTAAATTGACATTTTTTGTATCATTGTATAGATTGTTAATTGTCAAAAAATATTTACACAAAGGTGACCCCAATTTGACCTTACTTCCTGTCCAAACCGGAAGTCAAAGTTTAATATTAAAAAATCATATCTCCACAACCACAAGAGGTAAATTGACATTTTTTTTATCATTGTATAGAGTGTTAAATGTCAAAAATATTTACACAAAGGTGACCCCAATTTGACCTTACTTCCTGTCCAAACCGGAAGTCAAAGTTTAATGTTTAAAAAATCATATCTCCACAACCACAAGAGGTAAATTGACATTTTTGTATCATTGTATAGATTGTTAATTGTCAAAAAATATTTACACAAAGGTGACCCCAATTTGACCTTACTTCCTGTCCAAACCGGAAGTCAAAGTTTAATGTTTAAAAAAATCATATCTCCACAACCACAAGAGGTAAATTGACATTTTTTGTATCATTGTATAGATTGTTAATTGTCGAAAATGTTTACAAAAACATGACCCAATTTGACCTTTACTTACTGTCTAAACCGGAAGTCAAAGTTTAATATAACAAATAATGCTGCAAAGTTTCTTTTAAAAACATTCTGACGTCGTCATCACTGCCCTGACAAAACTCGAACACCTATGTGTTTGTATTATCACAGACACTGCCATCTAGTTTATATATTTTTTTTTTACTTCTTCTTCTTCTTCTTCTCCCCAATAACTGTCCGGTAACAAACACATACTTGCAAACTTCACATGAACTTGAAACTTGGCATGTACTTAGAACTTAACAAGTAGATGAAACTCGAGTTGTGAGTGACCCCGATTTGACCTTACTTCCTGTCCAAACCGGAAGTCAAAGTTTAATATTTAAAAAATCATATCTCAACAACCACAACAGGTAAATGGACATTTTTTGCACTATTGTATAGATTGTTAATTGTCGAAAAATATTTACAAAAACATGACCCCAATTTGACCTTACTTCCTGTCCAAACCGGAAGTCAAAGTTTAATATTAAAAAAAATCATATCTCAACAACCACAAGAGGTAAATTGACAATTTGTGTACCATTGTACAGATCGTTAATTGTCAAAAAATATTTACAAAAAGGTGACCCCAATTTGACCTTACTTCCTGTCCAAATCGGAAGTCAAAATTTAATATTTAAAAAAATTATATCTCAACAACCACAAGAGGTAAATTCACAATTTTTGTACCATTATACAGATTGTTAATTGTCGAAAAATATTTACACAAAGGTGACCCCAATTTGACCTTACTTCCTGTCCAAACCGGAAGTCAAAATTTAATATAAAAAAAATCATATCTCAACAACCACAACAGGTAAATGGACATTTTTTGCACTATTGTATAGATTGTTAATTCTCGAAAAATATTTCCAAAAACATGACCCCAATTTGACCTTACTTCCTGTCCAAACCGGAAGTCAAATTTTAATATTTAAAAAAATCATATCTCAACAACCACAACAGCTAAATGGAAATTTTTTGCACTATTGTATAGATTGTTAATTGTCGAAAAATATTTACACAAAGGTGATCCCAATTTGACCTTACTTCCTGTCCAAACCGGAAGTCAAAGTTTAATATTTAAAAAAATCATATCTCAACAACTACAAGAGGTAAATTCACAATTTTTGTACCATTGCACAGATCGTTAATTGTCAAAAAGTATTTACAAAAGGTGACTAATTTGACCTTACTTCCTGTCCAAACCGGAAGTCAAAGTTTAATATTAAAAATCATATCTCAACAACCACAAGAGGTAAATTGACATTTTTTGTACCATTGTATAGACTGTTAATTGTCGAAAAATATCTACACAAAGGTGACCCCAATTTGACCTTACTTCCTGTCCAAACCGGAAGTCAAAGTTTAATATTTTTAAAATTCATATCTCAACAACCACAAGGGGTAAATTCACAATCTTTCCACTATTGTACAGATTGTTAATTGTCAAAAATGTTTACAAAAACATGACCCAATTTGACCTTTACTTACTGTCTAAACCGGAAGTCAAAGTTTAATATAACAAATAATGCTGCAAAGTTTCTTTTAAAACATTCTGACGTCGTCATCACTGCCCTGACAAAACTCGAACACCTATGTGTTTGTATTATCACAAACACTGCCATCTAGTTTATATATTTTTTTAAAACTTCTTCTTCTTCTTCTTCTCCCCAATAACTGTCCGGTAACAAACACATACTTGCAAACTTCACATGAACTTGAAACTTGGCATGTACTTAGAACTTAACAAGTAGATGAAACTCGAGTTGTGAGTGACCCCGATTTGACTTTACTTCCTGTCCAAACCGGAAGTCAAAGTTTAATATTTAAAAAAATCATATCTCAACAACCACAACAGGTAAATGGACATTTTTTGCACTATTGTATAGATTGTTAATTGTCGAAAAATATTTACAAAAACATGACCCCAATTTGACCTTACTTCCTGTCCAAACCGGAAGTCAAAATTTAATATTAAAAAAAATCATATCTCAACAACCACAACAGGTAAATGGAAATTTTTTGCACTATTGTATAGATTGTTAATTATCGAAAAATATTTCCAAAAACATGACCCCAATTTGACCTTACTTCCTGTCCAAACCGGAAGTCAAAGTTTAATATTTAAAAAAATCATATCTCAACAACCACAATAGCTAAATGGACATTTTTTACACTATTGTATAGATTGTTAATTGTCGAAAAATATTTCCAAAAACATGACCCCAATTTGACCTTACTTCCTGTCCAAACCGGAAGTCAAATTTTAACATTTAAAAAAATAATATCTCAACAACCACAAGAGGTAAATTCACAATTTGTGTACCATTGTACAGATCGTTAATTGTCAAAAAATATTTACAAAAAGGTGACCCCAATTTGACCTTACTTCCTGTCCAAATCGGAAGTCAAAATTTAATATTTAAAAAAATAATATCTCAACAACCACAAGAGGTAAATTCACAATTTTTGTACCATTATACAGATTGTTAATTGTCGAAAAATATTTACACAAAGGTGACCCCAATTTGACCTTACTTCCTGTCCAAACCGGAAGTCAAAATTTAATATTAAAAAAATCATATCTCAACAACCACAACAGGTAAATGGACATTTTTTGCACTATTGTATAGATTGTTAATTCTCGAAAAATATTTCCAAAAACATGACCCCAATTTGACCTTACTTCCTGTCCAAACCGGAAGTCAAATTTTAATATTTAAAAAAATCATATCTCAACAACCACAACAGCTAAATGGACATTTTTTGCACTATTGTATAGATTGTTAATTGTCGAAAAATATTTACAAAAACATGACCCCAATTTGACCTTACTTCCTGTCCAAACCGGAAGTCAAAGTTTAACATTTAAAAAAAATCATATCTCAACAACCACAAGAGGTAAATTCACAATTTTGTACCATTGTACAGATCGTTAATTGTCAAAAAATATTTACAAAAAGGTGACCCCAATTTGACCTTACTTCCTGTCCAAATCGGAAGTCAAAGTTTAATATTTAAAAAAATAATATCTCAACAACCACAAGAGGTAAATTCACAATTTTTGTACCATTATACAGATTGTTAATTGTCGAAAGATATTTACACAAAGGTGACCCCAATTTGACCTTACTTCCTGTCCAAACCGGAAGTCAAAGTTTAACATTTAAAAAAATCATATCTCAACAACCACAAGAGGTAAATTCAAAATATTTGTACCATTGTACAGATCGTTAATTGTCGAAAAATATTTACACAAAGGTGACCCCAATTTGACCTTACTTCCTGTCCAAACCGGAAGTCAAAGTTTAATATTTAAAAAAAATCATATCTCAACAACCACAAGAGGTAAATTCACAAATTTTGTACCATTATACAGATCGTTAATTGTCAAAAAATATTTACAAAAAGATGACCCCAATTTGACCTTACTTCCTGTCCAAACTGGAAGTCAGAGTTTAATATTAAAAAATAATAATGCAAAGTTTCTTTAAAAAACATTCTGACGTCATCATCACTGCCCTGACAAAACTCGAACACCTATGTGTTTGTATTATCACAAACACTGCCGTCTAGTTTTTACTTCTTCTTCTTCTTCTTCTTCTTCTTCTCCCCCATCTTGTCCGCAAACAAAAACATACTTGCAAACTTCACATGAACTTGAAACTTGGCATGTACTTAGAACTTAACAAGTAGATGAAACTCCAGTTGTGAGTGACCCCGATTTGACCTTACTTCCTGACCAAACCGGAAGTCAAAGTTTAATATTTAAAAAAATCATATCTCAACAACCACAACAGGTAAATGGACATTTTTTGAACTATTGTATAGATTAGTAAGACTAATTGCGGTGACACCATGTGGAATCTCAATTGAGTAGTAGTGGTTCTGAAAAGAACTGGGGGTACAACTCGACGTTTCGATCAGTATGCTCTGATCGTCCTCAGGAGACGTCCATCAGTATGCGCTGTTCGTGTCTCCTGAGGACGATCAGAGCATACTGATCGAAACGTCGAGTTGTACCCCCAGTTCTTTTCAGAACTAATTACTACTCAATTGAGATTCCACATGGTGTCACCGCAATTAGTCTTACTTATCATCCTCACCATGCAAAGCTACAAGTTTTATTGTATAGATTGTTAATTGTCGAAAAATATTTACAAAAACATGACCCCAATTTGACCTTACTTCCTGTCCAAACCGGAAGTCAAACTTTAACATTTAAAAAAAATCATATCTCAATAACCACAAGAGGTAAATTCACAATTTTTGTACCATTGTACAGATCGTTAATTGTCAAAAAATATTTACAAAAAGGTGACCCCAATTTGACCTTACTTCCTGTCCAAACCGGAAGTCAAAATTTAATATTTAAAAAAAATATCTCAACAACCACAAGAGGTAAATTCACAATTTTTGTACCATTATACAGATTGTTAATTGTCGAAAAATATTTACACAAAGGTGACCCCAATTTGACCTCACTTCCTGTCCAAACCGGAAGTCAAAGTTTAACATTTAAAAAAATCATATCTCAACAACCACAAGAGGTAAATTCACAATTTTTGTACCATTGTACAGATCGTTAATTGTCGAAAAATATTTACAAAAAGGTGACCCCAATTTGACCTTACTTCCTGTCCAAACCGGAAGTCAAAGTTTAATATTTAAAAAAATCATATCTCAACAACCACAAGAGGTAAATTCACATTTTTGTACCATTATACAGATTGTTAATTGTCGAAAAATATTTACAAAAAGGGTGACCCCAATTTGACCTTACTTCCTGTCCAAACCGGAAGTCAAAGTTTAATATTTTCAAAAAATCATATCTCAACAACCACAAGAGGTAAATTCACAAATTTTGTACCATTATACAGATCGTTAATTGTCAAAAAATATTTATACCCCAATTTGACCTTACTTCCTGTCCAAACCGGAAGTGAAAGTTTAATATTTAAAAAAATCATATCTCAACAACCACAGGAGGTAAATTGACATTTTTGTACCATTGTACAGATTGTTAATTGTCAAAAGTATTTACACAAAGGTGACCCCAATTTGACCTTACTTCCTGTCCAAACCGGAAGTCAAAGTTTAATATTAAAATAATTTCTAAATTCAGTATTGTATTGTATTCAAATAAACTTCTCGCGAGAACTTCAACAGACGTTAACATTTGACTTCTCCAACACTTCGAATTGATGACGTAACCATTTTAACTTCAACCGAACACCTTGTTTTTGTTGTGACAAAAACTTATATTTAGTTGCTCTTATTTGCGTCTCATGAAGTAAAACATTCGGTTGGGATTTCATTTCAATAATTTTAATAAAATGACAGATTTCCCATTACAATAATTACAATGTGTTGAAAGGATAAGGTAGAGGGAACCTAGGATTTTTAATTAATTCCCAAATGTTTGAACTGCAATGTGAAACATAACCTTATTTCTTAATAGGTAGGTGCTTTTATTAAAAATTATATCCAGTTCCAAGGTAGAAGGATATCTATATCTTAATTATTTTGTTCCCACTATTTTCTAGTTCAATTGTGTATCGTCCGACATCTAATAAGCTGAAACTTGATTGATTAACATAATATAACCTATATAATTATATATTGACTCACAGCGAGTGAGCATGTTTTGCCAATATTACCAATGCTGTGCCTTACCTTACACGTCAGTTTGCTTGCCAGGGAGGTACACCATGAGCCACTGGCATATAACCCTTCCGGGGGGGGGGGGGGGGTATGATAACCCCGGAAATGTTTTTTGTTTTTTTGTGCCCATTACATTTACAAATTTATATTACGTTTGGACAAATAATTTAGGAATAACCATTGTTTTAAAATGATAAATACATTTACATGTTTCTCAAAATGCATTCGTTTATTTATCTGTAATCCAATAGTTCAGACTTGTTTGTTTGTATTCGATAAGGGGAGAGGTTAGTATGAGGTGAGCTTCAGGGGTGGTCATTGTAATTGACAATTTAGCATTACACACCTCTCCCCCTCCCCTTAACACCACTGTTAAGAGCAACCTTGTTGGTTTTTTCAATATGCAACAAATGTAAATCATTAATACATTTTCCTGCAACCCCGTCCAAATGCAAATCAAAATTAAAATCAACCGAGTTTGTCCAAACCATTACAAAAAAGAGAGAAAGAATTGATTTAATGTTGCCCTACAATGACGTGACACCAACCTATAAAGAGAGAAAGGTTTAACTTGCCTATTACAATCAGGAGCAGATATGCAGGAACGTAGCGAGACATCTTCACAAACACGCAGTGAACTTCACTGTAAGTCGCTTATTCCAGCTCATGCCACATCGTTATACTTGGTTACTTCCTGTGCCACTAATTGGACCAATTGCCAAAGCATTTATGGTAACTCATTTCACAAGAATTACAAGCTATTAATATAAGGAATTCAACTGTGTTTTTTGTTTTCTAATAGGTCATTTAGTTCTTGAGATAATGGCTGTTGAACTTGGAAAAGTTGAGTGATTTAAGCAATAAATTAGAAATAAACAAGTGTGACTTGGAACACTATGTTTTTATTTTAAATATTGACACTAGCCCAACACATGCTTTTCAAAAACCATGCTAGATGATAAATCAACAATCACTCATATGAAAATAGTTTGCCAGGGTTGTAGGCAGCCAGATCAACCTATTCAGTATTATGGGCATAAAGTCACAAAGTTGATTTAGGGTAGAAGGGGACTACATGTATAGTAACTGGATTAAACTTGGCTGCAAATTCAAAGAGCAGGAAGTGTGGGTTAAATTGTTTGGGGGAGCTGGGGTTACTGAAGACACTGAAGCATGGAAGAGCATATAAATATTTCCCCTTTCCTTGTTTTTCCAACTTTACCAAGGCAAAGTTACCCTGTGAGGAGAAGAGTCTTTACACTCCTGAGATTTCCATTTCCATGTTGTGATTAATTTTCCCTACATGGAACATAATAGAAAGTTAGCTAATAATTGTGCATTTCATCCATGTTCATGTAGCGGGTACCACAGAGTCTACTCAAAGCACAGCCGTATAGTAGTTAGGTGAAGAAGAAACAATACAGCTTATGTCAAATAGCTGATGTCTGCAGTCTTCAAAGCTTGTATGGATATCAGCTAATTAGCCTTTCATTAGAAAACAAGCTTATGACTACTACATGATAAAGTTGGAAGAAAGCTTGCATCCGTGCTTTCCATCTTCCCCTGCCCCCCGCAGAAGAGTTGTCATAAAGTAAATAATTCCCAATTCAAACAAAATTAAATGTAATTATATCCACTGGATCAAATCTGATAACTGCTTGACCTTTTCATTTTGTTCATGGAAAACCTTTCAATTTTAGATTTAAATGAAGCCAACATTGGTATTTATCTCTTGGTATTAAGTCTTGTACAAAAATAAATTTAATTGATGGACTGCATGTTTGTATACTGAGAGTGATCTATATTTATAATATACTTCACTTTCAGGCCAAGTTTATAACAATAATATAATGATAAATTGACAATGATAGTGACACTGTAATCAAGCATCTCCTTTTGTGACATGCTTATAAATTGTCTTTGTTTTCACCTAATCTGCAAATAATTCAAAAATAATTTATAAAATTTGAAAACAAATTCTACATTGACTTTACATTATCAAGGTTGTACACATGATTGGCAAAATGTCTGTAGCTGCATCCATACTACAAGAATTACAACCTAAAGATCAGATGCCATTTTGTACATAAATGTTTAGACATTGAAATAATCAAGAGTTCCATCGGTGCTTGTAAATTGCTAATAAAACAATGAAATACATATTTATTTTAACTGTCTGTTGGGTTTCATGACTTGACTTTTGTGGTTACACATTTCCCTCCCCCACAATCAATTGAAACCACTTTGTTGACTTGTTTAACCTACTTGTAACCAATCTAGAATGAGTGTACATGGTCTTACACATGTAACAAGTGAAATGACTTCAGTGTAAATGAACCCAACTATGATCTTTTGTTGACAAGAAAACAGAAACAATCTGCATTTATAATAAATGTACGCTCTGTATACGTACGATTTAGTGACAGTTCAGAATGGGTGACATTCAGGGGTTGTCATTGGAATCGGTAATTTTGGAATAAAATGCCTGCCCCTCCCCCCAAGTTCTTGGTGATGGCATGTACTGCCACTGGTGATGAACCAACACATTTGTTTTCTAAAATGTTTTGGCTATCATTGCAGCACTATAGAATCCAAGAACTAGGGAAGGGGGGCAAACAATAATAAGAGTATAAGGGGCCCAAATTACCAAGTCCATTGACTGACGACTACTGTTTCATTATGTCGAAAATCACACCCAGCATCAATTCTGCATAGCTGAAGTTGCAAGATGTTTCTGTCCTCTTTCTAAAAAAGATTTCAGATTGAAAATAGGAGTAAGGGCTTAGATTTAAATAAATGTTGTTTAACTGACATGAATTGGAAAGGTGGTTATCAGATACACCACTTCTCTTGGACTGAAATGCCAGTACTGCTATAGCAAAAAATAGTAACAAATTATACTAAACCTTAATTTTTTGTAATAAACAACCATTAAAACTAAATGAAATGTTCATCATTGGTATTTGATAATGAACATTAACTTCAACCCTGTAACACTTTAAACATTAGATCTCTTGAAAAATGTATGTGAAAATCTGTGAAAATTTATTAAAAATAGGTGCTCCCCCTCATGTTTCATAAAGTTATGTCATGGTAACTTCTTGAATTTTTCAATAATTTGTTATAATTTTTTTTTCTTTCTCTAAGATAAAAGCACTTTGGACAAATTAATTTGGAAATTAGGCATGTGTCCCAGCCAAATATAAATGTTTGATAATATAAGAATCTACACCAAAATAGAAGCTTCACTTTCACCATTTCTCCTGTCAAATATGTACAGTATGTAATCAGGGGCTTCACATAATTGCCAGGGGACATTGTCATGATTGTGTTCATTATGTACACATGTAATGTACATCATGTTAATTCATTGATATGCCTACCGATAGCAATGCAAATTAATATTGATCATGATTAAGATACTCACCCAGAATCCACCATGTCCAGGTAGATGCTGCTAAGCACCGGTTTGTTCAGTCTATGCCTTTCTCCATAGTTGATTGATGGTCTATCAAGCCTAGTTATAAGCATTTGGCCTTGTGGAACTGGTAGTCATGTACCTTGACTCCCCCACAATATTCATGACCGATGCAAAACAACAACACTGAGGACCCACACGAAATATAACTTCTTTGGCAAGCATCAAAACGCGAAACTAAATAGATTTTCTACAAATGTCTGTTCGTGCTAACAGTGTATGACTGTTAAGAATAATGTTATTTGTTCTACTTACAAAGATATGACACAAAACCATGCAACAAAGACAGTTCAATGATGGGATTGCACCGACGCGTCGCGACATGATATCCGCTGCAGCGCGAAGTGACTGTATGATTTTCGGATACAGCGCGAAGTGACACATTGCAGTTTCCCGGCTGCGAAATTGACACCAATTGAAAATACTAATGCACAGTGGTAACACGAAGGATCCAAAAAAATGTGTGGTGCGTCAATTGGGAAAAGTGTAAGCTTTTTGTTAATTTTCGTTTCGTCGTCTGCTTTTTGTTTTAGTTCGAAAAATGCCTCGAAAAACATCATTCCGGTGATGAAAATGGCATCAAGTTGATTTGGTTTCGTCAGCTTGTAATGCTCTGTTCATGTGTGTTAAGTTTGAAGGCTGTATATGCTTAGCAAGGATGCCTTTGTACCGGACAATCGCCACTGAGAAGAAGTAAAAAAAAAAACAGTACAAAAACAATGGGTGTTCGCGCTGCGCGCTCGAACACCTAATAATGCTCTGTTCATGTGTTAAGTTTGAAGGCTGTATATGCTTAGCAAGGATGCCTTTGTTACCGGACAATCGCCACTGAGAAGAAGTAAAAAAAAAACAGTACAAAAACAATAGGTGTTCGCGCTGCGCGCTCGAACACCTAATAAATGAGAGATGAATTAATGGAAGGTACAACGCTGACAATTAAAAATACAAAATTATTTAAAAAATAAATAATTGATGTATAATTGATGTAAAAGTAGCAATTATTCTGAAAACTATGACAACTGAGGTACTTTTATCTAAGAGAAAACAGAAATTGTTTTGTCGAATTTACAAAATTGCCATTTGGCAACTTTTTGTAAAACATCAAGTCATCGGTCAACCGTACCCTCGTACAACGCGCCTACAACATTTGTGACAAGGACAGCCTTCCCAAGGAACTACAGCACATCCGAACCACCCTCAAACGCAACGGTTTCAACCCCAGCAAGATCAGCACAGCGAAGCCGGTTCCAAACCCCGAAAGCAAGGTAAGTAATCTAACCCTCTCTGCTTGTCTCCCCTATCTAGGTTCGACGTCTCACAAACTATACAGCGCATCCTCCGACGAGCAGACATCGATGTGTTCCACTCAGCCCCCAGCAAACTCCAAGGACTTCTACACACCCACAATGACAAACCGGACCCAAACAACAGAGCGGGAGTCTACCGGATCCCCTGTGAGTGCGGTAAGGTGTACATCGGCGAAACATGACGCAACCTCCCCATCAGATTGAAGGATCACCGAGCACACGGCCGCAGAGGAGATTTCGAGAAGTCCGCCATCGTCAAGCACTCGCACATTAAGGACCACCAAATCGACTGGCAGGCAGCCCAACTCATCACACTCATCGACACATGGCACCCCAGACGCATCAGAGAGGCCATCGAGATCGTCAAACACGACACTGTGCCACAGGACATCGGCTTCTACATCAGCGACATTTGGCGACCACTACTACGGACTGAAGGATCTTCTCCAAAGTCCATAACCCACCCCAGACTGAGGGATCTCCTATATCCTAAGTCAACCACCCTCCATCCCCCTGTGCTTGTTAACAACTGATTCAGTTCAGTGAGCACACACTCCTCTCCCCCAACCCCTAGGATCCTAGTCTCAACAGGATGATCCTCCAGCAGTCTACTTAAGCAGCAGAATTTTCCAGAGTCCGGCATTCTCCTGAGGACGATCAGAGCATACTGATCGAAACGTCGAGTTGTACCACCAGTTCATTTCAGAACTAATTACTACTCAATTGAGATTCCACATGGTGTCACCGCAATTAGTCTTACTTATTATTATTATTTATTATCTAGTTGCAAAGGCGAGGATAAATTCACCCATGAAATTATGCAAGCAGTATATACGAAAAGAATAACACAACTAACGGCTGGTGGTAAATGTATTAATTTAATCTATATACAAAGTGTTCCCCACATGGAAACGAAACTGTGTGACCATGAATAGTCTAACTCGAATTAATTGAAGCGTTTTGGCTAAATCAAAAAACATATAGGTCAAGCCGCTCTCTGCCTTTTGATTGAAATAAAATCTCATTTGTCCATAAAACAAATCCATACTTGTAGAGCTTTGTCACTATTTCTTTCTACACAAAAATCAATAAAATCAATATGTCTGGATCTACGTTGCAATTTGGGCCCAATATCACGGAGGCGCGTTAATTGGGTCCGCCCGTGTGTTGACATCAGGGAAAATGTTGAATGGTAACTCTGTAATACGTTGCTCAAGGGTCAGGGCTTTGAACATGCTCACGCACGGGAGAGTGATATAACTGACATCCCACATAATAATAATAATAATAATAATAATAATAATACTACTAATAATAATAATAAAAATAATAATAATAATAATAATAATAATAATAATAATAATAATAATAATAATAATAATAATAATAATAATAATAATAATAATAATAATAATAATAATAATAATAATAATAATAATGTGGACTTATATAGCGCACGTATCCACCAAACATATGGATGTTGAGGATGGTGTGAGATATTGTCCTTCAACTGTACCCCATATGCCAGGAATGAACATTTCCATTTTACCAATCCCCAAATCAAGAGACGGGCCTGGGTGCCCAGGTGGAGGGGGGGGCAATTGAATGCATAACCGTTTTTTTTTAATAAGTTCTTTTTATGAAAACACAGCTTCCATTTCAGCGCCATTCACTCTCTAAACATTATCCATCAGGCCCAAAACAAAACTTTTCCGGTTTCTGGTCTCCGCCGCGCCGCCTCAGACCCGCGCGTTGGCATTTTATTATTTATTTATTAATTTATTTTTGCTATGAAACGATGTCCAATTACAGCCAAAATTGCTGGATCGATTGAAATTCTGCTGTGCTGTTTAAATACTTTTTCACATAGGTATGAACGTTTGCCCGATTTGTGAGGCCTCTCTTAGCCACCATACTTTAATGGGAAATTTAGTCCCCGCGTAGACACGCATCACGTATTTCCCTGTTGGCAAAACAAAACACGTCACCACGCCGATTTTGAAGCCGACCGATGACCAGAAAACGGAGACTTTTTTGCCCCAGTGAACCCATTAAAAAATAACAAATAGCTACGCCAATTTCTAAATTAAATGCAACATAAGTAAATTTAATATATAAATACGTTTTATCACTGTATATTAAAAATAAATTCTTGTCCATCAAAACCATCACTTTGATGCGTTAATTTCTCGGCAAATATAAGATAACTTTCAGATACTTTCCAATGCCTGACAAGGATCACCACCAAGGTATCTATTGGTGACAGTGAAGGCACATCGCTCCTTGCCCTGACAATCTGCCTGAACCTTCTGCAGCGACTGACCTTCATCACCACAAGGTACTGCCTTAGCTTTAAAACAAATCTGCGGGTCGTCTTCACGACCGTAGAGGGCCCACTTCACATCGATGGTCTTGTTATTTCTACAACTGATGGCGAACTTGTCGTTCTCACAGACGAGCTTTTCTGAAGTTTGCAAAAAAAATGGAAATTATCAATAATTAATACGTATACATTCTAAACAAATTTAGGTGTTGAATCAAGAATTTGGTCAGTGACAACACTGTATAAAGTTGGATTTAACTTTTAAAAAGTGTTGAATTAATATTTATTGAGCTAGATTTAACTTGCTTCTCACAAATGAGCTCTTGCACTGCGTTTGAAAAAAAAATCTGATTTGGAAAAATTGTGATAAACCTGTGACAGAAAACAACAGAATCCCAAACCATGAGGCCAGGAAGGATAAAAGGATAGAAAGGAAAGTGTGGATAGATACACCACGGAAACTAAATTATTGAATCAACTCAAATAAAATAAAATCAACACGTAGTAAAGTTAAATCTAAATGAATAAATGTTAATTCTACACTTTTTGAAAATAAAATCCAACTATATAGAGTTGTCACTGACCGAACTCTCAAACGTGAGAATCAACACTTAAATTGTTTATAGACCTAGATGAATAAGGGTTGATGTTAAATGGGACTTACGCAGTGAGCAATTCAGCAGCATCTTGATCTCATCAATATCATCAGTTATCACCAATGAATTCAGATATCGAGGTTGAAACGGTCGCCATGGTTTCTGCATGTTGACTCCACCAAGACGTATTTTAGTGCAGTTACACGGGTTACGGTAGGGTAACCCCCATCGCATCTTACCGCTTGAATCCGGTTGATTGCCGGCGTAGCAGACGTGAGCCTGCATTCTGACAGCTGTAGATTAATCGTTAAAATAATATTCATTCAGAAGTGGATCAAAAGTAGTTAAAAAAAAGGTGCATCGCTGAAAGAAAGGGCCCGTGACCTCCTTAACCCCTGGGTCCATCACTTTGGCCAGTCGGATTCTATTTGTTTAGCCTACAGTGAAACCAGCCAAAGATGGTTCAGAGATTGAAAGGGTCAGAAGTTGAAAGAGGCAATATAGTCACGATCATCAGGGCATGGAATCGGAGTGCCAGTTTTAGATTAACTCAGTGACTGAAAGTAATACCCACGTGATAAGGTCATATTACCGTTGCTGCTGCATAAATGAGTCAGTAGTTTGATCAGTCACTGTGTTCATCTTAAACTTGGAAACCGATTCCATGCCCTGTTGAAAAGTGTCAGACAATGTTTCGGTGAAAATTCACGAAAATTAAGATTATTTTTAAAAGAATATAATGAAATTTGCTCCTGACATGTACCTATTATACAAACGATCTGGGGGAAAAGCAAAGGGGGTATATATCTTGTGTGTTCCCCCTTTTAATTCGAGACACTGGATCTTCACCTGCTTATAACGTCTTAGGAACATACAAACCTTTCTTAAGATGTTCACATGCTGCGTGTGAGGTTTTCGAGAATGTGTAAGTTTATTAGAGCTTAACTTAATGCCCTGTGAAAACTTAAACAGTTTTACATGATATTACCAGGGTTGAGTGGAATATACACCATTTGCAATTACTTAATTACAAAACTACCGAATAATTATTCGAAAGTTTATTTGATAAGAAGTTGGTAAAAGTACTAGTGCTGCGAGTTTACGGTTAATATTGTAACTCAGCAACCGGGAACATAAAATATACGGTTAATCGGTTAACCGAACCGAATAAAACAAAATCGAAGATGGTAGGAAAATAAAGGTAAGGAATAGATATTAAATTTATGTTATTCACTATTTCTGGTACATTTTGTGGATTGATTCAAGAGATGTTGACGGATTTTTGTGGTGGGGTATCGGGTTATTGCAAAAGGTAGCATCAATTTTCGGATAACCGAACCGTATATACATTCGGTTAACTGAGTAACCAAGTAATCGTTGCACCACTAAAAGGTATTTACCAATTATTTGGTATATCCAAATATTCACCATTACAAAAAGGTTTGCTCTAGGCCTAGTGTTTTCTGTAAAGTAATGTTTTATTTACAGTTTCCCATGACTAGACTTCGCATTGAGCTGAAACTTTGTACTCACAGAAGCATTTTTGCCAACATTACCAATGTTGTGCCTTCCCTTCAATGTATATCTTGATTCAAAGAGAGTAAGCATACTCATAGAAGCAGTTTGGCCAACATTACCAATGTTGTACCTTCCCTTCAATGTATATCTTGATTCAAAGAAAGTAAGCATACCCATAGAAGCAGTTTGGCCAACATTACCAATGTTGTACCTTCCCTTCAATGTATATCTTGATTCAAAGAGAGTAAGCATACGCATAGAAGCAGTTTGGCCAACATTACCAATGTTGTACCTTCCCTTTAATGTATATCTTGATTCAAAGAGAGTAAGCGTACTCATAGAAACAGTTTGGCCAACATTACCAATGCTGTACCTTCCTTCAATGTATGTCTTGATTCAAAGAGAGTAAGCGTACTCCATAGAAGCAGTTTGGCCAACATTACCAATGTTGTACCTTCCCTTTAATGTATATCTTGATTCAAAGAGAGTAAGCATACTCATATTAGAAGCAGTTTTGCCAACATTACCAATGCTGTACCATCGCTTTAACATCAACTATATATATGTGATAAATGACAGGCGAGGATCCGGGGTCTATTAAATGTATTGTAAATTTACATTCATTGATGGCGATAAAAATGGCTCCTTTTTCCCCAATCCGCCACTGAGCAATCATGATGATTTATTGGCAAGTTTCTCTGAAAGCTATATATTTTTAGACGCGGTATCATTATGAAGGCCAGTCGCAGCAGTAATGAACATAAACTGTCTAATACCGGAAAACATTCATCAAAACCACATTTATACTGTTCCGCACCCTCGAATTTTTACAGGATTCAGGAAAAATAGTTAATTTCATTTCTATTGGAGTTGTAAGTATATATTACGGTTTGTTAGATGACTAGTTATACTTTACATATACAAATAATGATGCATGTATTGAATAGCATGTTAACACATACAGGAACTGGCCAAGGGGTTGCGTCATCATACTATGTATAATTAATACAAATTACAAGAGCCATGTTGTTTCCATGCCAACTATAATATTATTTTAAAGAAGCCATTATGGCATACTCTTCCATTCTCTATGCTTCCATCAGACCAAGAGTAGCTAAATTATGTATGCATAAACAACAACAGTTTCGTAATTGACAGAGGTACAAATATGTTTTATAATTTGTTTCATGCCTATATTGTTTGACTCCCATGCTATCTTCCCTTTCCCTCGCCATTTTACCCACCCTCTCCTATCTCTATCTACCCCTCCTCCTCACCCCAACCTTTCTCAACACCCTCCTTGACATCCCACCCTCCCCTATCTCTATCAACCCCCTCCTCCTCACCCCAACCCTTCTCATCTCCTTGACATCCCTTCCTAAAACTATCACCCGTCTGCTTGTTGTTTTCAGTTTTAACTTTAAATGTTTATATTTTACAATGATTGAAGTGCAATACATGTTTAAGTTAGCTTTTTAGTACTTGTTGTTCAGAATGTCCTAAATAGTGATTGTTGCTCAGTTGTTTTATAATTTCAAATCTGTTTGTTTTCGAATTTGTATGTATTTTAACTGTAAATTTAATGTTTTTACTGTGATATTGTCTCAATTCAGCTTTATGGCTGAATGGCTTTATGTACAATAAGGAATAATAAACCATTTAATAATAATTATAACAAAAGCCTGTAACATTTATTTCAGCCTAAGTGAGATGTTTTACCCCGACTGCCCGACTGGGTGATGATATTGTTTTGACAGTGCAGGCCAGAATTGCCATATAGTGCACTCGCCCATAAGCATGAATTTTGGAGAGAAAGACAATTAAAATCCTCCATAGCTGTGAATTACTTCAGTACAGAAAGGCTCTGCTTCTGATTTATTTTGTAATTTGAAACAATTATTAATACAAAATAATAATAATAATAACTGGCGAGAGTTCTCCAAACAACGCTACCAAGCTATTCAACCGGAGAATTTATTAAAGGTTTTCCTGGGTAATTTCAAAACCCTTTTGTTCGTTTTCGTTAAAGAACATTAGGGTTTCTTTTTTACATTACTGCGTTCAAATTAATTTCCAAGCAGTCGTTCATTCACAACTGCCTTTAACTAGTTCTATTTCGTATTTTGGCATTCATGACTTCAATTATCTCATCCTGAAATTGTATATTTTCGCGATTGATGCAGTCAAATTAACAATCATCGATGTGCAAAGGATTTTGTAGAAGTTTGTTATTTTCGCTTTCGTTTATGGACAATCAGTTTCATCTTTAGAGTATTCAAATGCGCCATTGGCAAATTTTTATTGTGAGTTATGAAAGTCACTAAGGTCTATCTTTTTCTCGAAACTTCTTTTTTGTGTCGCTATCCAATTTCTTGATTTTAATTCCAATGTAGTGTTGAAAGTACATTTTATGCTTATTATAAGATAATGTCAATTCTATATACTACAGAACAAAATTCTTTCTAATACGCACATTATTCAGTCCTGAGCTGAACACTGCAGTATACCTTGGCAGAACGCGTAAAGGCTATACTAGTTGTGAGATGCTAAAAACATAACACAATAATAATTTAGCGCTCATATAAATTGTAAGAATGGCCAGATGTTGTTTGGACATTTGCTTTTCTTTCTGTTTTCTGTAGAAATACAGAACATTTGATTTGTTTCAAAACTTTCGATCTACTTTCCCCGTTGTAGGAAAGTAAAAAGTAGATGTCCACTTTTCGGCTGCCAATTAAGAAAAAAAAGTAATTCTGCTTTTCAGGAAATACGACGATCTACCTTTTACCTATTTGAAAGCACAAAAGTCTACTTGTCGTTTTCCATAATTACAACCGAAGAAAAATAGTCACGCATGCAAAAATCACATCCATCCGGTATCGGAAGGTCTGTGTGTTCCAAGCTAACACCAGACTTGCAAACATTGACGTCCCCACACATTTCTGTTTAGCGATTTTCTTTTTTTAATTTTCAAGTTTAGCATGGAGGAAGGAAATATTCCTCCATGAATTCATGAAGTATTCATTTTAGTATCACATTTATTTTCATGAGAATAGTTACAGACCTGAGATAAAAAAATGTAGTCTTTTAAAGTCAGCGCACTTTTGGTATCAACGTGTCTGATGCATCCATACTTTATAAGAATCAAGAGATATGTATAGAAACCAATGTCTGTAAATGCATCCATACCCGTTACTTTATAAGAATCATGAGATGTACAGAAACCAATCAATGTCTGTAAATGCATCCATACTTTATAAGAATTAAGAGATATGTACAGAAACCAACCAGTGTCTGTAAATGCATCCATACTTTATAAGAATCAAGAGAGATGTACAAAAAACCAACCAATGTCTGTAAATGCATCCATACTTTATAAGAATCAAGAGATATGTACAGAAACCAATCAATGTCTGTAAATGCATCCATACTTTATAAGAATTAAGAGATAGAAACCAACCAGTGTCTGTAAATGCATCCATACTTTATAAGAATCAAGAGAGATGTACAGAAACCAACCAATGTCTATAAATGCATCCATACTTTATAAGAATCAAGAGATATGTACAGAAACCAACCAATGTCTGTAAAAATGCATCCATACCCGTTACTTTATAAGAATCATGAGATGTACAGAAACCAATCAATGTCTGTAAATGAATCCATACTTTATAAGAATCAAGAGATATGTACAGAAACCAACCAATGTCTGTAAATGCATCCATACTTTATAAGAATCAAGAGATATGTATAGAAACCAACCAATGTCTGTAAATGCATCCATACTTTATAAGAATCAAGAGATATGTACAGAAACCAACCAGTGTCTGTAAATGCATCCATACTTTATAAGAATCAAGAGATATGTACAGAAACCAACCGATGTCTGTAAATGCATCCATACTTTATAAGAATCAAGAGATAGCCTATGTATAGAAACCAACCAATGTCTGTAAATGCATCCATACTTTATAAGAATCAAGAGATATGTACAGAAACCAACCGATGTCTGTAAATGCATCCATACTTTATAAGAATCAAGAGATAGCCTATGTATAGAAACCAACCAATGTCTGTAAATGCATCCATACTTTATAAGAATCAAGAGATATGTATAGAAACCAACCAATGGCTGTAAATGCATCCATACTTTATAAGAATCAAGAGATATAGAAACCAACCAAGGTCTGTAAATGCATCCATACTTTATAAGAATCAATGTTATGTATAAAAAAAAAAAAACCTGTAACAGTTTAGGATTGTTTCATTAACGAGAGAATAGTGAAAATGCATTCAGATTGTTCGTAAAGTGGAATTTCTGTCTTTGGATGACAGATATTAATTTTGGAAATTACTTTACTTAAACGATATCACCTGAGACAGGTATATTTCAAGGGATGTTTGATTACCATCATCAACTTTAAACCAAGTAAGTTTGATGATAAAACTGTGATTATTTATGTTTATTGAAATGGAGTACCGTGCTTGGTTACCCTAAACAACAACTATTTTGGGAATGTAAAACATGGATGATTTTTGGCAAACTCGGGGAAATGAACAGTAACTTTCAACAAACAAATCAAAGATGAAAAACAATTCGGAAGAAAGCAAAACAAGTTGGATTTCACTTACCCATCCTGATGAGCAGCAGAAAAACTGTAAACACGGTCACGCGGCGAGACATCTTGACGATACTAAACCAACGGAGACGTCAACCGTTGACCGCGCTATTCTATCGGCCGGCTATAACCGGTTCAAACATTCGCCCGTGTCCAAGGAATGGTTTTTGCACGGTGATCAGTGGTGCAGCGATAAGCAAAGCGTTTTTAAACGTTGTTTTTAAAACACAAAGTAGCGTTGAAGGGACGGTTAATTAAAACCCTGCGTCGTGCCATGGCGCTAATTTTGTTAGTAGGTTTGTAAACAAAACCTAATCACTCCGTTGATTTTTACCCGAAATTTCTCAAATTCCGTAAGTTCACTGTTGAAGTATACCCAAATAGCATGGTTAATTCCCATTAGCTTGCTTTGAACCCTTGACCCAAAAAATCCTACTGCAAAAAGCATGGTCCCATAGGACCGTGTACAAATCCTGCATGGTCCCATAGGACCGTGTACAAATCCTAATCCCATCTGTCAACACAAGGCCATTGACTTCAGCTCCTAAGCGGCTTATCAAAGGCTATCAGTTACCCACTATGGTGTGGCAGAACATTATTACAGACAAGCAGGAGGCATCAGCCAGAGGATGAGAGATGTTTATTCCTATAACTGCTATGGGTATAGGGTATATTTTATGTCGATTTGGGCTAGGGGGAAAAGCGTTATCAGAACTAAAATAAACATCAACCTAAAGGGCCCTTAGATTTTTTTTTTGCTTCAAATTGTTGTCTAGGGTCTAGAGTACCTCTAGGCATCTGTTAAAACCATTGGGAGTTGGTAGTGTTCAACACAACAGAAGTTATAGCGCCCCTTCATACCTACTAAAAAATTTAACGCGATGCAACCGCGCTGTTCGTATAAGTGTCATGGCACGTCGCAGGGTTTTAAGAGATGCCATTTCTTATGATTTTGAATATGAGATATATAGAACACATGGGCTGGAGTGACAATAGGTTCATTAGGAAACGCTTGTAAATAACTTAAAGGGGCACGCTCCATAGCCGAAATTATCATGAACAATCCATTTAGAGACAAGGTATACCTTTGGTAATTACCCGATTGAAAAAAATTACTGAACTATTACCACCTTACTCGATGTGTGTAAAGTTGGTATAAAGACACCAATCATCTTCAAAAAATTAATAAACGAATAAACGAATACACAAATAACCGAATAAATAATAACCGAATAACCGAATAAACAAATAAATACATGAGTAGATAAATGAATAAATAAATTAATAAATAAATGAACAAAGTAATAAATGAATTTCCCGTCGGTACCATTTCACAATGAGTGTCAAAAGTGTCCACTTTAATTTTGTAAATTAAAACAAAAAACAAGCCAGCTGGCGAAATCAATGTGTCAGGGTTACCTTGGCAACAACAGTGTCAAGGAAAGACACAGCTACGATCAGAATAACATGCTAAATGAAGCAGGAAAATATAATAAATTCATATAGATGATTGTATCAACTACAACACGATACACATCGGTGCGTAAAACATCAGTCAGACTGCTGGAATACTATCACATTATATGTCTGCTTGCAAATTGTCGAATCGAGTTAACAGCTTTTTCACAACTGCAATTTTTTGAAAACTCATAAACCGTTAAATCTGATATTGTAAAGGCGTTGTGATAATAACAACACAGCGACGTGCACTACCAAAACTTAAATTATCATATAATTATCCATGCAATAAAAACATAGAGCTTTACAGCTGATAGTTATTGATTAATATACTGATTTATTCTGCAAAGTTTCTCTCAGAAAGAAAATATGTGCGAACAAAAGCATTATTTGAATAACAACAATGTAGATAGGCAAAATTACAAACACGTGCATGTATATGTTCACTTCTTACACAAAATTGTTAAATAAATAAACAAATATAAATTAATATACAACTAATAAAAATATGATACTTTTGCCATTTCTATACCATTTTACCCAGCAGTCGGTAACATTCCTAAGCCTTATTTACATATTGATCACGTGGCCTACTTTTGCAAGGTTTTCAATGGTATTAAAAAAGAAAATGCTATATGCTACGTTCGTTCGTTTTCTAACATGGTAAATGCCAGATTTTGAGAATATTTCCTTAATAGCCGTCCATCAGACTTTACGTCAAAACACATCGGCTATGAGCACCTGATTTAAATATTATATCCAAGATTGTTGGTTATTGAAAGTGTTCTAGAACCCATGGGACTAGGTTGGGTTCAGTGTGAAGCTGTGTTGCAGCCTCGTCCCCATACCTTTCAAGCCCGCTACTCTGGCGATTTCAATATCCAAACATTTTGCATATTGAAGAAGCAAGAAGGTGCTTACAGCCATGGGGATAAGGATAGAGTCTCATACATTTTTGAAAACAAGAGTGTGTGCCGCAGTACGAAGGCCGGGACGCGATTTGTTTTCCACCTAGATGCATTTATATTTTATTTAAAAAATGTTGACTTTATTTTCCTTTAAAAAAATAAATTCTCCACAGCCGGGAATTACTATTATACAGAAAGGCTTTGCTTCTGAACCAATTTTGTAATTAAAACAAATTAATAATATATTTATTTATTTTATTTTATTTTTTATTTTATAAAAGTAGCTTTTTAAATTTATAGCTATATAAGATAAGGCGGAACTAGGTCAAATTAATTTAAATCCTATGCATTGCAGGTAGATAATTTCCTCGTATTTCAGCATTCTTAAAAGAAAAAATCATAAAAAACGTTTAACATGTTAAAACATTAATATATATGAATATTATGAATGATATTATGAATACAACAATATAAATACAACAATATAAATATTTCGAAAAAATAGAATAAACTGATACTGCTTGTTATTTTGTAGCAAACAATCAGCAATGCAGAAATCATTTTCCCACCAGGGTCAAGCATGAGACAGACCCTGGGGACGAGGTTAGCTGCATGGGGCTTCACTTTTTCTTGATCAAAATATTTTGCTTATTTTGTATGGACACAAGACTTAGTAGATTTGATTCACAAGAAGGGTCTTTATAGACTGGTCCCTATGTCTTTATACTCAAGATTTCCTTTGATACGATTTCCTTGGATACATGGTGTTGAAGATATTACGTCACGCTTCGAGGCTCGCGCTAGCTACCAACCAAGGTCAAAGTTGAATCTCCGGAAAACAAACATGGTGGCTGCACGGCAGTATCTGGCGTAATTCACGAGCCCCAAAGCGTGACGTCAGATCTTTAGGCTAGGGTCAGTATAGTTCCGAACTAGACTGTGTGAGCCCTCACAAGGAATTGTACATTAACATAATTTATAAGTCCAAAAAGAAAAGTCTCCGGTTTCTGGTCATAGGTCGGCTTCAAAATCAGTGCAGTTTTTGTTTTTTGTTTTTTTGCCAACCAGAGAAAGACGTGTACTAAACGCGGTTACTGGAACCAGACCAAATTTCCCATACACAAAATACGGTGTCTAAGAGATGCCTCACAAATTGGGCAAACGTTCATACCATTATGTGAAAAACACAACATGGCAGAATTCCAATCGATCTAGTAATTTGGCTGGAATTGGACATCGTTTCATAGCAAATAAAAAGAAAACTAAAAAAGTCCTAAAGGACTGGTAACGTCACAATTGGTATAGTGTTGGTGCTGACACGTATGAAAATATATTAGGCCTACTAACCTACTATTACTGCAAACTATTTCGGCATATTATAAGGCCTTAATAAAATTGCCGTCAAAACTTTTTCACCCAACACATTTATCTATTGTATTATTTTGTCAAAAACTTTAACCCATTAATTTGGTGTCGCACAGACATAGATAACTTTCAGATACTTTCCAACACCTCCACAAGGATCACTAAAGTAACCATTGTTGACAGTTAAGGCACATTGCTTCTTGCCCTGACAAGCTTCCTGAACCTTCTGCAGCGAATGAGTTTCATCACCGCAAGGTTCAGCCTTAATATAAAAACATATCGCCGGGTCGTCTTCACGACCGTAGAGGGCCCACTTCACATCGATGATCGCGTCGGTTCTACAACTGATGAAGAAATTGTCCTTCTCACAGACGAGCTTTTCTGAAGTTTGCAAGAAACATGGAAATTATCAATAATTAATACGTATACATTCTAAACAAATTTAGGTGTTGAATCAACATTTCAAGAATTTGGTAAGTGACAACACTGTATAAAGTTGGATTTAACTTTTAAAAAGTGTTGAATTAATATTTATTGAGCTAGATTTAACTTTACTAAATGTTAAATCAGCACTTTCTTTGAGATTGACCGAATTCTTATAAGGTTGATTCAACACTAGTTTTGAAAGTGTATAGTATTCGACAAATTTAATCTTTAAAGTCACTTTTTAAAAGATATATCGTTTGACTCAAGAGACCCACGAAATAGATTAAAAAGTGAACAAATATTGAAAGATAATAATATCGTTATTAAACGAACAAAAAGAAATTATGAAGTTCGGATAAAAGCGATATTTAAAACACGCTTGATTATGATGATAGCCGCGCTGACGAATGGGACGACTGCACACGTCCTCGTGCAAGGTGAGGATTAAAACATTGGGCCTGCATTTTATTAATTTTACATGGTATTAATAATCCTTGGTGGATATTTTCGTTCAATGTCTCAAAGGTAAGATATAGCTTTGGTAATGATATAAAAAATGTTTGATGAGTTTCAATCTGAAAGCTAAATGTTTACAAAGGTGACACTTGTACCAATCGCCCTAAGAAATATTTCCGTCTGAAATGCTGTCATCTTCGAGAAAATTGTATATGAAGACCTCCAAAAAACGCAACAGCTGATTTCGATTGCAACAATAACACAATATGAACATGCACAAAATAATTAATAAAAACGTTTTCTCAAAAACGTGAACACCGATTTTGATGAAATTTTCAAAGGTTAGTTTTATGATGTGTATTTTGAAAACTAGATGATTGGAATGAATGCATTCTTCAAAAAACCAATGATGCATCGTACCTATAAATGAAAGCTTATAACTTCCTTAACCCCAGACCAAGAGCCATTCAACATTTAAATCTATTTCTTACCGTCAAATCGGCCCAAACACGAGCGATATATCTTTAAGTAAAATATCTGTAAATACATCCATAGTGAAAACGTCGACAAGCCAGTTGGGAAAAGTATTTTATTAAAATGATAGTATATACCTCAGATAGAAAGAGTATACAAGAGATGTTTTAAACCATCATCATGTACGACTGTGATCAATCATGGTTTTTGCGAATACCATGCTTGATTGTATTGTGGTTTTTACAGTATCGCTCGTATTTTTCGTTATTTTAACGACAATTTCTGTCAATTTTTATTCTCATCGGAACATTGCTAGTTTACTCGAGGAAGGGAAAACAAATTCTTTAAAATGACACATTTCCAAAAGTAATTGTGAGAAGTATGGTTTTACAATAATGTGTACAGAAATGAATTTATGGTGGGTCCCGATATCAATTTTGTTTGGCATCGTTTTACTGTTAAACAAACCTTCTGACAAATATAGTATTTGTTTTCCATTCTAAAATGAAATTATCAATATTCAAATGAAAACAAAAGTTTCCAGAAATAGCCGCTAAAACACGGCCGAAACATTTTTAAACACAAAAATGAAAAAGCCACACAAAATCCTGACAATTAAAATGCGAGCATGGAAGGATGGAATGATGATTGATTGGGGGGAGGGGGTATCTTACCCAATGTACAATTCAGCAGCATCTTGATCTCATCAATATCATCAGTTATCACCAATGAATTCAGATATCGAGGTTCAAACGGTCGCCATGGTGTCTGCATGTTGACTCCACCAGGCCTTATTTCAGTGCAGTCACACGGGTTACGGTAGGGTAACACCCAACGCATATTACCGCTTGAATCCGGTTCATTGCCGGCGTAGCAGACGTGAGCCTGCCCAGTCCCAAAAGCTATAGAAGGACATAAAAATAATCGTACATTGATTATCACCTAGGTCTAGGACACTTAAGATACATTGAAACAAGGCAAAAACAATAATCTTTGACAGTACAATAGAGACTTTTAAAAAATGAACCTTGATAATTTTATTTCGCGACTCCGGAATTTTGCAGCTTCCCTAGGTCCACCCGGGTCTGACTCTGGTGCGTTCGAGTAGGCCTGACGGCATTGCCGGGACTTACCTGGGTCAGCCTCAAGTGCCCTGCTCGCGAAGCAGGTCACTTGAGGCAGACCTGGGTAAGTGACATAAATTTGAGAATATTCTGAATGGCCGCCATTTTTGTTTTCAGTACGGCAATTTCGTGAAGTTTGACATACAAATTCATCTCTTAAACAATTAATTTATGAGTAGAGACTGTTCTTGTACTAAAAGGCATGTTAAGTAGGACTAATTGCGGTGACACCATTTGAAATTCTCTCTTCAGTATGTTACAAGTATGTTACAACTCGACGCAGTTTCGCTCAGAAAAAAAGAATAAATTTAAAAAAAGAAAATTAATAATGCCGACGCGCGAGTCTGAGGAGCGGGGCACGGAGACCAGAAACCAGAGCACACTGCTATAAAGGTGGGGCACACTGTTAAAAAGGCGGGACACACTGCTAAAAGGGAGGGGCACACTGCTAAAAGGGTGGGGCACACTGCTAAAAGGGTGGCGCACACTTCTAAAAGGGTGGGGCACACTGCTAAAAGGGTGGGGCACACTGCTAAAAGGGTGGGGCACACTGCTAAAAAGGTGGGGCACACTGCTAAAAAGGTGGGGCACACTGTTAAAAAGGTGGGGCACAAAGCTAAAAAGGTGGGGCACACTGCTATAAAGGTGGGGCACACTGCTATAAAGGTGGGCACACTGTTAAAAAGGCGGGACACACTGCTAAAAGGGAGGGGCACATTGCTAAAAGGGTGGGGCACACTGCTAAAAGGGTGGGGCACACTGCTAAAAGGGAGGGGCACACTGCTAAAAGGGTGGGGCACACTGCTAAAATGGTGGGGCACACTGCTAAAAGGGTGGGGCACACTGCTAAAAGGGTGGGGCACACTGCTAAAAGGTGGGGCACACTGCTAATAGGGAGGGGCACACTGCTAAAAGGGTGTGGCACACTGCTAAAAGGGTGGGGCACACTGCTAAAAGGGTGGGGCACACTGCTAAAAAGGTGGGGCACACTGCTAAAAAGTGGGGCACAAAGCTAAAAAGGTGGGGCACACTGCTATAAAGGTGGGGCACACTGCTAAAAAGGTGGGGCCTACTGCTAAAAAGGTGGGGCACACTGCTAAAAAGGTGGGGCACACTGCTAAAAGGGAGGGGCACACTGCTAAAAGGGTGGGGCACACTGCTAAAAGGGTGGGGCACACTGCTAAAAGGGTGGGGCACACTGCTAAATGGGTGGGGCACACTGCTAAAAAGGTGGGGCACACTGCTATAAAGGTGGGGCACACTGCTAAAAAGTGGGGCACAAAGCTAAAAAGGTGGGGCACACTGCTATAAAAGTGGGGCACACTGCTAAAAAGGTGGGCCACACTGCTAAAAAGGTGGGCCACACTGCTAAAAAGGTGGGGCACACTGCTATAAAGGTGGGGCACACTGCTAAAAAGGTGGGGCACACTGCTATAAAGGTGGGGCACACTGCTAAAAAGGTGGGGCACGCTGCTATAAAGGTGGGCCACGCTGCTATAAAGGTGGGGCACACTGCTATAAAGGTTAGGCACAAAGCTAAAAAGGTGGGGCACACAGCTATAAAGGTGGGGCACACTGCTAAAAAGGTGGGGCACACTGCTAAAAAGGTGGGGCACACTGCTAAAAAGGTGGGGCACACTGCTAAAAGGGTGGGGCACACTGCTAAAAGGTTGGGGCACACTGCGAAAAGGGTTGGGCACACTGCTAAAAGGGTGGGGCACACTGCGAAAAGGGTGGGGCACACTGCTAAAAGGGTGGGGCACACTGCTAAAAGGGTGGGGCACACTGCTAAAAGGGTGGGGCACACTGCTAAAAAGGTGGGGCACACTGCTAAAAGGGTGGGGCACACTGCTAAAAAGATGGGGCACACTGCTATAAAGGTGGGGCACACTGCTATAAAGGTGGGGCACACTGCTATAAAGGTGGGGCACACTGCTATAAAGGTGGGGCACAAAGCTAAAAAGGTGGGGCACACTGCTATAAAGGTGGGGCACACTGCTAAAAAGTGGGGCACAAAGCTAAAAAGGTGGGGCACACTGCTATAAAAGTGGGGCACACTGCTAAAAAGGTGGGCCACACTGCTAAAAAGGTGCGGCACACTGCTAAAGGTGGGACACACTGCTATAAAGGTGGGGCACACTGCTAAAAAGGTGGGGCACATTGCTATAAAGGTGGGGCACACTGCTAAAAAGGTGGGGCACGCTGCTATAAAGGTCGGATCAATGGTCATAAGTTCCGTTTTCGATTTATTAATCTGAAGTCGGTACTTTTTGAAAATATCATCGATGAGTTCAGCAGCTGATTGCATGTGACCTAGTTCAGTGCAAAACAGGATAATGTCGTCTGCGTAACCACTCCAAGGGCACCAATTGTCGCCTCTAGGTGGGTAATTTCTCCGTTGACTGCGATTGCAGAATGTGCCGGTATCGTACTTGTGCTGATTTTTTAATTTTTTTTAATTTTTTTTTTTTTTTTTTCTGCTTGGAGGAGGAAGACACGCATCACCCAATCTAAGAACAAGTTAAACAGGCAGGGGCTCTCGGATCTTCCCTGTCGAACCCCTGCTGTTGTCGGAAATGTTGCGTCAGTGCTGTGGTGGTAGAGCGATGTCGACGTGTACAAGCTTTCCAGGATATCGATGAGTGCATTGTCGGTGCTACGGAAACGGAGACGAACAGTCTCGAACATCCATTTGCGTACCAGTCCATCGAATGCCGCTGACAAATCGATGAAAAGGAGGTGTATTTATTTTATTTTTTCCACTAATGCCTCCAGGTGACCCTGTCTCTGGAGCCACATTACATGTATATATAAACCTTTGATGTACAGATACTACCTTTCAAAAAATAATTACATAAATAAAATTTACAATTGAAGTTATGAAGTTACTAACTGTGCGAAACCTCTAAACCGAATATTCGATATCCAATAATGTCCATATTTTTGCTTTAAGGATTATCCACACATTTTCTTAACCACACGTTTTGTAATACAATTACATGGCTTGTCAAAAGGAATAATTTCTCAGGAAGTTTGGTACCATGACAACATCAAATCAAGTAAGTTTTTAGATTATTATTTATTAATTTTGTAACTGGGTATACTTACCAAAGGTCATGCAAATTTAAGATCAAGCTTTTGTGTTTTTTCCGTTGTTTTTAGTCTCATAAATATTTCATAAACCTACCAGTGCATTTTGAAAAGCTATTACATGCCTACACCCTTCGCATACATTGAATGATCCCGTATATAATAACAGAGCACATTACAGCATAAGAATAGTCACCTTCCGACGAGGGAAGTACCCACGACTTTATTCGAACGCGGTACCTCTCCTCTTTTCAGTGGCATCCCTATTAATGATATTAAAATTATTATCTATGCATTCCCAATTAATTATTTACATCCAAATGACTTCCACACATGCCCTGCTATGGTCTAGTATTATTTTCAACCCCAGATGACACACGACGGCTGTGTAGTGTAGCTCTCTCCTGTATGACCTTGCAAACAGCAAACAGTCGTATACTTTATCTCTCAGGCATGTAACATAACACAGACACTCTGTCTGGGGGTGGAGGGGGTTGGGGGGTTATGCCTGGCACTGGCTGTCGCAAGACATCAAAGAGCACAGCCTGATGCCAAACAGATGGTTCCACTTATCAGAGGGTTAGATCTGGGTAGGTCTTTATGTGTACACAATGAATGGTTGATTTTGTGCACAGATATATGGCAGCAATTACTTTTCCAGCCCAGCAAAACAAAGCTACACAGCTCTGGGAACTGACACCCCTTCTAAGATATGTGGAATGGTCCACTTTAGGATATCAAAGACTCCCAGGCATCTGTGGCTTTTTTTTTCTGGGAAAAACAATGAAATAAATAACTTCTGCCACTAGCGAGTGGAGGGCTACCTCTTAAGCGAATGATATTTCCTTTTAGCAAAGTGCTAGCGAAGCATATAGCGAAATTAACGAGTTATAAAAATTGGCCTTCAATTTAAGTATCCCTTGAGATGGTATCTAAAAACGGGGGGTGTTGAAAAAGGTGCACAAAAGTAGACACGCGTGAGATGCTGTGGTAAATATGGTGTATAATTGGGTGCTTTAATCTTAAAGTTTAAACCCCGCAAAAGCTCATACAACATAACCAAAACATGATAATGTCCACAATTCGAATTGAAATCGTTTGAAGAGGCTGAAATATTTGGTTTTGTAAACCAGCTAGTAAATTTAACTTGGTTTATTCAACGTTAATAATTTGGGTGCGTTCGATCAAGTAGCTTCCCCGAGGTAACCCAAGTACGTCACATGGGTGAGCCCCGAGTACAACCTAATCGAACGAGCATCCCGTTGAACGTTCGCCCTCTTGTGGTCGTTAAAGCAATGTGAAGAATGTCAAAGGTCAAACAAAATATCTTACAACGAAACGATCGCAAAATAATTCTTTCCCAGGTAAAACAAACTAATGATCTTATTACTTCTCAGGTTCGTACAAAACAACATGTCTTTTAGTACAAGAACAGTCTCTACTCACAAATTAATTGTTTAAGAGATGAAAATGTATGTCAAACTTCACGAAATTGCAGCACTGAAAACAATTATTTCAATGACCGCCTTGTCTTCTTCATCCACCCAAACTGAGAAATATTTTGTATGGGTTTGAACATTTTGGATGCTTAAAACTTTCAATATTTTCACGAAAAAAACATTAAAAAAGAGGAAATTGGGCTTCTGTGAGACTGGAATCCTTCCGGATTTTTTAAAATTGTATTATTATTATTATTTTTTTTTTTATTTGGTGTGTGGCCGAGCGGTTTAGTGACAGTAGAGAAAAAATGAGTTGCCCGATATTGGTTCTCCCTTGAACGATAAGATTCTTTTCAGAACCTGTACCTCAGCTTCGCGATAGTTGAGATAAACACATGGTGTTACCGCAAACCGAAACGATATCTCATATCGTCCCTAATTTGCCATAGTGACCAATATCCGACTTTTTTCCCGCCCTTATGATAATGTGCTACGAAATCTTCCTGTTTCTTCTTTATTTTTTACAAAAAAGTAGTGTGGTCTCATGTTTCGACCCTAGCTAGCAGAGTCTTTTTCAAAGGTTGTTAATTCGTCCCTAATTTGCCATAGTGACCAAGCCGACTTTTTTCAATTTTAAGTTTTCCCGCCCATTAGTATATTCAGGAAGAGACCTACCATTGTATCTAATCCACATGCATGTATTCCTTATAGTTTTGGAGATAGAACATGCATTCAAATGACGAAGGCTCTAACTGGCTATTTTTGTGGCAAAGTGACAAATACCGCATTGGTCACTATGCCAATTAACTTAATTCAGGATTGGTCACTATGGCAAATTAGGGACGATATTTTGAATGTCATCAGTGTCATGATATACTGTAAAGTAATTTACAGTATTGAATCCTTTAGTTACAATTTATTGTAATATTCTTTATTAGGCCCAAAAAAAGTCTCCATTTTCTGGTCTCCGAGCGCGTCGCCTCAGACCCGTGCGTAGGCATTTTGTTTTGTTTTGTTTGTTTGTTTTTGCTATGAAACGATGTCCAATTTCAGCCAAAATTGCTTGATCTATTAGAATTACGCCGCACTGTGTTTTAAACGACTTTTTCACATTGGGGTATGAACGTTTGCCCGATTTGGGGAGC
>CM055818.1:46694339-46710495 GCA_029582265.1 Zoroaster sp. YZ-2022 | reverse complement strand
AATTAATAAAATCTTATTTCGTGCGTTTCAGAGTAATTTGTCGAAACGGTATCCGCAATCTAGGCTGGTGCGCTTCAAATTTTTAATGCTAACGATTTGACGAGTCCTAAATATTTACGTTAACGAAAATGAGTTTTTAACGTAGAACTTGGATAATCC
The DNA here is from genome assembly GCA_029582265.1 of Zoroaster sp. YZ-2022. Lineage (NCBI taxonomy): Eukaryota > Metazoa > Echinodermata > Asteroidea > Forcipulatida > Zoroasteridae > Zoroaster > Zoroaster sp. YZ-2022. The sequence goes on along the minus strand of CM055818.1, from coordinate 46,710,336 downwards.
TTTTTCAAAATTACCAGGTTACCACGCGTTTATAATTTCTACCGGATGTACGTCGATGGAGATTTTATCCTAAACCGTTTTTAATCAAAATCAAATAAATTTTGCAAAGTGGTTGTAGTACGACGGGTTTGCGGTGTGAGTTATAAACATTTATATCATTTCGAATATGATGATTCGTAGTTTTTTTAGGTTTCCCGTTTATTATCAAATTAGAACCGAATACTAAAAAGAAATGAGTTGTCACTGACACCTTTGAATCCAGTTTGGAGCGCGTTTGAAAATAATATAAACAAGGAAAGCTTATAATAATCTCTGCAGAGAATTTCACGCATCGCCAGATACTCAATGGCGACAACAAATAGGTACAGCTTATGAATATAAAAACCGCTGTTAATAGGACTCCAGTACCGGGTAGAAATTTTTGTTGATACTCGTTTTGTTAGTGGTAAGCATAAACCCAAATATAACGATTATGAAATTTTCCCAAGACATTGAAGATTTTCCCTGATCAAACGTTTGAGCACTTTACATAGATTATATTACAATCGATTATATCGAACAATCTTTAGAAGCTAGAACGAGGTTGGCCGGTACATACTCGAGTCTAAATTAGCTCCGGTTTTACGGATATTGGTATAGAACGAATTAATGATTCTATAAGAACGTTACGCCGTTTACGCGATTTTTGGGGGACTCAAGTACCAAGCTAAAAGTGCGGAATTCTTACGTCTGGTACCGGTTTAGATGCGCAGCGTGAATTTAGTAAATATAGTGAAATGCTTCTGTCGATTCTCCGGTCGATTTACAATCTAGTATCGATCGCTATCAAAATCTCTATCCGATACTAAAACGCAATTAATTTTTATCGTTGGAGATTTATTATACGTAATGGTGCCGAGCGATATGAATATGCGTATAGGGTCGTTACGTCGGATGCAACAATAATATTTTAATCGCAACGTCTGATTTATCGCTAGGATTGAATCAAGACGTGAATTCAGGTCTTATTCCTTCTCCTCCTCCACCACTTACACAGTCGACGCAACCGCTAGCCGCTAAACATGTGCAAAATCGAATGATGATTCTACCCAGAACCCTTTGAAAGAATTGAACGGATACTCTTCCTAGCGTGTATCCTTAGCGGCTACGCCTTCCCACCAAGAAAAAAATGCTTTTAATACTTGGACTTTCGCGATTATAACTGGAATAGGTTTGATTATTTATGAGAATGTTAACTTAACGTTTTATATAAGATACAATTAAAACTCCAACCCCATCAAGACCAGCACACACGTGTTCTGCCGTCCATGTGACTACTTTTGAAATGGTAGTAAATAACCAACTTATAACTGTACCATACCGATAATACTCGGTAAAGCGGCTAACTCGCTTTTTCTCCGGGAGTTTTGCTAAATACACTCGCTAGATTTTTAAATGTTTTTGTGTCCACTCTCTTACACTACCGCTCGGTTTGGGTTCTGGTGCGGGTGTCGGTGTTGGTTTGCGTTTTGGTGGCGTAGGTTTTGGCGTGGGTGTGGGTTTTGGTAAAGCTGATTTTGCTGCATTGACGATCAGAGTTCGACGATAAAAGCGATGACCATACTAAATACCGTTAATATACTAACGATCGTTACGCCTTGTTCTCTAAATAAAGTTTTAATTTTATCTCCTTCAACGTTACATCTCTTTCTAACATTTTTTGAAACGTTTTACTTTAATTCTATTAATTTGACTACGAAGATCATAATCATGAGCATCTATTTGCTCTGACAAAACTTCTTTGTCATCTTTTAGTTTTTGCAACTCACGACGATCTTGTTCATTCAACATCAAGTCTTCTTTTCTTCAGCGTCTGAAATTAATTCTTGAATATCTTATATTTTTTGATTGACTGACTTTACGCATTTAGAAGTTAAAAAGATCTAATTGTTCACCTCGATTTGTTGTCATGAAGTATTATTGAGAGTGCTAACACTTCTCGCCATGGAATGTTTAATTCTGTTTGAATTTCTTGATCTCTCTAAGAAGTCATAACTGCCATTTCGATGGCTTTTTCTACATTGTACTAATTTTTTCTACTTACACATTGTCTCCCGGTATAGATGGTAACTTTTCTCTTACCGCTACCTTTCCGTTTCTTGGTAATGGTTTTTCTGCTTCGTGCTTTATAACGATTTAATATAGACTTTTTACTTTCTATCAAATATACCCTAAATCATCTTTGAGTTAATCTTTTTATTGACTTTAACTGTAAAAATTCACCTTTTTCTTAGAATTAGATAGTCGTTATTTCTTCATCACCTTTTTAAAAATATAGTATACCAACTCCCTTTATCATTTTAGTTTATACTTGAAATTATTATAGTCTTTTATAGTTGGGTTCATTACTCCCTGTACTTTTATAAAATTCATCGACTATATCTCTGAGTAATCTATCTTTTTGAGATAAAGTGCAAGCTGAGCTAAAAGACGTTGTTTCTTCCTCTTTCAGCGGAGACTGTGGCTAGTTCGTCGTCAATACTATCCATCATTAGCTTCAATTCATAATTTTCTGTATCTTCTTCATCTAGATCTTGTAATAACGGATCCTGCCTCGATAAGTGGATTCCTTTCCTTCTACCATTTACAATTACTTTTTATCTTTTTCAACAATTTATAACTCACGTAGCCCACTAAACTCCATCCCTAGTACGATAAATAATATTTCTCGAGTTTTTTTATCTTCGCTAGGAACGTAAAAATCTTCTAGTTTTGGTTCGCGAAGAAAATTTGGTTGTAAGTGCTCGCCGGTAGTGTTATAATATTCATTCATCGCATCGTCAATGTTATTAAAGGTTTTGTTAGCGTTTGATTCTTTTTTTATACGTTCGTTTAAATAATCTAGATATTTTAAACGCTTTTTACTAAATTCGTCTCTAGCTTTTGTAAGTTGTTCTAGCGCTAAATCGTGCCTTTTACGTTGTTGTTCAGCATCGTTAGAACGAAAACTACTAAATAAAAAATTGATCCTGTAAAAGCTAACGCGTTGACAACTGCACCGCCGATCATCGTCGCTATAGACACCATTTTACTTAACATTAATTGTTTTAAATATTTTCCAACTATAAAATATGATGAATGCCTGCGGAGATAAACTAAATCCATACAGAAAATTAAGAGAACCTTTGGGATTAAAAGGATTGCATCAAAAACTCGTCATTACAAACAATCCGAGCACCATTACCGAAAATCAATTGTTGACAATTCGTTTTCCAAATTTAGGAAAAAATTACGTTATCATTCAGGGGACGGTTCGATTAGCTTTCAACATTGTTCTTCAGTCCTCAGATGATACGAGAACGATGGTACATAACATAGGTAGAGCTATCATAAAAAATATAACGATTAAAATGGAAGGAAATGAAATATTTTCTTTAGATGATGCGGATGTGTTCAATTGTTATAAAGATGAATGGTTAACGAAAGATCAACGCGAAAATCTAGCGTACCAAGGAATCGAAGATGCTAACATCACTAAATTAAGAGTAGGAGTTATGCGGTTCCCGCAGGCAACGGAGGAAAAGATAAAGCCATCGCAGATACTTTAAAAAATAGATATCACATTCCGCTCGATTTTGAATTGTTGACCGATCATCAGCCCTATTATCAATCGGGGATCGGAGATCGATTGACTTACGAACTTGTGTTTAATAAATTTTCTAGCGTGATTAAAAGCACCGACGATAATGCGAAATATATCATAAGTGGGATTTCTTTAGAATACGAAGTCGTTCATATGCCCAGCTCGCGACGATGATAAAAAATCAATATAGCGACAAGTTGGTGATATTGTTTGATCGCGTTTTAAGACAGAGCGTGACCCCCGTTAAACAAACGCAATACGACGTGGAATATAAATCTAAATACACCCACAAAAAGTATGAAAGGAATATTGTTTTTATTCAAAAGGAGCCCGATGTGAAAAGAAACATGGAAATTTTATAATCCAAAAATCGATAAAGTTTCAATTACGATCGAAGGCGTTCCCAATCAACTTTACGCGCAGGGAATGAAAAGGTATCAACATTGGGAATCAGAAATATTTTGGTGATTCAAACAAAGCACATGCTATGCAAGTTGTAAAAGCTTTAAACCTATCCAACGTCAAACAAGCCGATTATTTACTTCATCGATACGGTTTATTTTTTAGATATGAGAACTAGCGACGACAATAAAATACACGGAAGTGGAAGACAAGTACAAAACTTATCCGAAGGAATTACCATTCAAATGGATAAAGAATCAGAAGCCGAGGGTGAATTATACATGTACACTTTTATAATTATGGATGCGCAACTCAATATAAGAAAAGGACGTTTTGATTTTGTCGTTTATTAGTATTAGCGACTAATATTAAAAAGGATGTTGCCGAAATATCCACACGTCGGACTCATTTGCGGTCAAACCGGTTGTGGTAAAACTGAATTTATTTAAATTTGTTAGAAAAAGAATATTTTAAATATTTTGAAACGATCGTCATATTATGCCCCACCATCGCCGACAACGACACGTATCAAAATAGAAAATGGATTTGGAGCGATGAGCGAGTGCTCGTTGACGATTTAAAAAGTTGTACGTTAAACAAAGCGATACAAATTTATAGTAAGGTATTAAAAGGAAACGAAACGTTGTTTATCATTGACGATTGTAGCGCGAGTAAAGAATTAAAGTGTAAACAAATTTCCGATCATACTCATACTGAGCTGGAACAGCACGCGCTAGTGCACTTAGCTTTTAGCGGTAGACACGCTAATCACAGCTGTTGGATTATTTCACAAAAATATAATAGCGTATTGACAGATTTTAGAGAGCAACTCAAGTGGGTGTGTTTATTTTATTGTAAAGATAGAGACTAGTTTGAAAATTTTCTTCGAGAAAATGACGTCATACCGACGAAAGAGTTGAGAAAGCAAATGCATGAACAATTAAAACGAGTCAAACATTGCAAATTGATTTTAAAAACAGATCAACCTACCGATTATGCGATTCTAGACTAAATTACTTAACATTACTTAGCAATTACTGAATCGTTACTTAACATTACTTAGCAATTACTTAGTAGTTACTTAACGTTACTTAGCAATTACTGAATCGTTACTTAACATTACTTAGCAATTACTTAGTAGTTACTTAACATTACTTAGCAATTACTGAATCGTTACTTAACGTTTCTTAGCAATTACTTAGCAATTACTGAATCGTTACTTAACATTACTTAAATAAATTAAAAATACTTATAATAAATGGAACAAGTTCACAAAATTTACAAAGAGTCATTCATGTTACCCCATCATCAGATGATGAAAGTGACAGCTTGCTGCTGAAGCAAAAGCAGCGAGACAAACGTCTTTTCTATGTTACTGATTGGTTATTTAGCATTACTTATTGGTTACTCTCTCTGTTACTCAAGATTTTACTGATTTTTCTATAAATACTTATAATAAATGGAAGAAATTCACAAATAGCAGCCGTCATTGATGTTACCCCCATCGGTTGATTCTGATGACAGCTTGCTGCTGAAGCAAAAGCAACGAGATAAACGTATTTTATCTGTTGTTGCAGGAGGAGATTCAAAAAAAAAATTTGGAAAAGAGTATTCCGTCAGCGACATTGAAGCTTTGTCGGTAGAAGAACGAGATGTATTATACACGCAATATGAAACTAAATTAGGTCGTGACATAACATCGTCTTTAGGCAGCGCTTTTCTAACAGTATATGCTAGAACATTGGATATACTTTAAACTACGTTGATTTATATGGATATCATTTGAAATTGACGACGAAGGTGAAATTAATTTCAGATTTAGAAAAAGATCCATTCATTTCTCGCGCTCTTTCTTCCGTAGCGTGAGAAATATACTAATACGGAATGTTAATAGCACCGCTCTCAACAATGCTAATTACAGCAAAACATTTAAAAAGAAAAGAAGAATCTTGTATAAATAATAAAAACGATGGAGCAGAATATAGAGCAGACGATAAACCAAGCGAGCACACCGTCGTCGACTCCGTTGTCAGTAACGACGATCAATAAACAAATAAAAAATCTAAAAAGAGTCGCAGCTGGTAAAAACTTGCAGAACTTAATAAAAGAAAAAGAAGAATTAAAAAAGGTGCAAACAAAACTCGTTATGCAGCTACACCTGCGTCGCAAAGTGCTGTACCAGAAAGCAACGGAATAAACTACTATTACTTTGCTCTAGGACTCATAGCCGTTGGAGGTTTTGTTTATTACTTGTTTTCCAATCAAAAACAACAGCCACCGCCGCAGCAAAGCGTTCAACCAAAGCAGATCGAAAAAACGTTAACAACAGAAGTTAATGTTTTTGAAATGGAATAATTAAAAACAAAATATATATTTAACAAGTATAAAATATGATGGATACAAAAAACATTGTTAATTCAGCTTATCACAGTGCCGTTGTAGGACTTTTTACCGTTTTATACAGCATGCTCGGTAAAAAAAGTATTTAAAATAAACCCAGCCGATTTAGGAAAGTTAGATATAATAGACGGTCTAAAACTCACCACGACGGTTGGATTATCTTTAATGACTCAAACGTGGTTAGTTCAACAAGGAATTTTACCAGACTCTGTCATGCTAAACATTCTACAGAATAAAAATATATTGTACAATATTAAAAATGGATAAACGAATAAAACAAAAACTACAAAACGTCTATTATAGTCTGAAAGGATATTGGAAAGGTCTTGACGCGATTAATAAATTAACTCAAGAAACTAAAAGTGAATAAAAATTAGTTTCACAGTGAATAAAAGCAAGCCTTGTGGCAAATTTATTTGCCCTATCCTAAATACATTCCAAGACCGACTAGTTCAAATTCAATGTTAGGAAAACCAAATGAGGTTCATCAAGCAGATTTATTGTTTCTTCCGCACGATAGTATAGGTAAAAAGACGTACAAGTACGCGTTAACCGTTGCAGATGAAGCCAGCAGATATAAAGAAGCGAAACCGTTAATCGATAAAACCGCCACTCAAGTCAGTCTAGCGTTTGAAAAAAATTATAAACGTTCGCCGCTAACTTGGCCAAAAATTTTAAAAGTCGATCCTGGAAAAGAATTTATGTCAACCGTCACTAAAATCATGAGTACAAATAATGTAAAAATCCAAAGAAGCGAAGCCGGGAATCATTGTCACATCCATTTTGAAATGTTTATTTTGTCTTACCTTTAAACAAAATGGTTTAGTCCTCATTAAAAACTTACCTTTAAATAATATGGATCAGTCAAAAAGTAGTCTAACCTCACCCTAGTTTAGTTTAACAGGGGTGAAGAGGCTACATCAAACCATGGTTTGTTAATTGTCGTTGTGTATTCAGTTCTTTTGTGTAAAGTTTCCTTTTCTTAAAACCCAGTCTTTGTAGACTTAAATAATACTGTGCTGTAGGATCTTGTGAATGTATACAATAAAACAGCAGCAGAAACTGTAGCTGCACTCAGTGATCCAGATATCTTTTATTTGAATGGAAAGAGCGAGCAAAGGAGGTTAATTTAAATACTACAATTGTTATGTAAGAGATGTAGTTATAGGAAAAGTTACAGTGGGAAGTAGGAAAGTGTAAATGTACAGTGTGGAAGCAAGTTTGATAGAGAGAGGTTGAGAGCTTTGCTAGCCATCTACCACTAGTCCACCAGTAGATTTGTGCCCCAGCTTGCATATTGTTGATGATGCAAAGGCCATAGCCAGGTGAAGCAGTCACTTGGGCAAATATTTCCAGCTTTTGGCAGGGCATATTGGCCCTATATGCGGCAGCAATACTCAACCAAGCGTCTTCAAAATTCACTGCAATAATACAAACCGTAAGTTAAAACCCAGTTTTCTTTATGACATAAATGCATTAAATTTGATTCAAAAGGAAAACACTTGACAAAATATGGTGATATCCCTTGTGGATTATTTAATGTTAAAATAAACTACCGAAATGTTGAGTGGATTTAAGAGAAGTATAGTTGTTCCAATACACTCAAATAGATTAATTTAAGCTCGGTTTAAAGGAATACAAACAAGAGTATTTTTAAATTTAAATTGTTGCATTATAAAACCCATATTTTTGATAGCTTTGGTTAGTCTATTTCAATTATAGATGGCCTTTAACATGGAGTAGAAGATATATAAACTTGAGAGAGAGAGAGACCACCTGGGAACGAATATCGACAGCAGAGGTCCATCCCAGTAGAACCTGCCAATGTTGATCATCGTAACTATCTACCCTTGATGTTAACTATTCAATAGTGTAAACTCTTCCATGGTGTTAGTATTGGTCAATGTACCCAATATGAACACCAAAAGTGTAGTTTCTAATAGTAACATTTTTGGACTATAGAATTTGTAATTAAAATTAATCAAATGGTCGGATAAATGCTTTCTTAAAAAGGATAGCTCTTCAAAAAGAAAACAACCAGTTTCGGGAAATATTGTGAATATATACAATTGGCTTTATAGGATTAAAAAATACTATAAAATTGTACCTACCCTTGATGTTAACTATTCGATAGTGTAAACTCTTTCATGAGTGTTAGTATTGGTCGAGGTGCCCAATATGAACACCAAAAAAGTGTAGATTTTTAATAGTAACATTTTTGGACTATAGAATTTGTAATTAAAAATTAATCAAAGTGTAATATTTGTACATGTATGTTCGTACACTAGTGTTTTGATTAAATATAATTTTAAACAATAAATAAATTTAAAAATATAGAAGGCTTCTTGAGGACATTGTTTATTTTTTTCCTGATTTTGGACAGGGATTTTGACAATCATAGAGCGCAAGGTATAGTAGAGTGATTCAATAGAACTTTAGCCGAAAGATTATTTTCTCATCAATATGCACAAGAAATAACAACAGATACAAGAAATAGAGAATGGGTTAAAAGATTACCGTTGGTTGTAAAAACGTTAAATAACGAAACAACCAGACTTATACATTTAAAACCTAAAGATGCTATTAAATTACAACTCGTCGAGCAAAATCCAGCCTCACCGGCTATTGCCAACAAGAATGAACAAATTATTCCTTTAAACTCGTTAGTTCGATATTTATACGCACCCGGTGAAGCTGAAAAGGGTACGAGGCGTCGTGCCACCGATCCTATATGGAGTATAAATATTTATAATTTAAGTAAAACGATGAAAGCTCCGAATCAACCCATCTTGTATTATTTAGAATCGGGTCCCGCTCGTAGTTTTGTAAGAGTAGAATTACAAATTGTTCCATGCGAGATACAGAAAATCCACCGATTAAAAGATCATAACACTGAATTCTATTAATCTTATAATGACCGTATGCGAGAGTATGTATTCCATCCTCTAAAATATATATATTTTGTAACGAGTCCGTCTGGCGATTTTTGTCAACTTTTATAGTGTAAAGATGATGACCCTTGTTTCCAATAAAATTCATCTTGTGATGATACGCTTCATTTTTCAAATAAAACTCTTTTATATTTTTCGTGGTTAATTTTCTTTTCTAAAACTTGTTTTTAACGCCTTTAGCTTTTTAAATTATTTTCGAAAAAACAGCGGGCCTTATTTCTACTTCTTTTGTAAAGTATCGAGTACATTTTTCCAATCACTTTTTTATTAAAATCAGAATGTAAAAAATGAATTTTAGGATAATTACTAAAGTCGTATAAATCATGATCTTTTAATAAATCTTTATAAACATCTCCTGTTTCAATATCAACCATTAAACTGTCTGTATCCGTGTAAAGTAATTTGCATTTGTCTTTGTATTTCTTTTTTAAATGATTATAATAAAAATCGTACATGTAAAGTTTAGCTAATGCTAAAATAGTCATTCCTACATAGATCGGTTTATTGAGTACGAGACTTGATTTGTACATATGAATCGCCGCCAAGTCAAAGCCTTCAAAAATCATTTGCTCAGCAAAAGTCGGCTTTGCTAATTTTGTACAAATGCGTTCTTTATCCTTTTCATCGTTTGGTCTCACGAGATCCACGTTAATGCGATTTCGTACATTTTCCCATCGTTTTTCCAAAAACTGAATTATTCATCAGTTTGTACAAGTCTTTCTCAAAATCTGACGTTGCATTTTTTCTGAATTGTGTGTTTAAATCAATGTACGATTTCATCCATGGTGATTCATCAAATTCTAAAACGCGATGAATTTTTGTTAGTTTCATACCGAGTTGTAAATATTTTTGTAAATTCTGATAATGAATAACGTATTTTGTTTTGTTGTCGACACATTTTTGAACGTTTGGAGTGGGTTTGTCACCCAATAAATTGAGTTGATACGGCGACATCCATTCTTTTGCTACCGTTAATTTCTGTGGCGCGAGTGGATAATCGTTATGAGAATCGTGTAAGTCTTTAGGATATTCTAAATCAACTTCTAAAATATGTCCTCTTCCATATTTTAATCCTTTTTTTCTTGTTATGAAAATAAAAATCATTAATTTGTTCTTGAGACAACCATTTAAATTAACCATTTGGTAAAGGTTGACTCATCGCATGGCCGTACAAATTATTCGCGTCTAAATATAAAATAAAAACTCGTTGGTTTTGATGGATCGTAATCATCTACATATGGATTGTTTGCTTTAGGTATCTATTACTCACCATAACTATTCCTCCCTCTCAAACCCTTTTCTGTAAATAAATACATGTCGATATCAGTCAACAACTCCAGACAAACTTTTGAATGTTTTAATAAAGCGTCCCAACTTAAACCCGGACTCGTATAATAATGAGCTGGATCTAAATCGTATTGTTTTTATACAAGTATGGCGAAAATTTTCAAAACGTCCGCTAATAACAAAACATCAGTACATACGTACAAATCGTGATAATCACCTAGAGAGTTTTACAGTCAAATTTAGCCCAAACTTTCTTTGCGTGCTCATATTCTTCTTTAGTAATAATGTAGTTATTTAAACTACTATACAATTTTTTCTTTCGATGGAAGTTCAGTTTCGTCAAAATGTTTCAAAAACAATCCATGTATTCGTAAGGATGAATACCCTTTTGTTTTAAAAGATTAAATTTGTCTAAATCGGGTTCGTGTAATTTCGTGATACGAAAAGATTTACTCGATTCAACTATTTTTATTGAGCGAATAAAGGTAAAATTGAAACTATCGAGAAATCGTTGTTGACCGTTTGAAAAAGAAATATACTTTTCCATATTATTCGCGATACACGTTAGTTCTCCTTTTGTTTGACTAATTCCTTGCATGATGAGATGAGAGTCGTAGCCTCGTAAATTATGAATAAAACAGGTATAAATGTTTTACCTGGTTCTATTTTTAGTTTTAAATTACATCTATCATGTTGCTGCACCTCTATATTTTCCCGTGATGTGTGGCAATGATCTCTAACTTTTCTGTAAGATTTTTAAAATTGTCATTCTCAATTTCTTTTCTACAAACCCAACAACGACATTTTGGGTTTGTCAGGGTCGTGCCAATAAGATTTTTCACATATCCAACACTGTTTAGCATTTTAAAAATCTTTTTCATCTTCTTTAGTCATAATCAAATCTTTAGGGTTTGCAAATATCGCGTTGATCTTTACTACTTCATCCGCCATTTTATTTAAAAAATGTTTAACGGCATCTTCACCCCTGTATGTAAAAGATGAACAAATTTCACCGTCGCATCGAATAATAATGTACGAATAACCACACGGAAGGTGCTCTTGTTTGATATAAGTTTTGCCACCTAGATTTTTACTCATTAAAGGTAAAAATTGCTTCCAAAGTCTGCGTATATAGTAAAAGGAACTTTCATCTTTTTATGAAAATTTAAAGAAATTTCAACATATCGTTTTACCCTTTATCGGCATCGTGTATTTTATCGCTTTACCACCTACACCTCTACACTCTTTCACATGATCTAAAAGTAGTTCTTCTCTACTAAAATTACACAAGTAACGATCGCAAAAGTGTTTTTTAGCTTTATGCCTTGTTTGATCATAAAGTAATTTATTAAAATCCTTGATCCAAACGTAGTGAGATCTAGTTTCTCCTTCTTCTTGTTCTTGGATCAATAATAATTTCAGTCGTTCCTTCTTACAATGTTCATCATTAACGTATACAGGGACGACTGAATTGTATTCATCTAAACCATAAACGTTTATCGCAATACCATTTTTGTTTCTCCACTTGATTAATCTGACTGATTGGTGTAGGAGCCTCGATACCATCAAAATTTAAACCATCCTCTATCGGGTATGTTGAGAGTCTATCTGAATGTTTTATTTTTATTCCTTTTTCTTTTTTCATGTGAAAACGAGCGACACGAAGCGCCCATCGCAAACAATTATCATCTTTGTTTTTTACGTTGATGCATGCTTTTTTATTTCTTATATTATCTGGAAGCTCGATATAAGAACCACCCCTCAAAGGTTGATATTTTGAAATTGTAAGATCTAATTGTTCAAAACGATCTACAATCCATCCAGAACCTCTATTTGTACAAGTTGCTATAACTTCTTCAATTCTAGCAAAACCCCTAGCTAATTCAGCTTTAATATTAGTCATATTTAATAAAGTTATTTGACTTGTTCAAAAAAATGAACAGGAATCGTCGAAAACTCAATCCCACCGTCATCTTTTTCTCTATAAAATTTAACCAACAAGTATATCATAAACTTAAACGGTCCAAATTTTGTAAATCTAAATTCAACTTTTCGATTATCGGCGCTTCGGCACCCTCGGCAAATACATGTAAACCTTTTTCTCTTTTATGACCTATCGGTATAGTCATTATTCGCTTTCGCAAATATTCTCCACCATCAATCGGTGGTTCATCAAATTCTAAATCACCTCTACGCCACCGTTTGACGATGGTATACAAATCTTTACGCAAATGTCTTCCCCCTACTATCGGAATACCTTCCGCTTCTATAACAGCCTCAAGTTGACTCTTTGTTAATTTTGTTAATGGTCTTGGTTTATGTCGTTTTATATTTTTTTACTGCATTGTAATAAGAACGTTTATCTACTTTACCCTTTTGGTTTTCCACAAGAATTAATGATCTGTGTTCTCGCGCAAATCTTTTCAATTCTGATAATGTCCATTTCGATAAATATCTCGTAGTCATCTTTACTTTTAATCTACATAATATTAAATCATTATTTCAATTTTTTATTGACTAAAACAATTTTTTTTTTTTCGTGGGGACTTTTATTTTTTTAAAAATTAACCTACAACATGACCTTTGACCTCTTTTTTGTTAAATCTTACCTATACCTGTACACACCTTTCATGACATCATCAACCAACCAACTACTGCACCACATTCAAACTTGACCTTTCATGACCTCTAAACGTCAACAATCAACCAGTTACATTTTTTTTAAATCATTTTTATAAAAAAATTCACTACGTGGTCCAGAAGCCCCATATACATATACTACTTACTGTCATGGATCGAGTCGCACAGATATCATTCGGAATCGCACTTCGCCGAGATCAGGAAATCTTGGGTTTATATAGAAATCTGGGGCCTAAGAATAAATAAAACATTAGCCTAGTTTAGCGTATTAGCCAATGAAAAGCTTGCCTTCTGCGTCTAAGGGTAGAAACGTGTGCAAAATCAGGGTATACAGCAGGTCCTTGTTCCATTTAAGGTAAGGTATTTGACGAAAGTGAAGTGATCGACAACTTAGAACGGAGGGCGTGTTCAAGGGGAAAATGCTTACCGGGCATGTTAAGCTATTTGCTTGGATGCTTAGCTATTAGTGCATGGGGAACAGCAGCTGTGCTTGGGTAGGAGCACTACACACTAATGACTGAGCGGGTCAGGTCACGGTGACTGTTTGGCCTTGGTTCATCCACGAACCGTGTTCGGTGTGAATGGGTGGACTCGAGGAAAGTATTCAGAAAATAGACTAAGTCCAAGGACGGCTCCAAGCCACGTGGCGGAGGGTGTGCTTACGCACACAAGGCTCTCGCTGGTGTTGCATTATGCATTGCGTTACAGCGCCGGATATGCATGAGCAAAAATAGCGTCCCTTTGTGTATGGATGGCATATTCATAGCGGACAATCGAGGGTCCGGCGAAACAACCCTGGGACTTAGACTGCTGTGAAATTGCATCGTAAGCCGGAAATATTTGAAGTGGAAGAAGTGAAATAGAGGGGTGCTAATATTTATCAAAAATCAAAGGATAGGATTCGTATTAACACTATATTGCCAAATGCATCTATTTATAATGATGATTTTTATCGCATGAAAATTCTAGACGTTTTTTGAACGTCAGGTTATTAATAACTCTGAAAAGACCATAGGAAGATATTTCTCCGAATACTCTGATTGCGCTATTATTTACTCGGTATGCGTGCACACGCACCGAGTGAAAAGAATCAATGAACCGGTTATAAAGCTTACCAGGCAGAATCAATGTCGTGTTTACCACCAGAAAGCTTTAAACGCCCGTATGAATCATAAAATCAAATACATTGAACGTTGTCACATTCCAGGCATTGTAGGCATGCCGATGCGTGACTGGGAATCGTCAGAAAAATCAATTGTATTTATGTTTTGAAAAAAAAATTAATCTGATTATTCGGTTTCACGCATTGGGTAGCATGTATCACAGACTCGTGTACACATTCGCGGCTTCAACCACACTTAGCGGGCGTATCTGAGGGCGTTATATTTTCTGTCACGGATCGGAATGCCTGGTGAGCGCGAATTGGAATGCCTGGAATGTACTCAGCAAGAGGGCAGTATTGCCATCCAGATGAAATTCGTTTGTTTTTGAACTCGCAAGAGGGCGTTAGCAACATTTTAAAAGCTATGAATAATGCGGTCGTGAAATTATCCAGATTATTCGCAATAGGACGTTATAACATAATCTCGATGAAATGACATTATAACTTTATAGCATAATCTCGATGGAATAAAGTTATAATATTTGGGGGTGATTTTCTGTGTTTTGGGGAATAATCTGCAATTTTTCTTTCACAAAGCTACGAGTAGGACCTGATTCTAAAATAATACCAATATGGGTTGATTTCTTGGTACTGTATATGTTTTAAATATAGCGTATGTTTTAATGGACCATATGGGATCCGTCACTCTTCGGCGCGTATCATTCTCGACTCCTCAGGCGCGCATAAATATCTAACGAAGCGCGTTTCTAGGATTTCTTGTTTTCATTTTCCCCATTGGATTGTCGAGGATGCTGAGAGGCTGGCTTTTGCTCAACAAATTTCTTCTTGATGGCATCTCTCGGTTTTAATCCAATGAGTCTAGTTTCTTCGTTATTTAGAGCTTTTTATTACTTGCAGGTAGCCCTATTTACCCATTCTCTAGATCTTGCATTATTTACAATTTCTTTGCGCGTATTGATGAGAAAACATCTCTCGGCTAAGGTTCTGTTTAACCCTTTCGATCCCACGGGCTCTAAAAGAGCCTTTGTTGTGATACAACCTTCCTTCCCGTGGGCTCTAAAGGTGCCAGGGAATCAGCATGCCCTTGACTTGACCACGGCTACTTAATTCACCACCTGAAAATGCTTGAGTGTTTTTGGGGGTTGGCGCCCTCTATTGACTTAGGGTGAAGTGTATAACGGTTTATGAAAAGAAAAGTGCGTCACTTTGCGGTTCCCCGATGCTAGCGTCCACTCGCTTCCACAAAGGGTCGGTTTTAGTTGCAATCGCCAGTGGAAACGGACGCAAATGATGGCCCAACTGAGATTTTTGGCAGACAAATTGTAAACAAGTCAGATGACGAAGTAACGGATGACGACAGCACATTAGAAGTAAAACTTCCAGCGGAATTCGTTGAAGAGGTAGGCCTAAATCTCAGTAAAATGAATAACTAACACTAGTAACAGTTAACGTTACTCTACCTTCAATACAAATTAATGTAATTCACTTATTTTCCTAGGCTATAGCGTAAATAGCGTTACAGCTGTTGGAGTTGAGTAATGTAAATTTAGAAAATGGATCCCTTAATAGGAT
>CM055818.1:46659062-46693839 GCA_029582265.1 Zoroaster sp. YZ-2022 | reverse complement strand
TGGGGAAAGGGTTTCATATATATAGGCACTTCTGAGGAGAAGGCGAAGAAGTCGAAGTACGTGGCGCTGAACCATACCGGTTCGAGCTACTTGCGGCGCCTGCAGTTGACCAGCCCGGTGACGGTGATCGTCAGGCCGAAGACGACGAACCGAATCCTGATGATAGACGGCTAAACACAGACTGGTAAGCCCACAAAATGATTCATGAATGAAATACTGAATGATGCTTCGTTTGATCAATTCGTTTCTGCTGTACAAAAATAGTTGTAGGCTATACTTTACAAAAACATGAACGAACATGATGGAGACCCAAGGTACATAATGTAGTAGTACATGTACATGTGTACAATTGTACATGTGTACAATACATGTACAGTGGAAATTTGGGGGTAATTACTATGTCTTGCGTTTTATGATTTGTTGGCTTCAAACGATACTTTGACTTCAAACCCAGTGATTATTTCAATGCACTTGAACGTTCTCTACAGTCCTCCGAAAAATGGGCAGAACAAATCAAAGGCCTACTTCTTGCCAAAAAAGTGAAATCCTTTCGTGTATTATTCACGAACTTCACCCATTCCTTTGATATCGCAGGATCCCGCGGAAATTGAACAAAATGAGTCTCTGGATTCTTAATACTATTTCTAGTGCATCCACCAACAACACATGAAGTCGGCATTACAACAACGTCGAAAAAAAAACTTCATAAAAACTTCATGCCTTTGCTGACGCATGAAAACGCATGTATAATATACACGGAAGTAACATGGCGTCTTCTGTTTACTCTCGGGTGTTCATGGGTTATACGTCATCCCTTTTCGCTGGTTTACAAGTCCGCTGGTACTATACCGTGGATTTCATAGTGGATTTTCAATGGGTCTTTGTCGGGAACCAGTGCAGGGCGGGAAATTTCAAAAATCGAAGAAGCGGGGTCTAATTTTTTCGGTCAAATTGCAACAAAATTATAAAGAGAAAATCATGACCACAACAATAAATTGTTACCTGAACACAACATAAACAAGGTTCGATAGTCAATTTAATGTGAGAGTTCTCGTTGTAGTCCATCTTTAATGTATAAAATAAAGAGCAACGGCCCTAGAATTGATCCTTGTGGTATGCCATATGTAAGGATGTCAGAATCTGAATTTATGCCATTGATGGATACATATTGTGATCTATCTGAGAGATAACTCCTAAACCACTCAAGGGAAATTCCTCGAATACCATAGTAAGAAAGTTTATACAATAATATTTGATGGTCTATCGTATCAAAAGCTTTTGAAAGGTCGAGGAATATCCCCAGAGTATGTCTGGAGTTATCAATTGCATTAGAAACTTTATCAATAAAATCAAGAAGTGCATGAATAGTTGAATGTTTAGTTCGGAAACCAAATTGTGAATTAGTCAAAATATCAAACTTATCCAAAAACTTGATAGTGCGGGCATAAACACATTTTTCAAAAATCTTAGAAAAACATGAAAGAATAGAGATAGGTCTACAATTATTAATACAATAACGATCGTCCTTTTTAAAAACTGGAATGACTTTGGCAATTTTTAATTGTGATGGAACAATGCCGGTAATAAACGAAGCGTTGACAATATGTGCAAGAGGTTTACATATAGCAGAGATCTACTTCTTAATAATAGAAATATTAATTAAGTCATGACCAGAGCTTTTTTTGTTTTGTAAATTGTTCACAATATCCATAATCTCAAATTCATTAACTGGGGTAAAAAAGAAAGAGTTAGAATTAGGGTTAGACATAGGCTATAATCAGTAAAGCTAACAGATAAGTGCTTTGGTTGAATGTTGTCAGCAAGTTTAGGACCAATGTTGATAAAGTAATTATTAAAGTGATTAGCAATTTGGTCAGGAGCATCAATTAATTTACCATTAACAAAAATACTATTTATACTGCGAGAAGAATCTGACGTCGCATTTTTTCTGAATTCAGTGTTTAAATTAATGTATGATTTCATCCATGGTGATTCATCAAATTCTAAAACGCGATGAATTTTTGTTAGTTTCATACCGAGTTGTAAATATTTTTGTAAATTCTGATAATGAATAACGTATTTAGTTTTGTTGTCTAAATTAGCGACTAATTTTTGAACGTTTGGGGTCGGTTTGTCACCCAATAACTTGAGTTGATACGGCGACATCCATTCTTTTGCTACCGTTAATTTCTCTGGCGCGAGCGGATAATCGTTATGAGAATCGTGAAATTTTTCTGGATATTCTAAATCAACTTCTAAAATATGTCCTCTTCCATATTTTAATCCTTTTTTCTTTTTATGAAAATAAAAATCATTAATTTGTTCTTGAGATAACCATTTAAATTTACCCGTTGGTAAAGGTTGACTCATCGCATGACCGTACAAATTATTCGCGTCTAAATACATAATGTAACTTGTTGGTTTTGATGGATCGTAACCCTCACATTTTGGATTGTTTGCTTTAGAGTATCTATTACTCACCATAACTATTCCTCCTCTCAAACCTTTTTCTATAAATAAATACATGTCTATATCCGTCAACAATTCTAGACAAACTTTTGAATGTTTTAATAAAGCGTCCCAACTTAAACCCGGACTCGTATAATAATGAGCTGGATCTAAATCGTATTGTTTCATACAAGTATCGCGAAAATTTTCAAAAACGTCCGCTAATAACAAAACATCGGTACGCACGTACAAATCGTGATAATCACCTAGAGTTTTACAATCAAATTTAATCCAAACCTTCTTTGCGTGCTCATATTCTTCTTTAATAATACTGTCTTTATTTAAACTACTGTAAAATATTTCTTGCGAAGGAAGTTCTTTTTCGTCAAAACGTTCAAAACTATCCATGTATTCGTAAGGATAAATACCCTTTTGTTTTAAAAGATTAAATTTTTCTAAATCGGGTTTGTGTAATTTCGTAATACGAAAAGATTTACTCGATTCAACTATTTTATTGAGCGAATAAGGTAAAAATTGAAAACTATCGAGAAATCGTAGTTGACCGATTGAAAAAGAAATATACTTTCCATATTGTTTGGAATACACGTTAGTTCTCCTTTTGTTTGACTCATTCCTTGCATGATGAGATGAGAGTCGTAGCCTCGTAAATTATGAATAAAAACAGGTATAAATGTTTTGCCCGGTTCTATTTTTAGTTTTAAATTACATCTATCATGTGCCGCACCTCTATATTTTCCAGTGATGTGACAATGATCTCTAACTTTTGTGTAAGATTTTTTTAAATTTTCATCGTCAATTTCTTTTCTACAAACCCAACAACAACATTTTGGGTTGTTGTTATCGTGCCAATAAGATTTTTCACATATCCAGCATGCACTGTTTAGCATTTTTTAAATCTTCTTCATCTTCTTTAGTCATCGTCATTTTATTTAGGGTTTGGAAATATCGCATTGATATTTACTACTTCATTCGACAAATTATTTAAAAAATGTAAAACTGCATCTTCACCCCTGTATGTAAACGATGAAAATATTTCACCGTCGCATCGAATAATGACGTACGAATAACCGCACGGAATGTGCTCTTGTTTGATATAAGTTTTGTCACCTATATTTTTACTCATTAAAGGTAAAATTGCTTCAAAGTCTGCGTATATAGTAAAAGGAACTTTCATCTTTTTATGAAAATTTAAAATTTCAATGTATCGTTTTTACCCTTTATCGGTATCGTGTATTTTACCGCTCTACCGCCTATACCTCTACACTCTTTTATATGACCTAAAAGTAGTTCTTCTCTACTAAAATTACACAAGCAACGATCGCAAAAGTGTTTTTTAGCTTTATGCTTTGTTTGATTGTAAAGTAATTTATTAAAATCCTTGATCCAAACGTAATGAGATCTAGTTGCTCCTTTTTCTTGTTCTTGGATTAATAATAATTTCAGTCGTTCTTTTTCACACTCTGCGTCACTAATGTATATAGAAACGACTGAATTGTATTTATCCAAACCATAAACGTTTATCGCGATACTATTTTGTTTCTCCACTTTTTCAATCTGACTGATTGGTGTAGGAGCCTCGATACCATCAAAATTTAAACCATCCTCTGTCGGGTATGTTGAGAGTCTATGATGAATGTTCTATTTTTATTCCTTTTTCTTTTTTCATGTGAAAACGAGCAACACGAAGCGCCCATCGCAAACAATTATCATCTTTGTTTTTTACGTTGATGCATGCTTTTATATTTCTTATGTAATTAGGTAGTGTAAACGTGAAAAATGGTACACTTGAATAAAATGACGGGGATAGCTAAAATGATAGAAAAACCAAGATCTGATGATAAGGACGCGAACTTTTCTTCAAAACAAATTGGGACAATTAGTAAGAAAAATGTTTCTTTTAACCAAGAAAACTGAAAATGCAAATTTATTAAACTCTTCTCAAATGACAACTCAGTAGAAACAAATCACCTTACTCTATTAACTCTAAATGAAACAATAAAATTCTTTCAATCCGGAAAATTCAATAGAAATCTTACTTGAATGAAACAGGTTCTAGAAAATAAATAGTTTTGGCTTCACTTAAAAAAACTATAAAAAAACAAACAAACAAGACTTTCCTTATAAAAAAAATCCAAAACCAACACAGTGCTAATAGTGAATTACTTAAAAGTACATTCAGACAACAAAACCTGTAAATACAAAGAAAATACAAAAGAAGCATGATTAAGAATACATGCTAAAGAAAATATGCATAAAAATCATACATGTATCCTGTACAAAACTATGCCTGAGGACACTGATAAGAAAATCTTCACTCCAAGAACCTCTTAAATCTAAATAACAATGGAACTAGCCAAGTTAGCAGGGGATTAAGTAATAAAACCAGCCATAAACTTGAAGAAGCTACACAACCCTATGGAAGTCATTATGGATGCAAATCTCTAAAATAAACATCTTGAGAACAAAGAGTTGCACTGGCAAGGCATGGTCAATGAACCAAACAGGTACAGTGTACCTACACATGCACTGAGGCAAAAGTTTGGTCACGGCACTGATAAAGTGTATATGAAAACACAAATACTCAAGGATGTCTTGCAAAACTAGCCTTAAAATAACTTAACATACAATAAATTCTAAGAGAGTTCTAGCAAAACCACAAGTTTTCAAAAGCATAAATCTTTCAACAGTAACTCTTAGAAATTCTGAACAAAACTAACTTTGTAAATAACCTACCAAAGGCAAAGAAATAGTTTCCACACTTTGAGAGTTTGATACAAAGCTTGTGATACATGTATCCTCAATAAAATAACCAACATAAAATAAAATAAAAAGCAATCTTTAGCATTTCCAACCTCTGCTGAAATCCTTTAAACCACCATAGCAAATCAAAATGAACTTAAGGTTCACTCATGACTTAGGTAATCTCAAGAAAAATGCACAATAAAGAAATACATATTTTATACAATGCAAAGAATAAGAAATTAAAAGAGAGACTCACCAGAATTATTGAGCAGCAAACTCTAAACAAAGGCAGCTGTGTCCATCACTTAAATAAAACATGTGCTTGCTGAGCTGCCAAACTGCTCACTACCCTTATGGCCTAAGGTCTGTGCCCAGTCAATACATAAACCGACTGAAGTCAGGAAACCATGGAAAAATAAATGGTCAGGTGCACTTAGCAATAAAAAGGTACTGCTCTTCCAGGGGGGCACTCATCCAAAAATGTGTGGTAACTGAAGAATTTAAAGGGCAGAAAATACCTTCCCCTACATTAGCTCGATATAAGAACCACCTCTCAAAGGTTGATATTTTGAAATTGTATGAACTAATTTTTCAAAACGATCTACAATCCATCCAGAACCTCTATTTGTACAAGTTGCTATAACTTCTCCAATTCTATCAAAACCCCTAGCTAATTTAGCTTTAATATTATTCATATTTAATAAAGTTATTTGTTCAGAAAAATGAATATGAAGCGTCGAAAACTCAATCTCACCATCATCTTTTTCTTTATAAAATCTAACCCACAAGTATATCATAAACTTAAACGGCCCAAATTCTTGTAAATCTAAAGTCAACTTTTCGATTATCGGTGCTTCGGCACCTTCGTCAAATACATATAAATCTTTTTCTCTTTTATGACCCAACGGTATAGTCATTATTCGCTTTCGCAAATATTTTCCACCATCAATCGCTGGTTCATCAAATTCTAAAACACCACGGCGCCAATCTCTCACAATCTTACACAAATCTTTCCGAAAATGTCTTCCTGGTCCTATCGGAATAGCTTCATCTTCTATAACAGCTTCATCTTCTATAACAGCCTCAAGTTGACGCTTTGTTAATTTTGTTAATGGTCTTGGTTTATGCCGTTTTATATATTTTTTTTTTACTGCATTGTAATAAGAACGTTTATCTACTTTACCCTTTTGGTTTTGCACAAGAATTAATGGTCTGTGTTCTCGCGCAAACTCTTTCAATCCTTCTTCCATTTATTGTAAGTCCTAGATAATATATATATATTTTTTTTAAATCAATTTTTGGGTGATTTTTTTTTATCAAATTTATTTTGGTGATTTTTTTTTCGTGGGGGGTTTTATATATTCAAAAAATCAGTTTTAGTACTTTTACCCCCCCCCCACTACTACGCAAGAGGTACTAAATATCACACACTCACACACTTTATTTACTACCCAAACCACGCCCAAAAAGAGTACTTGACCCAAAACCGACATCTCATATACTACCCTTTTTATTTTAAAAAAATCATAAAAAAAAAAAAAACTAAGTGGCCCAGGAGCCCCATTTACATATACTACTCCTTAATATATGGTTAAGTAACAAAATCACATAATAACATTAAACACAAAGCAATCTAATATAATTTGTATGATTTTGGCTGTACCCGCTGTATAAATTGCTACGGACACGATTATACATTATCAGTAAAGTAGTAAGGTTTGCTTTGAATGTTGTTTACATGAATTTAATTTAAGCTAGACTTGTCATTTTGAAACCACTGCATACTTGCTGTTCTGATTTTGATAAGTCTATACCATCCGTTAAAGCGGGTATATTGTCACGACCAAAGCAGGCTGAACCTGGTGATTGAAAATAATACCCCACGACCACGCGCTGGCCTCGATAACAAGGCACGCCAAATCATTACCATAAATTATACCCTTTAATACATCCCACGTGATTACGTTTTGTCCAATCAGATTGTCTAAACTATCTTGGATATTATGAATTAGAAATATATCCAGGGGCCAGACGTACAGGGCTTTTTGATCTCGGAGATACGGATGACATAACACCATTACGCCAATGAAACATGCGCGATACGCTGCCCTGTGAGGAAACATGCACAGGCAACGGGCGCAGGTTCGGGTAATGTAGCGGCGCGGGCGACGGCCACAGCATGGCAGAAAAGATTGGGACATGCTTTGAAGCTTCTCCAAACTCAGATTACAAAATGGTCTTGAATAACTTATGTTTTAGACCTAGGCATATGTAAAAAACATGATCTGCTGGAATTGTATATTTTTGATCATTTCAGCAAGAAACTAATTAGGCCTACTCAATCTTTGAAATGTTTCGAAATAAAAAGAAGAAATAAACAAATCCGATGAGGCCGAAAGTCTCTGGTTTCTGGTCTCTGTGCGCATCGCCTCAGACCCGCGCGTTGACATTATTATTATTATTATTATTATTATTATTATTGTTGTTATTGTTATTGTTATTGTTATTGTTATTGTTATTGTTATTGTTATTGTTATTGTTATTATTATTATTATTATTATTATTATTATTATTATTATTATTATTATTATTATTATTATTATTATTATTATTGTTATTGTTATTGTTATTGTTATTGTTATTGTTATTGTTATTGTTATTGTTATTGTTATTGTTATTGTTATTATTTATTTATTTATTTATTTTTATTTTTTTGTGCTATAAAACAAAGTCCAATTGCAGCCAAAGTTTTGATAAATTTGTGATAAGAATCAATGAGATTTGTACACAAATTAACATGTTAAGGATTCAGTTGATGTTGTTTTGGTACAACATTGGTATTTGGCAACGTACATTTAGTTCAACCCTCTAGTTTTCAAGAAATATATCATAAAATTAACTTGTAAACAAAATTAACTTGTAAACATTTAAAAAAGTTTCCGGACAGCAACACTTTGAAAATTCGACTTCAAATCCTTGTTTGCCTAATATGCACAGGGAATAAATTGTCCACCTTTACACCAAGTATAATTGTATGATAATTATTTATTGATAATCTGGTGATTACCAATGTTGTACCTTTCCTTTGACGACAAAATTGTCAAAAAGCATTCATATTTTGCATATTCATTGTAAGTTGAATTTTGTGTCTCAAATACATTCCGATCTATGTAGGCCTACTTATTATAACGTAGGAACTGTTCGTTTTTTATACACATTTCACATTTTGTTTTGTTTAGAAATGACAACAGGTCAGTCGGAATGACAACAGGTGTTTCATACCATCTTAAAACCAAATAAACATAGGCGAATATATAATAATTCACAATTTCTACAAGAGTGATGTTAATATTGATCAGCTTTTCCAATATGAACACCATGGAAGAATCAAGTAACCACTGGTGTTAATTTAACACCACAGATTTTGCTTGGTAAAGATACTTAAATAAACACAATATATTTTCACAATACTATGAACTATGACCCGTATTGTAATGTCTTGTAAAAAATCCCACTTACCTTGAAACCGTTGATATTCTGCTTCGATAATATCCAAGAGTTAAAATGCGTGATGTTTATTCTATATTTCCGTTTTAGAGAGTATCCCACATAAACGTCAAGTAGTTTCTTGTCCGTCGATAATATCCAAGAGTTAAGATGTGAGATGTTTTTCCTATATTTCTGTTTTAGAGAGTATCCCGTATAAACGGCAGATCTAGTTTATTGTCCGTCCATAATAATGCCTTGTAAATAATTAGAATACTTCGAAAATTTTGATATTCTGTTTCAGTTAAGATATGAGATGTTTATCCAATATTTCTGTTTTAGAGAGTATCCCGCATAAACGGCATATATAGTTTATTGTCCGTGCGAAATGCTATTGGAAAACGATCACAATGAAATTAAAACTCGACGTCGATACCTTAAATGCCGTGTCCCACCAACACATTATTACAATAGGCTGACGTCACAAGTCATTTATAATTTGTGGAACTATATTTTCTCCCGTTTCATGTACTTCCGGAGTTCATGACAATGACATCGCTGCATCCTTGGAGGCTGAATGTAGATAGAAGGAGTTGGAATCACTGGAGCTAGCGGGCATCATTGCCACCGGAATAGCAAACATAGAAACAATTTTCCAAGTGTCTCCGTTTTTTTGTTTTTGGGATTTTTTATGTCGGCCTTCTGTGTTACTAATTGCAACTGTTTTACCTGAAGTGTAGGTTTAACTATTTCGTGAGCGGTACTATGCAACTTTGCCGAAGGACAATCTGAAATTGGTTGGCGATTAATGTTTGCAAATGTTGTCGGTTGAAAAACGTAAACAAATCAAATGGGAGATGCCTACAAATGTTGGAGGGGAAGTTTTATATTATGGAATGGAAGTTTCCATACATTTTAGAAAATACATTTGGCAATTAACACTCATTTTCACTATAAACCTAAAGAAAATAAACAACATTGATAATAACCTGATTACAAAATGACAGAATTGTTATCAGAAAGCTTACTTGATGTGAAATTGGTCAAGGTACCAGTCATCCTGGAAAGAAATGCTCGATTTCATCAGGAAAAACAAGAACAAAATAATATGAACATTTTTCAAAGCGTTGCCAGATGGAAACCCTTTACTCCAAGTGTTTGACGAAAAAAATGCAAATGTTTTTTTACACATTTCTTACGACTGGAAGGCTGTCACCCATACCGATTTTTAATCGGTAAATTGAGCTTCTCCGTCGGCACAATTGATGCTCCGTCGGTAAATAAACCAAAAAATCAAACTATCGAAGTAGACTTGTATTTTTGTTGTGTTATATGTGTTAATTTCAGGAAGGAATTTGTAACGCCCCTCTCATTCAATGTTTTTACTCCTACCCCACTTCAAATAATTGTCACGTATATACACAAAAGTGCCCAGCGCTTGCCTTGGTGATGTAAAGAAAATCTGATAATTAAGTAGGTTAAAATTGCCTTATTATGCAATATCTGCACTTAAAAAACATATGTACCCTTAATACATTAATACAGAAACGAAATGTGAATTCAGATAGTTATTTAGTTTCGGGGAACTTGTCACTTTATTATGGTCAACTTGTAATTATTTTTGTTCAGTACATTACAAATTGTTAATACGGATTAACAGTCTCATTATAACCTCTTTTCCAGTCGTTCATATAAACTACTTCGAATGTTAATGTAGCATTTATCCATAATACCCCATCAGCTTCCATTACGGCGGATTGTATGGAAGAATAGATCATGTATGCGTACATTTTACAGTACACATACAGAGTATGTAGTCTACATGTATTACAGGCTAATTATACACAATTCTCCACGACAACGTACAGTACATTTTGTCGTGATTCCAACCAAAAAGTGATCATCTATATCTAGATCTGTAACTATATGTTGGTGAATATAATCGAGTAAAATTTACTCAAGTCAATTCAAATTACAAGTAATTTTTGTGTAAGTCACGTCAAGTCGCAAGTCACAATAATTGGCGTCTCGAGTCGGACTTGAGTCCGAGTCACCGACTCGAGTCAACAATACTGAAATTTTCTATGCATTTCGTATTATTGTTTTGATGAGACTTAATTGTTCTGTTGTTGTATATACAATGACCTACATTACTGTAAGAACATATAGTGCCCTGTAGATCAATGAGGTTTGCTTCAATATCAAAATACTATAGGCTAGGCTTAAGTACTTGCAGAATATTCATTCATAAAGAGCCCGGCGTTTCACAGATAAACAAATACATGTTATAGGATGCATACAACTATACTGAAACCTTGTATCGTCCTTCCGGTGTTTCAAAGAACACTGTAATGTGAGCAAGGGTCATACTCAGAAACATATGGTAAATGTAGATGCACGGCGTGTGCACATGCCCCATTTTGCCCCGCCCCCTGGATCCGTCATTGAATGTGAGTTCTTTGGACAAAGGCTCTATGTATAATAGGAAATGTATTAATAATTATTGCTTCTTTATATCCATCATAAAGTTATACAATTTACATCAATTATGCATACACAAATTATATAAGATGATCTCAACAGGTGCCAATAGGAACTTGAATATATATTGCAATGGTTCAGAGTTTTCAAACCTACTATCGTTCACATTCATTGTCATTTAGTAAAAGGAGTGTCGCGGCCTAGTGATTCAGTGAATGTTGTGAATGTGGGTTCGAATCCCGACCTGGCTTGAGTAAGACTCTTAACCATAATAATTGCTTCGTCCTTCAGATATGACGTAAAGCTGTAGGTCCCGTGTGTTGTGTAATGCAACATTCTGGAATGGCAGTAAAATACGCCGAACAGGGGCAATAATGCTCATGCACCATGTGCGTCAAACTTGACGGATACCTGTGCAATATTAGTATCCATTATTATTATTATTACAAATCAATATTATGAGTTACTAGATCATCAAATCACCAAAAGCCTATAAAAACTTGTTTGCAGAAAGGCTACGTGTAGGCAATCATTGCAAGGAGTGACCCATGCATAATCATCACACCCATCGTGGAATCAATTACATGTGTGTGTCAATGTTCACCTTATTAAGTTTTTAAGATTTGTTTTATTTTGTTTGAGAAAATCATTAACTCCACTAGTTATAAACACAAAAACTTCAATGCAACATGTTAAAAAATGTTTCAAAAGTGGGGGGAAGGAATCGGGACTTTTTCGAAGGGGGGATAGGGAGGGGCAGGTCCCCCTTGTCCCTCTCTTCCACCGCCGGTGGTTTTGTTAGCTTGTAAAAGCACCTTGTATATATATATATATATATATATATATATATATATATATATATATATATATATATATATATATATATATATATATATATATATATATATATATATATATTATCGATCAAATTCCACTTGCGTCTAAATCTTCGCCCTAGATCCGTGTCTCAAGGGGTGCCAACTCGACCGACAAACCTACTATTGTTTACATTATATACACGAAACGAGTTCCTAGATCATCACATCACCGAAAGCCTTTAAAACGTATCTCCAGAAAGGCTTACGTGCAGGTTATCATTGCAGGGAGCAACCATGCATCTCATCATTACATCCATCATGGAATCAATTACATGTGCGTGTCAATATTAACCTTATTAATCTCTGCCATGATGATACAAATGTACGGTGCATCCCACACATAACCCACGCGGCAGGATCATGCCGCCAAGATATCCACCGTTCCCGGTACCCGATCCCGGCTATCTCCTGGAGAGCCGTACGTGCGTACTCGCTACCAAAATCATGAAACTGCAAATGCTTGCAGCCCCCCCCCCCCCCCCCAACGTGTTACATGTTTGGTGATTGTCCACAAATATTTGTGAAAATTATAATTTACAATATCATGTAAAATTAAATGTCAATAAATCTACGATCGTAATGAAGTTGATGTTGGTAAAACTGTTTCTATGAAAGAGTTTACTCTCTTTGAATCAAGATGTACATTCCAGAAAACTGTGAAAGTTTGCAGCTTATTCCGTTATGTCGTTAACAAGAAAATAATAATAAAGACACTCAGATTCTTACACGGAATTAAGGAAAAGTAAATTCCGAAGGTAAATTATTTCACTCTGAAAGTGACAGCACAAAGAAAAGCAAACTATTTCTCACAGCACCTCAAACACAATTATTTCTAGTGAAAACTGATTTACCATCATTAGCTTTACACCAAATAAGTTTCACATTAATTCCACCATTTTGTTATTTTTGAATTACCAATCCTATACCCTACATTTGGAAATACTATTCCTAAGATGTCTTATGTTAACTATCAATGTCTCCACTCTTCGCTCGTGCCCACTGCATTTACCCAATGTCAATACTCGCGCGGGGCCTTCAGTCACCACGATCGCTGTCTCCTAAGCCGTGTCTTACGGGGATGCTAGGCTCGACTGACGCTCTGGCACAGACCACAAACTCCCACAACAATTTACCAATATTGATCTCTCTACTTTTACACATTCATGCCATAAAATAATAATAATGCTTACAAATAGGGAAATTACGCATATTTAGTAACATTCAATGTGCATGTTCATGTGCATATCAGTGGCGTAAGTATGGTGGTGCACGGGGGCGAGGTATTTTACCCCAGGTTCCCCCTCCCCCATTCAGAATTTTGAAGAAAAAAAACGGTCCCAATTTGAGGCTGCAGGATATAAAATGTTCAAGTATTGACATGGCCCTAAAGAAAAAGTGTTGACCCCCTAGTGACCCCTGAAAATGGGACCCTGGTTACGCCACTGGTACATACAATTATTTGTAATTTAAAGCTATTCATAGCAGGATTTAAGTACGCTTATAATGCATTGTGTCTTCCTTCACAATATTATTGTGAAATAAATTAGCATATCCCCGCGTATTGGACAAGACTGATGGGTATGAACCACAGTTTGAACATTCTGTTCAATGTTTAATTTTGTTGACATGTTTTAGGGATAATATAACTAAATAATATAGGCCTATATCCTGACGACTGAATAGAAGACTACTCTTTCTCTTGCAACACCAACAATATTCATAAAGCTTTCAGTATGTACCACAAAGTGTTCAGAGTGAAAAACCTGTAATTTTCGTGACCGTACGCTGTGGCTACGCTCTCACAAAGAGGCGTATCTACAATCTTGGGCAGACGCGTTGGGACACTGGAACCAGAATCGACCATTTCCCCGTCCATAGGCGTCTATCGGCTTTGTATTAATGGATTTGTTTGCTCGATTTGTGAAGGCTCCCTTAGCCACCATACTTTGTGTATGGAAAATTTGGTCTGGTTCTAATACCCGCGTATTCATACACCTATCATATTTCACAGGTTAGCAAAAAAAAAATTAATTAAAAATTTAAAAAAATGAAGCCGACCTGTTTTCCTAACTATTTTTGGGATCCCCTCACGCAAAAATCAACAATAATGGGTGTTCAAGGTTTCCATGACAACCATTTATTTTGAACAGGTCCAATAGAATTTCCACTTTTTGTTCAAAATAGATTGTTGATATTGTAAGATTGTTTTCAGGAATGTTGTCAACTTTGAACTGGACAATACTGAGTCATGGGAATCAAATATGGCCGCCATCACGTTTAAATGCAAAACTTATATTTTGGTCCCAAAAGCCTCATATTTAAACGCTTTTCAGAATTTGTTTGTTCATTATAAAAATTTACGTCATCAATAATACCATGGATATTATTATATCTGCCTTTATTGTACTTTTGGTAAAAAAAATTAGGTCAAATATATATTTTAAATAATGTTTTGGAACAAAATGACACTAAATGTTGCTTATAGCCCTCTACCGGTGACGTAACATTGTTGTTTTTATTGCAGACAACATTTGTGCCAAATTTCATGGCCAACGGATAAAAATGAAGGACGTTATGAGAACGAAAAAAGCCCAGGCTTGATAGGGTTAAGTAGGCTAGAACTCTTATATTTGATTTTGCCCTTACACAGACTATAATAATCTGTCATATTTTAACAAGTATTATGCATGTCTTCGTGCAAGGTGTACTGTATTATGAACTGTATTATGCATGCACTAACTGAATAGAAACATTTGGTCCTTCATGGTAATACATAATAGACACTTGTAGATGTGCGTGTACATGTACTATGTACACGCACAATAAGTTGTCGACTAGGTTGCAAAAGATGAGGGCCTACGCACATCTGCATCATAAGCCATAATACTTCCCAAACGTGGTCCTGAAAATGAATTATATTGTATGCTCCATTTCAGCCAATCACACACACGTATCGTTCGATGACTCGAGTTTCTTCATACATATTCATAACGATATTTACTCTTACATATTAAGTACATCACTGACGATTTCTCACTGCATGTGTATACGCTACTCACTTTTGTACAGTGCTATGAATGTTATAATTATTCATTTCTATGCTGTACATGTACTGTATATTACATAGTCCACACACATCTAGAAGTATATTATATTATGTATTACGGACGACCAAATGGTTCTATTAAATCAGTGAATGTATAATACAGTTCATACAAAGATCAGGAGACTATAAGGACTCTGCACGAAAATATTATATAATACTGGTTAGAGTTCTAACCTGCTTAACCTTATCAAGCCTTCGTTCTCATAACTTAATTGTTATCTGTTGGCTATGAAATTTTGAACAAATGTTGTCTTCAATACAATGAACAATATGACGTCACTTAGATCACCGGTAGAGGCCGCTACATTTCAGGTAATTTTGTTTGAATAACATTTTTTTTTTAAATGACCCAATATTGGGGTTTCATTTACCAAAGGTACAATAAACGCAGATATAATAATATCCATGGTACTATTTATGACATAAAATATTCTGAAAGACCTTTAACAATTATTTATTCATTTATTTATTAATTTTTACAAAGTCGCCCCCTCAAAATCGTTGTCGATCAGATTGCGAAATTAAAATATGAAGGCCTACGCACATCTGGTGTCCGTAAGGCGGTCCTTTTATCGTTTGTCGGTTGGATTGGTCGTCCTGAAAACGAATCATATTGAATCAGAGTGTGCCTAGAATTTTAATTCCAGAACCCTTATACACTGACCCAAAACTCCCCTGCATGCTTACTTTCCCTAATGCTAACCAAAAGTAATGCATCAATAAACGAAATAAATTCAAATTAAACAAAGAAAACGGTAATAATAAAAGCATTCGGCTTATTTCTTTCGTATTGAGAATCGTTTGGCCAAAACGGTTTTCAGTCTGGCTTAGTTCTGCTCCTCTGATGCACAGGTTGTTCCCAACTTTGTAAACAGAAATTCAAATTCACATGTGCCATATTTCTTGCTAATAATATTATTATTACAACCTTTCGTATGTTTCATTGAATGTCATATTATATGGGATGTATTATTTACACGATCATGAAAATGATAATGACAACTAGAATATGCACTCAGGAGTAAATCCATATTTGTGCGCTATCTGAACTGAAGGCAGTGAGCCACAAAACTCTAAGAAAATCAAACATAATGGTGTGTGGTTTACTGCTCGTGTAAGGTAAGAGTGGGTGGAATTGCACAGAAGTATCCGGAGCGCATGTCTACAAATGCTGAAAATTGGCTACAACACGCGGCTTCTTTTTCAATGTCTGTCGAGGTGGTCACGGTAGCTGGTTTGTTCTGAAGGCCTATCTGACTCGATAAGTCAGTGGTTTTAGGATGATGTTGGATCCTATTTCAACGTTTTTGTTTTCAATATGATTGTTAGCCTACAAATGTGTATGATTTTAAAAGTTTCTTTCAATATGATCGGTCTAGTGCATTGGACTTGGGTTCTGATGGCTGAGTCGACAGAATGTGGGTTCGAATCCTCACCGCGACCATGGTGCTTGTGTCCTTGAGCAAGGCACTTTACCGTAATTGTTTCTCTTCACCCAGGAGTATAAATGGGTACCTGGCAATAGCTAGGGAAGTAACCTGCGATGAACTGGCATCCCATCCAGGGGGAATGGAAATATTCTCAGTAGTTTCATGCCAACGAAACCGGAGATAAACACCGGCCTGATGAGCAAATATGGCTCGGACAGACTTTATTTTTTTTCAATATGATTGTTAGCCTACAATCAGTGAGTGGCATAGACTGTTTCTGATCACATTATACTGTGATATGTTCGAATAAACAGATAGCCTACGTTTTTTTCGCGATACCATTTTAAAATACAGGGAACGATTTCGTTCAAAAATTTTATACAGCAAAACTGCGATGCAAAAATGAATTTGCATAGCAAAATAATTGTTGTATAGCAATCTGTGAATTTTGTACAGCAAATTTAAAATGTTTACAATTATAGTATGCAGTGTGCACAGGTAAAGATATTAATTTTCAAGGCTTTACTGTCGTTTGGTTCATAATATTAATATCAAAATTTTACCAGATATAATAATCTTTAGTGTCAGGAAATTCAGCAACAGGTGGTCAAATAATTCACACGTTTCTTAATCTAGGCAAATTTCTTCATTATTTTCGCCAAATTGCAGTCATTCATGAAAGTAATTAGTCCTCCATCTATTTTCTTTTTTGTTTACATTATTATATCGATCAGTAAAGCAGAGGCAATATATCACGAAAACAAATTATCGACTGTGACATGTTTGAGTGCTTTTCAAAGTGAATTTCTCCGAGTGTAATGTTACTTTGTGGTATTGATCAAGTTTGATTTTGATTTTTTTAAATTTGTCCAGAAAGAAGTGGTTGAAAGTGCAATCATATTATGTGCCGAAATGATTCTAAATCTCACCACTACATATATAAATGAATGCTCATTTGATTAATTTTTCAAAAACTTTTATTATAAAACGAAGTTAGTAACTTTTATAGATTTATTTGAATACGGCCATAGTGATCGTATGAAGGTGCACGTGTGAACTGAACATGGTACTATTGTGTATAGGGGTGGCTCAATTGCTCAATGTTTTAACCCCCAAACTCAGAAGAAGAACAAATAAATACGTGCGAAGCTTTAAATCAAATGGGCGGTTTGTTGCGTGTTTTCCATTTCAGGAATTATGCCCGTAGTTAATTCATCAGCAGAAAAATATTGCATGCACATATAATTTTAGGCATTGTGGATACAATCTTTACGGGTAAAGTAAAGTAGTAAGGTTTGCTTTGAATGTTGTTTACATGAATTTAATTTAAACTAGACTTGTCATTTTGAAACCACTGCATACTTGCTGTTCTGATTTTGATAAGTCTATACCATCCGTTAAAGCGAGTATATTGTCACGACCAAAGCAGGCTGAACCTGGTGAGTAGTGGTTGATAACAAGGCACGCCAGATCTATTACTAGTACCATGTACCCCTACATCCCACGTGATTACGTTTTGTCAAATCAGATTGTCTAAACTATCTTAGATATGACGAATTAGAAATATATCCAGGGGCCAGACGTACACGGCTTTTTGATCTCGGAGATACGGATGACTAACACCATTACGCCAATGAAACATGCGCGATACGCTGCCATGTGAGGAAACATGCACAGGCAACGGGCGCAGGTTCGGGTAATGTAACGACGCGGGCGACGGCCGCATCATGGCAGAAAAGATCTCCAAACTCAGCTTCTCCAAACTCAGATTGTAAAATGGCCTTGAATAACTTATGTCTTAGACCTAGGCATATGTAAAAAAAAAAAATTTAAAAAAAATTAAGCTGCTGGAATTATATATTTTTGAAACAAATAAACTTAGGCCTACTCAATCTTTGAAATGTTTCGAAATAAAAAGAAGAAATAAACAAATCCGACGAGGCCGAAAGTCTCTGGTTTCTGGTCTCTGTGCGCATCGCCTCAGACCCGCGCGTTGACATTATTATTATTATTATTATTTTATTTATTTATTTTTTTTTTCAGCCAAAATTTTGATAAAATTGTGATAAGAATCAATGAGATTTGTACACAAATTAACATGTTAAGGATTCAGTTGAAGTTGTTTTGGTACAACATTGGTATTTGGCAAAGTACATTTAGTTCAACCCTCTAGTTTCAAGAAATATATCATAAAATTAACTTGTAAACAAAATTAACTTGTAAACATTTAAAAAAAGTTTCCGGACAGCAACATTTAAAAAATTCGACTTCAAATCCTTGTTTGCCTAATATGCACAGGGAATAAATTGTCCACCTTTACACCAAGTATAATTGTATGTAATTATTTGTTGATAATCTGGTAATTACCAATGTTGTACTTTCCCTTTGACGACAAAATTGTGAAAAAGCATTCATATTTTGCATATTCATTGTAAGTTGAATTTTGTGTCTCAAATACATTCCGATCTATGTAGGCCTACTTATTATAACATAGGAACTGTTCGTTTTTATACAAATTTCACATTTTGTTTTGTTTAGAAATGATAACAGGTCAGTCGGAATGACAACAGGTGTTTCATAATATCTTAAAACCAACTAAACATAGGCGTACATAAAATAATTCACAATTTCTACAAGAGTGATGTTAAAATTGATCAGCTTTTCCAATATGAACACCATGGAAGAATCAAGTAACCACTGGTGTTAATTTAACACCACAGATTTTGCTTGGTAAAGATACTTAAATAAACACAAATTATTTCCACAATACTATGAACTATGATCCATATTGTAATGTCTTGTAAAAAATCCCACTTACCTTGAAACTGTTGATATTCTGCTTCGATAATATCCAAGAGTTAAAATGCGTGATGTTTATTCTGTATTTCCGTTTTAGAGAGTATCCCGCATAAACGTCAAGTAGTTTATTGCCCGTCGACAATATCCAAGAGTTAAGATGTGAGATGTTTTTCCTATATTTCTGTTTTAGATAGTATCCGTATAAACGTCAGATCTAGTTTATTGTCCGTCCATAATATCCAAGAGTTAAGATGTGAGATGTTTTTCCTATATTTCTGTATTAGATAGTATCCCGTATAAACGTCAGATCTAGTTTATTGTCCGTCCATAATATCCAAGAGTTAAGATGTGAGATGTTTTCCTATATTTCTGTTTTAGATAGTATCCGTATAAACGTCAGATCTAGTTTATTGTCCGTCCATAATATCCAAGAGTTAAGATGTGAGATGTTTTTCCTATATTTCTGTTTTAGATAGTATCCCGTATAAACGTCAGATCTAGTTTATTGTCCGTCCATAATATCCAAGAGTTAAGATGTGAGATGTTTTTCCTATTTCCGTTGCGAAACGCTAATGGAAAACGATCACAATGAAACTAAAACTCGACGTCGATACCTTAAATGCCTTGCCCCACCAACACATTATTATAATAGGCTGACGTCACAAGTCATTTATAATTTGTGGACTATTATATATTTTCTCCCGTTTCATGTACTTCCGGAGTTCGTGACATTGAAACCGCTGCATCTCTGGAGGCTGTGTAGATGGAAGGAGTTGGAGCTAGCGGGCATCATTGCCACTGGAATCGAAAACATAGAAACAATTTTGAAATTGTCTCCGCTTTTGTTTTGAGAATTTTTTATGTAGGCCTATTGTGTTATTAAATGCAGCTGTTTTACGTCAAGTGTAGATTTAACTTCAAACCGTCTGTTTCGTGAGCGGTACTACACAACTTTGCCGAAGGACAATCTGAAATTATGTGAGCTTTGGGTTTGGGTTTTAACCGAGGACTTATATAATAAAATAAAATAATGAGTCCTCGGTTGGCGATTAATGTTTGCAAATATCCACGGTTGAAAACGTGAACAAATCAAATGGGGATGCCTACAAATGTTGGAGGGGGATCAATTAAGTTCCATATTATGGAATGTAAGTTTCCATACTTTTCAGAAAATACATTCGGCAATTAACAGATGAAAACCTTTTCCTCCAAGTGTTTGAAGAAAAAAAATGCAAATGCTTTTTCACACATTTCTTACGACTGCATGGCCGTCACCCATACCGATTTTAATCGGTAAATTGAGCTTCTCCGTCGGCACATAAACCAAAAAATCTAACTGTCGAAGTAGACTTGTATTTTTGTTGTGTTATATGTGTTAATTTCAGGAAGGAATTTGTAACGCCCCTCTCATTCAGCGTTTTAACGGGAAAACATTTCTTACTCCTACCCCAACATTTCTTACGCCTACCTCTTCCACATAAACATTTGTCGCGTATACAGGCACCCCCCCCCCCCCGCTACACCCACAAGCAAGCGCGTTGAGCTAAACAAAAATTCCCAACTGTTGCCTTGGTGATGTAAGGAGAATTTGGTTATTAAGCAGGTTAAATGTTTTAAAATTACCTTATTATGCAATATTTGTATTTAAAAACACGTGTACCCTGAATCATTAATACAGAAATAACATTTTAACTCAGATAGTTATCTAGTTTCGGTGAACTTGTAATTATGGTCAACTTGTAGTTTAATACATTATAAATTCTTAATTCGGCTTCACAGCGTCGCTATAACCTCTTTTCCAGACGTTTCTATAGATTACTCTGAATGTTAATGTAGCATTTATCTATAATACCCCATCAGC
The DNA here is from genome assembly GCA_029582265.1 of Zoroaster sp. YZ-2022. Lineage (NCBI taxonomy): Eukaryota > Metazoa > Echinodermata > Asteroidea > Forcipulatida > Zoroasteridae > Zoroaster > Zoroaster sp. YZ-2022. The sequence goes on along the minus strand of CM055818.1, from coordinate 46,672,587 downwards.
TTCCATTACGGCGGATTGTATGGAAGAATAGACATGTATGCGTACATTGTACAGTACACATACAGGGTATTGGGCTTATAATACACAATTCTCCACAACATTTTAGTGCCATGATTCCAAACAAAAAATGATCATCTATGACTAGATCTTTAACTATATGTTGGCAATGTCATCAAGTCAATTCAAGTCACAAGTAATTGTTGTCCAAGTCAAGTCGATTCACAAGTAATTTTTTGTGTAAGTCAAGTCGCAAGTCACACTGATAATTGGCGACTGGAGTCGGACTCACCGAGTCACCAACTCCAGTCAACAACACCGAATCATTTTGTATTATTGTTTCAGACCTAATTGTTCTGTTGTTGTATATACTATGCCCTACATTACTGCAAGAACATCGTGCCTCCTTGTAGAACAACGAGGTTTGAATCAATATAATAATACTATAGGCCCACTTGCAGAGTTAAAGATCAGGTCTTCGTCTCATGTCTTGCTGTGTCATTCAATGTAATTAGTTTATGGTTACCCTGTATAAACAAGCTCATATTAGTTGTCCTTTGTGACACTTATTTCAAACAGATCAGTATCCTTTAGAAGAGTTTTGTATAATATTTTTTTTCGGAAGTGAAAGATCCTCTTGATTATTCCCAGAACCCTGTTGGTTTGCCTCCGCACAATGTCTACTGATTATAGGGATTTATAGTGTTCTTCAGTTTCATGTTGCTGTTCTCCTGTCCAGTGTATATTTGAGGATGTTTGTTATTAACCCTAGCCCAAGGCGCACGCCCCAACCGGGAACAACACACCGGGCTTACATTTTAGAGGATGGGGAATATATGATCCCACTTGTTGGCCCGGAGAATCGTTCATGTGGTAACAAATAATACTAAGCGAATAATTCGTGCAAAAAAGGGGGCACTTTGGTTGATTTAAATATTTATTGTCTGGTTCATAAAGTGATGTTTTCAAGCGGTGTCGGGGGGGGGGGGGGTATACTGCACTCAATCGGGATCACGATTTTGCACGCAACTTGGATCTTGCTGGATCGCAGGATCCAAGTAAATTTTAAACTTGAGTATTATCCCGCATTGATTTATCGTGTACACTGGAAGTTACGCTAGTGTAATGTTAACAGTCATCGTTTCTTGACGCTAACTTATTTAAATTTTTTGGTTAATTATTTATTGAATTTATGTTAAACTAGAAACACACCTTTTCAGTATTTAAGTTAACTATACAAACTACAAAGCTGTTTATTACATAGCCAAGTCGACCGGTGTAAAAGTCGATGCCATTTGTACGGTATGTTGTGTTTGACCCCAAATAGCTCCACTCGCCCCTTCATAATAACACAACCAGGACATAATATGCCTGTCACGAAAAGACTAATCTCTCCAAGTCTCCATCCTAAGGCACAGCATTCACACACCTATACCTCACACACCATTCCCGATTATCAAGTATTCAATTGTTTTACCTTGATAATGACTTGAGATGTTAGCAACTATGATTTGGTGCCCCCGTCCGTGGTGATCGATCACTTTGGGTTATTGTATTTGAAATAAGTGATGTAAATTCACTGTTCCCTTTGAATTACGGCGTCGACTTATCACGTCTACATCCCCCCCGCTCGTTAAACGATATTCAAGGTGTTCAAATAATATGGGAAAGACATTTCAGCCCTATCTCATGTTTGGTTGATATAAAGGTATCAACATTAATATAATTGATCTAGTCGTACTTGTAAACATGTTATATCGTGTACACGGCTGTTCGATGCAGTTGATCGCGTCATATAATTTAACACACAACATAAGGTACAATGGTGTGTACACGGCTGTTCTATGTCTTAGGTCAAGAAACGCAGGTTCAAATAACGTAAAGGCCCCGCATCGGGCAAACCTGTAAAATTTTCACCTGATTTTGACACGGACACATGATCTGTAACTCTATGATGACAATGTCATCAAGTCGAATTTATTCAAGTCAATTCAAGTCACAAGTAAGTCTTGTCTAAGTCAAGTCAAGTCATCAAGTATTTTTTGTCCAAGTCAAGTTGATGCACGTAATGTTTGTGTAAGTCAAGTCGCAATAATTGGCGACTGGAGTTGGACTCAGTCCGAGTCACCAACTCTTGTCAACAACACCAATTTGTATTATTGTTTTGATGAGACAATTGTTCTGTTGTTGTATATACAATGACCTACATTACTGAAAGAACATATTGCCCTGTAGAACAATGGGGTTTCAGTTAATATCAAAATACTATAGGCCACTTGCAGATAGGTTTCATTGATGAAGTGCTCGGCGTTTCACATACATACGTAAACAAAAAACAGTCATATTATAGGATTCGTACAACAATCGGCATGAACCTTGTATCATGAACCTTGTAATGTGAACAGGGGTGGATCAATGGTCTCGATAAAGTGGGGACGGCAAAAAGGGTAGAAGATTGCCAAACAAGAGAGGTATACTCAAAAACTCATGGTAAATGTACACACACGGCAATAAATGGATGGGAGTGCATGCAGGGCCGTAGCGAGCGGGGGTTAAGGGGTGTGACAACCCATAATAATTATTCTCAGTCGGCATTTAGAGACTCAGTCAGCAAATGAAGCATCCAATCTACTAGAACAAGGGTTGGTCCAGAATAAATTTTCAGTCGGCAAACCCAGAGAAAATGTGTTGTGTTTCTAAGCATTGAATATTTGCCGACTTGATATTTATCAGTTGTATTACATTGTATTGTACTCACGGAAAGAGCTGCGGTAACGAGAGAGAAACCCCCCACCCCCTTGTTGAGCGACCTTAGAGATTGTCCATTTGGGGGAAAACAAATTAAATCATATTAGTGTTGTGTCGATAAATTTACCCACAAAAATGTTTGCTACGCCACTGATGTCAGTTGGCAAATTGGCTTCCATCCCCCCCCCCAAAGAAAATGCTTTCGCTACGCCCATGGGTGCATAGGCATACCCCCCCCCCTCCCCCCGGATCCGCTATTCAATGTGAACTCTCTTGACAAAAACTCTATATATAATAGGAAATGTATTAATAATAGGTGTTCATTTATATCCATAATATCATAGTGATACAATTGACATCCATTATGCATACACACATTATATAAGATGATCTCAATGTGCCTGGTTGGTTTATTATGAGACAAGGAACTTGAATATATATTGCAATGGTTCAGAGTTTTCAAACCTAATATCGTTACATTATATTCACATTCATTGTCATTTAGTAAAATGCATTTATCAAATATTACGAAACGAATTACTAGATCAGCAAAAACGTTTTTTCCAGAAAGGCTACGTGCAGGTTATCATTGCAGGGAGCAACCATGCATCTCATCATCACATCCATCGTGGAATCAATTACATGTGCGTATCAATGTTAACCTTATAAATCCCTGTCATATTGATATACATATGTTTCAGTATGATCAGGTCTTCGTCTCATATCTCGCTGTGTCATTCAGTGTCATCAGTTTATGGTTATCCATACCCTGTATAAGCAAACTCATATTAGTTGTCCTTTGTGACACTTGTTTCAAGCAGATCAGTATTCTGTAGAAGAGTTTTATATAATAATTTGTGCAATTGTTTTTTCCCTGAAGTGAAAGTTCCTCTTGATTATTCCCAGAACCCTGTTGGTTTGCCTCCGCACAGTGTCTACTGATTTTAAGGGATTTATAGTTTTCTTCAGTTTAATGTTGCTATTTTCCCCGCCCAGTGTATATTTGAGGATGTTTGTTATTAACACTAGTCGAAGGCGGACGCCCCAACCAGGAACAACACACCTGGGCTTAAATCTCAGAGGCTGGGGGAATAATTATTAACCCCCACTTGTTGGCCCGGGGGATGGTCCAAAGGATCATCCCCCGAATTGTTCATGCAGTAACAAATAATAATAAGCGAATAATTCTTGCAAAAATGGGGGCAGTGTGGTTGATTTAAATATTGATTGTCTGGTACAACAAGTGATATTTCAATCGGTGTCGGGGGGGGGGGGTATCCCCACCTTGAGCGATGTTCCAGATGCAGTTCTTCATTGTACATTGTGTAAACAACTTTCAATATCATCCTCCACATACTTTCCCACACGGAATTACGCCACTGTTATTTCTCTACCGACTTGGTCGAGAAATCCTAATGCATACTTTATTAGGTAGATACTTTGTTATGATATAACCTATATGCAAATATAGACGAGCCAAACTTTGATTAAAATAAACTTGCATACATATTCCTATTGTTCGTGTGCAAATAATTCAGTAATTTAATTACGTCCACACAACATACAGGTATTAAGGCGCTCATTGCTTTGCCACTCGTATGCGTAGTCTTTTTCAAGCGCGGTGCACCAGGTTGCCGCATGCGCCTTGACTAAGGCTAGTTGCCATTCATACAGTTCCATTGCGTGTATACTGCATTCAAGCGGGATCACGATTTTGCACGCGAGATCAATCTTGCTGGATCGCAGGATCCAAGTAAATGTTAAACTTGAGTATGATCCCGCATAGATTTATCGTGTACACCGGAAGTTACGCTAGTGTAGTCTGAACGGTCATCGTTTCTTGTCTCTATGTTATAACTTATTTAAATTTAAATTTTGGGTTAATTAAATATTTAATTTATGTTAAACAAGAAACGCACCGTTTAAGGATTTAAATCAACTATACGGAAGCTGTTTATTGCATAACCAAGTCGACCGGTGTAAAAGTCAATGCCATTTGTTAGTGTATTTTGTGTTTGACCCCAATTAGCGCCACTCGCCCCTTCAAAATGACACAACCAGAACATAATATGCCTGTCAAAAAAGACTAATCTCTCTGAGTTTTAATCCTAAGGCACACCATTCACACACCTATACCTAACACACCATTCCACATAATGCAGTGTTCAGTCATTTACCTTGATAATGACTTGAGTTGGCAACTATGATTTGGTGTTATCATTTCTCCGTCCGTACTGATGGATTACTTTGGATTATTGTATTTGAAATACGTGATGTAAATTCACAACGCTTTTCCTGACTAGTGTCTCTTCTTTTTTCATACATTTTGACTTGGACTACGGCTTGGTCGATACCACGCTTGGTCGATATTGACAAATTGCTGGATATGATCCTAGTATACGTTAACTCTTGTGTTTAGATCCTCCTTGTATCATCTAATTCTGCTTTGAGGAGAGGCAGATTAAATTGGAGGATCAGATCCTGATGGTTCTTCCGTTTACATTTTAGCCGTTGATCGCACTGGGATCTGATACTCATTGTGAAAGTGTAAACGCGGTGTAACGATCACCGAATGAACTACACGATCGAAAACCCTAGTCAGCCTTATTCTAAATAAGGTCGTTTCTTCCGGTCAAACTGAAGTGTCGCAAACATATTTAGCATGTTAAACAGTTCTGTTTATATTCTTATTATTTAGTAAGTTACTGTTACATTGACGTCGCCTTTTCTTTCTAGTCCACCTATAGTAGGGGTCCTAAGAGGACACATTGTGATTTTCTGGGTACAATCATACTACATTTCACATGGGAGTTCAGAATGGGACAAATGTAAGCTTTAGACACAGCTATTGGGGCGGAGCTTAATTTTTGTTCAGTGGGAGTAGAAAACCAAAAATGAGCATTATATGACGTCAGGATTTTGCATCTTTTAGATAATGGCATAAATGTTAAGATGAAAATGGATCTTTGAATCTTTTCTATGGGTGTGTGTCATTTTAGAAAAAGTGAGGGGACACTAGATCAATGGCCAATCTGACCCAAGCAACCCCACATTTATTTTGTGTTAGTTTATATCTGATATTTACAATTATGTAGGCCTAGGTAGGTATTGTGTAGATGTAGATCCATCTTGTGTTTGACCTATTTTACCTATTTTAGGGTTTTCAGAAGGAGGGGTGACACTTCACCCCAACAAATTTGATGGTACCTTTCATTAATCTGGCCCTGCCTCTACAATAGGCAAACATCCCTGTAGTGTAAACTTTCGGGTAAGAAAACCCAATCAGTTTTACGTTTTGTATTATATATCGTGAATAATGAACATTGTCAGATCATTATGTCTGATTTGCGTGTCTCATGTCAGCAATTCACACAACAACCTGTGTAGTAGTGGGTAAAACACAAACAAAAACAGTGTAACATTGGAAAAGCCTCTACAGGATAAAATGATGAAACATTTCAATCAAAATAATCAGCTAAAAAGGGAAAACAACTTCGTAGGCACAGGAAACGTACTGTTCTGAAAACATACAATTAGCATGTTTGAGAATAAACGCTTACCATATGTCATGCAATGATGTCATGTTGTCATGTATATGTTTAATGTTAGCCCAACAATATAACACTGCGATATTACACTTCATATTAGACTTACGTAACTTACATTTATAACATGACCTAGGCAATGTTTATTTAAACAACTAAAAGCTCATATAGTATTAATGAGTCTCGTTAATGTTGATATTAATCACATTTTGTAAACAATAAATAAATAAAAATTAAGAATACTTATAAAATATAGTTTCATATTATTTTGCTGTGCAAGTTTATAAATTACGTAATTAAATATTTTGAAACCAAATGAAGATTTGCTTCAAAACAAATATATGAACTAAACAAATTATTTGAAGGCAATGTGGCTATCTGTTATTATTTTTATTTTTATTCTCTGGGGCAACAATTCAACGTTAGAATGAATAATAATTACAATTGTGAATACATTCAAAAATAAACAATCAATGACAACATAACGTACACAGTTGAAACTTGTACATGTTGGTTGTTTAATGTATAATATTCTTGATTCAAAGAAAATAAGACTCAGTTTTTGAAGCATTGTTGTCAACATTACCAATAATGCATCATGGCTTTAGCATATGTAACATATGTTGCGTGATCCCTGGCTACACGGCATGTATATTATTACAAGCTAAGTTACCCGATCTGATGATTGGATTTTCATAGCATGGAAAGGTAGAAGGCCAGTTATGATTAGGGAAATGAAATAATAAGAGTGTTATATGGTTATCAGGACTGACCTTTTGTGTGCTAAAACATTATGGGAAGTTATTGGATCTGACTCGCAACATAAATATTGTCCATGGGAGAAGTAGCTACAATCCCGGTCAAATCTCGCTGCCCCCCGCCCCCCGCCCCCCGGCCCCCAGACAATGTTGGCTCTCATTGCGCGGTCTGTGCTCCTGTTTGAGAAAACAACATTGGTGGCGGGAGCGGGGGAGCGGGAGAGCAGGGGAGCGGGGAGCAGGGGAGCGGGGGAGCGGGGGAGCAGGCGAGCGGGGGAGCAGGGGGGCGGGGGAGCAGGGGAGCGGGGGTGGTGGAGCCGGGGTAGGGGAGGGTATGTTTATTGTCACGTGTCCCAACTATTTTGGCCGGGATTGTCTGAATTTTCTCTTAGTTTATCTATAAAGCCTTGACCAGACGTGGACAAACCGCAGTCTTTGTCTCAGTGACAATACCTTGAAGGGAGGGGGGCAGGGACAGGGGAGAGTATGTTTATTGTCACGCGTCCCAACTATTTTGGCCGGGATTGTAGGTTTGATGACATGAAGTCCTGTAACTTCAATGGTAACGGTTTGTCCTGGCTGGGCCTTGTTGACGGTCATTGCGAAGCATAGGTCTAGTTTAACTGAGCTTTGGGACATCTGAACGGAAATGGTATGGTAAATTTATTGGTATTTTAGCCCAACCCATGCGAATTTGTGAACCAAAAACGAAGACCATCTCCCCCCCCCTTGAATTGTATATGATAATATGTTCAATTACGGCATTGATTTATGGCGCCCAGCGGCGTAGCCGAGGGGAGCCTGGGGGGCACGTGCCCCCCCCCCCTCACAAATTTCCTGTTCCCCCAGTGCCTCCAGTCCCCCAAAAAACAGAAAAGAAAAAGAAAAGTGAAAAAACCCATACCCCCTGGGTCCCCCCACTGAAAAAGTCCTGGCTACGCCGCTGATCGCGTCTACACCCTCCCCCCCCATCCGCTCGTTGAACGATATTCAAGGTGTTCAAATAATATGGGAAAGACATTTCAGCCCCTCTCTCATTTTTCGTTGATATGAAGGTATCAGAATTAATAGAATCGTACTACTCGTACTTGTAAACATGTTATATCGTGTGCACGGCTGTTCGATGCGTCACATAAAATAACATTCGGCATAATGTACAATGGTGTGTAAACGACTGTTCTATGTCTTAGGTCAAGAAACGCAAGTTCAAATAACGTAAAGGCGCGGGCGACGGGCAGACCTGTAATTTTTTTCACCTGATTTTGACACGGACACAGGATCTGTAACTATATGTTGACAACGTCATCAAGTCGAATTTACTCAAGTCAAGTCAAGTCATCAAGTAATTTTGTCCAAGTCAAGTTGATTCACAAGTTATTTTTGTGTAAGTCAACTGGACAGGAGTCGAACTCATGTCCGAGTCACCAACTCTAGTCAACAACACCGATTTTTTATTTATTATTGTTTTGATGAGACATAATTGTTCTGTTGTTGTATATACAATGACCTACATGTACATTACTGTAAGAACATATTGCCCTGTAGAACAATGAGGTTTGAGTCAATCACAGGGCCACTTGCTGATTAATAGGTTTCATTCATGAAGTGCGCGGCGTTTCACAGATGTACATAAACAAAAAACAGTCATATTATAGGAGTCATGCAACAATCGGCATGAAACCATGTATCGTCTTTCTGTTTCAAAGAACACTGTAATGTGAACAGGGGCGGATCAAGAGTCTCGATAAAGGGGGACGGCAAAAAGGGAAGAAGATTGCCAAACGAGAGGTATACTCAAAACGTATGGTAAATGTACACACACGGCAATAAATGGGTTTGGGTGCATGCAGGGCCGTAGAGAGCGGGGGTTAAGGGGGTGTGACAACCCCAATAATTGTTCTCAGTCGGCATTTAGAGCCTCAGTTGGCAAATGAAGAACAAGGATTGGTACAGAATACATTTTCAGTTGGCAAACCTATATTGTGTTTCTAAGCACTGAAGATTTGCCAAGTTGTTAGTTATCAATTGATTTTATTTTGTAATATCGGGAGGCATATTGGAGTGATTAGTCTTTTCTTGACAGGTATATTATGTCCTGGTTGTGTCATTATGAAGGGGCGAGTGGCGCTAATTGGGGTCAAACAACAAAATACACTAACAAATGGCATTGACTTTTACACTGGTCAACTTGGCTATGCAATAAACAGCTTCCGTATAGTTAACTTAAATACTGAAACGGTGTGTTTCTAGTTTAACATAAATTCAATAATTAATTAACCAAAAAATTAAATAGGTTATAACATAGCAACAAGAAACGATGATTTGTCACACTACACTGACGTAACTTCCGGTGTACACGACGAATCAATGCGGGCAGTGGCGCACCCAAGGGGGGGGTCTTGGGGGGGCTCGATCCCCCCCCCCGCAAGGGCCCGCTGATGTTTTTTTTTTTTTTTAAAGAAGGAGCCAGGAAAGAGAGCAAAATCTGAGCCCAAGTCTTGTCTACAGAGGAGTTCGGCAAGGAGTATAGGGCAGTGGTACAAGGGATGGGGACTCAGGAGACTCAAGCTCCCCTCCAAATTTTTCCATTTATTCCACTCACTATTATATTTTACGGCGTTGCGTATGCATGTGCATGTAAGCTTGAAGGGCCACCAGTATATATAACAAGCATTTTTACACATTCTCCCCCCCCCCTGCCATGGTGCACCCTGATCAGGGAGCAGCTTTACTTAATTTTATTTTCATTTTCTGTTGTCCGTTTCTCTTGTTGAGGTCGTTGACTGTCGTTGAGGTTACTCGTAAAATTTAAACACGCCCGCATTATAATCAACTCCTTTCCAGTTTGTACACAATGGCCCAGGATTGGGTTTTAATTTACAAAGATTATGTGACACTCTTTTAGCAAACACCGATTGGATAATATTGGGATTTGGTTTTGCCGCCAAATTCGTGTTTGAAAAAATTTAGCTCCGCCCGGAATGATCACAAACTTTACGTGCACGCAATGAAAGTATTTAACTATAGAAATCTTGCAGACGAAACAAGCTCAAGTTCTTTACATCAAGAGGAGGAAATTATATGGAAGGTAAAAACCCTACGAGTCCGAATCATGCCATAATGTCTTCTTTTTATGACAAGAAACCACCAGGAAACATTTAACATGTGCCGTAGGTTCACTGACGAGCACGACTAGGGACATGGCTGCAGCCGCGCCAGCGGTTATGGTTTGGGTCAGCCATGTCTCTCCCCCATATTGGATTTCAAATAAAAATATTTTGAGCCCCCCCCCCCCCCAATCAAATCCTGGGTGCGCCACTGAATGCGGGATCACACTGAAGTTTAAACGTGACTTGCATTTTGCGATCCAGCAAGATTGATCTCGTGTGGAGAATCGTGATCCCACTTGAATGCAGTTTAAACGCAATGGTACTGTATGTATGGCAATAACACACTAGCCTTTAGTCAAGGGCACGTGCCAACTCGGTGCACCACACTTGAAAAAGACTACGCCTACGAGTGGCAAAGCAATGAGTGCCTTTATCTGTCTGTTGTGTGGACGTAAACTACTGAATTATTTGTACACCTCCAGCAACATGAATAGGCATGCAAATTTATTTTAATCAAAGTTTGGCTCATCTATATTTGCATATAGGTGATATCATAACAAGCTGAAGGCGATAGATATCCTTGATTTTTAAAGTCCTATGTTTAAAAAAAAAGGGGGGATCTGTATGTGCATTAAATTCTGCAAAATTAATAACACGAAGGGCCCGTTTTTGTAAGAGGAAGAGTCTATTAAGATTAGCAGCAGAACTAGCTCCCCATGCAAGTATCCCATAGTTGAGGTAAGAAACAATCAAAGTATTATAAAGGGAATTATGTACCAGTCCAGGGAAAAAATGTTTGATCCTGTTGATTACACCAATATCTCTAGCAATAATTTTACAAATGTAATCAATATGACTATTCCATTTGAGTCCACGGTCAACAAAAATTCCCAAAAACTTACAACAATCAGTTTTAGTTATGATTGAGTCATCAATCTTAACATCACATGGAACGTCACTGACCGAGTTGCTGAATAACATATAGTTAGTTTTGGCAATATTAAGGGACAATTTATTGACCGTAAACCAGTTAGCAATAAGTTTAAGCTCATTATTTTTTAGTCTGTACAAGATAATTAAGGTTGCTATGAGAAAAGAATGAATTTGAGTCATCAGCAAACAATGTAAATGAGAGCACACTAGATGAATTAGTAAAATCGTTAAAGATGGACTACAACGGAATAATGATAAGTGCTGTGTTGCTGTTTTCGTTCGAGAAATGTGTAATGATTACTAACATATTATTATTATTCAATAAAACTTGTTCCTTCATGCAAAAAAAAATCAATTTGATCGGCGTTCTACGACCCAGAAAAGCCCAGTTTCACCAAAAGCCCTTAACTCATGAATAATTCATACTTCGTGTGTGACGTAGCACCCATGACGCTTCCCCCACGCACAACAGTCGATCGTGGGTACTGTATGCATTTACCATACATGCAATGCGGAACAACAGCGGGCAAGCGACATCTTCTAGACCGAAAAACTGCGAAAATGTCCGATAGCAGCGAATATTGGGAAGATCACAGTATAGATGAGGAAGAGGAGTTTCATATATATAGGCACTTCTGAGAGAAGGCGAAGAAGTCGAAGTACGTGGCGCTGAACCATACCGGTTCGAGCTACTTGCGGCGCCTGCAGTTGACCAGCCCGGTGACGGTGATCGTCAGGCCGAAGACGACGAACCGAATCCTGATGATAGACGGCTAAACACAGACTGGTAAGCCCACAAAATGATTCATGAATGAAATACTGAATGATGCTTCGTTTGATCAATTCGTTTCTGCTGTACAAAAATAGTTGTAGGCTATACTTTACAAAAACATGAACGAACATGATGGAGACCCAAGGTACATAATGTAGTAGTACATGTACATGTGTACAATTGTACATGTGTACAATACATGTACAGTGGAAATTTGGGGGTAATTACTATGTCTTGCGTTTTATGATTTGTTGGCTTCAAACGATACTTTGACTTCAAACCCAGTGATTATTTCAATGCACTTGAACGTTCTCTACAGTCCTCCGAAAAATGGGCAGAACAAATCAAAGGCCTACTTCTTGCCAAAAAAGTGAAATCCTTTCGTGTATTATTCACGAACTTCACCCATTCCTTTGATATCGCAGGATCCCGCGGAAATTGAACAAAATGAGTCTCTGGATTCTTAATACTATTTCTAGTGCATCCACCAACAACACATGAAGTCGGCATTACAACAACGTCGAAAAAAACTTCATAAAAACTTCATGCCTTTGCTGACGCATGAAAACGCATGTATAATATACACGGAAGTAACATGGCGTCTTCTGTTTACTCTCGGGTGTTCATGGGTTATACGTCATCCCTTTTCGCTGGTTTACAAGTCCGCTGGTACTATACCGTGGATTTCATAGTGGATTTTCAATGGGTCTTTGTCGGGAACCAGTGCAGGGCGGGAAATTTCAAAAATCGAAGAAGCGGGGTCTAATTTTTTCGGTCAAATTGCAACAAAATTATAAAGAGAAAATCATGACCACAACAATAAATTGTTACCTGAACACAACATAAACAAGGTTCGATAGTCAATTTAATGTGAGAGTTCTCGTTGTAGTCCATCTTTAATGTATAAAATAAAGAGCAACGGCCCTAGAATTGATCCTTGTGGTATGCCATATGTAAGGATGTCAGAATCTGAATTTATGCCATTGATGGATACATATTGTGATCTATCTGAGAGATAACTCCTAAACCACTCAAGGGAAATTCCTCGAATACCATAGTAAGAAAGTTTATACAATAATATTTGATGGTCTATCGTATCAAAAGCTTTTGAAAGGTCGAGGAATATCCCCAGAGTATGTCTGGAGTTATCAATTGCATTAGAAACTTTATCAATAAAATCAAGAAGTGCATGAATAGTTGAATGTTTAGTTCGGAAACCAAATTGTGAATTAGTCAAAATATCAAACTTATCCAAAAACTTGATAGTGCGGGCATAAACACATTTTTCAAAAATCTTAGAAAAACATGAAAAGAATAGAGATAGGTCTACAATTATTAATACAATAACGATCGTCCTTTTTAAAAACTGGAATGACTTTGGCAATTTTTAATTGTGATGGAACAATGCCGGTAATAAACGAAGCGTTGACAATATGTGCAAGAGGTTTACATATAGCAGAGATCTACTTCTTAATAATAGAAATATTAATTAAGTCATGACCAGAGCTTTTTTTGTTTTGTAAATTGTTCACAATATCCATAATCTCAAATTCATTAACTGGGGTAAAAAAGAAAGAGTTAGAATTAGGGTTAGACATAGGCTATAATCAGTAAAGCTAACAGATAAGTGCTTTGGTTTAAATTTTTAAAATTTTGGCCCAA
>CM055818.1:46641264-46658562 GCA_029582265.1 Zoroaster sp. YZ-2022 | reverse complement strand
AAACTCCTTTATGCTGAATTATTGTTGTGATAGAACATGGGAGGAGAGATTTTCCAAGATTCTGTAACTCTCAGTAATTGCAACTGACATTGCCATTATGAGAAGGCCAATATCATGCCAAAATTGTACATGTTGTTTTAATCTTCCTTTGACTGCTATTTCAATTCTTCCAACCCACAAGATTCATAGTTGCATGTTACCTTCAGTACATCACTGATGAACTTATATTCCAGATTTGTCATTTGTATTTTTTCACTCTGTTTTTACCTAAATTAGGTTTTTGTTTACATACCGGTAAGTAACTTGTTCTACTTAACTTTTGTTTAAACTATCTGATCTCTGAGTGTGGATTTATCAATTACCAAAAGAAACTATAAATATAACTCAAATCAGAAGGTGATTTATGTGTCACATTTACACCATGTGTGTGTTTACACCATGTGAGTGTTTACACCATGTGTGTGTGTTTACACCATGTGTGTGTTTACACCGTGTGTGTGTGTTTACACTTTGCGTGACCTTTATCAGGGCATTTCCCTAAAAATATGTGTGTATTACTTCTCAGATGAATAACATTGGAGATGTTATGTTAGTGCCCTATTCAAAATAAATGAAATGAAAATTTTTTCTGCATGCTGATAGCACAAAACATCTGTTTTTATGGTTTCTTGGCATAGACCAGTGAACATTTTTGTTTGACTTTAAGGTTCTTTGAAAACACTCATACTGCATGTACAAGATTCACTATCTTGACAGTGTTAAGAATCCTACCCTTTGATTATGATGATATATCGCCCTCTATTTCAGATTAAATGGAAATGATCTTGTGTTATTGAACGAACACTAAGCTATTTACTCTTTGTACTTCTTTAAAACATAAAGAGAAATTAAACGTTTTACATCATGACTGTTTAAAACGGTACTTCAGTGACAATGTACATGTACACCCATGGATGAAGGAAGACAAGTCAGCATTGGAACCCAGCTGATAAAGCCGTAGTCTCTGTCACATGCGATGCCATATGCCGCCAGTATATATCCTTCCCAACCACAGCTTGAAAACCAGTAATCCCGTCATCCGCAGTACCCGTTGAAGCACTACTCCTACCATAATAAGAAGCCAACGTACCACCGCATAATGGGTACCACGCACACATAACTATGGTTTTTTCTTACTGCCTACCTATTCTTGAACATTTACTGACCTCTTTAAGGTCCAAAGGAACACGTAGTGAAACAAACAAAAGCAAAACAGTGACGACACATTATCTATTCATAAATACTTTTGCAGCCCAAGACCTGCTACACGCGCAAGAATACGAGAGCGGTTTAGTAATTTGTTGATGATACGACCGTGCTTAGGAGATGCCACAGGAACGTCTTTGTACGGTAGTTCAGTGGCCTGACAATTTCTGCTGTTTCTTCTTCTTGTTCTCCAACATTTGTTGTAGATTTTAATTTGCGCAGGTTGTATGTGAGATGGAGTATTAGGGCCACTTCTACATCAGGGTGAACTAAAAACATATGGATTAAGGGACAATGTGAGGTGCAGACCAGACAGTTTGACTTTGATTTCATGTTAGTTTGTTTTATGATTAAAGGGCGAGTGTAAGCCTCTTTAGATTGTCTTAAAATGTTAAGCTTTATTCCACCCCTAACTGACTTAACACTACTGACTACTGGAATTATGCTGTCATCCATTGGGAATAAAAATACATATTTCCTATAATGTTAATGCTATATTGTAAAATATCTTTGTTTATTGTAACTCGTCAAAGCATTCTTAGTGAGAAACCCAATCAAAATGTTCACTGCTTGGTGATTTTACACCAAATCTTGGTTAAAAAAAGAGAGAATGACTATGATGTACATTCCTTTCTCTATGTTTTTAATCAGCTCAACATATAGTGTGCATGTATATGTGTGGCTGTACTGAAGGCTCTCCATGGATTGAGGTTCAGCCAGTCTGAGTTTAATAGCACTGCCGAGAGGAGGCCGAGGAAGACTCGGTCACCAATGAAGTCTAGGGCACGCGAGCAGAGATCGGATCAGTGATAAAGCCTTAGTAACGCAACCACTCTTGTCCTGCAAGCTGTCAAAAACCTCTATCTTGATCGGGTAACTTTAGTTTGTCGATCTGTGTTTTCTTGATATTGCCCACACATGCACTTTTTTGAGGCAGCATCTGGCACGTTTTATATGCGTAATGATATGACCTGGGTGCCGCCACTTAAATAACTGGCAGCTGCCACTTAATAACCGGCGGCCGCCATTTAAATAACTGGCTATTATTGTACTTGCCAGAGGTGGAACAGCTTCTATTCAACCTTTTTGAAACGTTAAATTTAGCTTTTCGATAATGCTCGCCCTTTGCCTGCTGAATTTTGTTAAGAAATGCAGTCTGACGACACGTAGAGCGTATATTTAAATCAACCAAGTAACGCAAAATGAAAAGGTACATGTTCTAGTCACATTTCTCCGGAATAATATGGTGGTATAGGCTTCGCTAATTGTACATCACAGTAAGAGTTCTTTTTAATAGGCCGAAGGTCCACCATTAGACAATAATGATAAGATGATATATTTGCTACAAAACTAGTGGAGATAATCGATCTTTACATTAGTAAAATTGCACGACTTCTTAGCACTTATTCTGTCATCTTGAATCCACCTGAAAGTTATGAATCATTTGGAAATCATACTTAAAAAGAAATCGTCTGAGAAATTGGAAATGTGACAATGAGAATTTGTGTCTTGGAATGGTTGCCTATAAATAAGCATTGCGTGACATACAACCCAGGTATTTAATACTCCCTTCCTGTTACTACTTTAGGATAATAAAATACATAATTCCAATTTTTTATTGAAGTTATTGATATCAAAGACATCCTTTAAGTCTCATTTTACAAAAGACGAATGTTATATTTTAGTACTAAATGCAATATTACAACGAGGGATCCCTATGGTTATATTTACTAAATAAATGTTTTTTATTTTGAAACTATTTTAAGCCCACTGTACATTAATTTTATTGGCATGCTCAGAAACTGGACTTGACCTAGAAAGTTTCAACTGCGGTAATACTGTTTTGTAAGGCAGTATTAGCGATCATCCCGTGAAATTTATTGTTTTGGAGTGTCTTGAATTTATTTTTCCAGAAAATTGTTTTCTGAAACCATAACTAAATCCTTATTTTTGTTTTTAGGTGTGAACTGAATCAAGAATTGGTTTCATGATGCACATCCGGCTGTACTTCTCTCTAGGATTTCCAATATGAGGAAATCATTAATGCACTGGCACTGAATCATAGAATAATTGTCAGTATGCGAAACTCTTTAAACGAAGTTTTGGGAAGAGGCTGATATTATAGGATGTGTCGCCAGGTTCATCACGGAAGAAACATCAGGAGAGGAAGTCATTACGGATATAGGCGTGATGCACCTGAGGGTGTATTCAGCATGGATTTATTGTCTCTCATGAAACAAGTTTCGACTCCTGATTCCAAATTCTGGACCCTGAGAGGTGTTCTCCTGCGTATCCATAACCGTCTAAGAAGGCGTGCTTATTTTGCTAGGGACCCAACTTTATCTGGCACTTTGATTCCCTACGACAAACGGAAACATTTCTTTGGTTTTTGTATCCATGGTGTATAGACGGTTTGCTAGATTTGTTATATGGTTGAACAGCTATAAAACCAACAGCGATCCTCTCGTATCATTGGGTGGATATTACATTGACGTCGTACGGCGTAGCAGAATGGGGGCATCCAAAACTTGTAAGAGGAGACTGTGGAGACTGAAAAATGGATCGGTGGCCGCATTTCTGACAAACATTTCTTTCTGATGGCAAGCTACGTTTTTATCTACGAAACCAAGTCCCACATAATCAAAAAGAATTGAAAGTTGGTAGTGCATCCTTCGAAATCCTTTTTCCCAGTACTGGATGAATTTCTTTTGGGCGACTTCTAGAGATGAGGGGAGCTTTCACTGGAGACTTTTGGATACCCAACATCTTGCAGTTTTGCGCTTTTATGCAAACTGATACAGGTATGCGAGGTAGAAATTAATTATTTGTGTACTTCGCATTTGAGGCCACAATACAGTTGAGTGAAATTTTGTATGTCAACAATTATCCAGTCAAACTTAAATTAAATTGCTCGATTCATTATGCCAGAAAATGACTTTACATTGAATCACTGCTTTCAGTGAATATGTCACTTGATTGTGATTTAAACAGCAGATGTCAGCTTTTAGTCTACACTTGACAATTCGATTGATCAAGTTTCTCTGTTACAACTCACATAAGTAATGTGTGAAGTAAAGTATTTTAATTATTATAAACTTGTGTCACTGACTCAAACTTGTTGGACAATTTGTTACCACGTTTGAGAGCAGTTACGCCACATAATAATTATCTATAGTGATCATGTATTACGTATAATGGTAAAATTTTGATGGACTTTTCAGGATGGGCAAGATGAAGTGGTTCATGAATGGAACCAGTTGCCACAGAATCAGGGAAGTTCATACAAAGCCAAAATGTTCCCTAACGGGCGGCCACTGACTTTATACACGATGCCCGAGTTGCGACAGATGGTCACACCAGATCCCAGCTCGCTGATGTGAACATCAGACAAAGCTTCAACCCTGCTTGGATGAATGTGTCTTCAGAGACTATCCATTGTGATGAGGATGTGTTCACTTATGCATTGGCACAAGTACATGGCACAGAGAAAGGGCCTGAAGACCGCCTACAATCATCGACAGGCACTTTCTCTCTTTATGCCTGGGTTGCGCGCAACATGGGTTAGAACATGCAGTCAATGAGGGTGGACAGGGCCTAGGACAAAGATAACACATCTATTAAGTTTATAAAACTAGTAGTCCAACATAATTTAAAATTTGGGATTCATAGTCTTTGATTTATATTTCTAAAGCAATCTTTACTCACTTTTCTTATAATAACTCCTAACATTTCCAGCATCCTATCAGTCGTTAATTTACTGTACAGCATCAATTTACAATGTTCGGCAGAACAAAAAAAAAACACACACACAGAAGCGAGACACAGTTAATTCTGCTTAAACTTTAACACATAACTTTATTAAAAGTAAATGTACGGAGGCGTTAAAGGGGCATTGAGAAAAAGTAATAATTATGACTGAACATAAGTCCTAATTATGACTATCTCAAAACTATAAGATACATGTAGCTTTAGCCCTACGCTAAGACAAAACGATTACCTAATATGTGCATAGTATGAGTTAATTCGACTTAGTTTTGAAACATGTGGAGGAATAACTGACTGTAGCAAGGCAGTACAGCTCTTCTGTCCGATTGTAAATGCATAAATGCAAACAAGTGCATTAGATCGAAACAAGGCATGGTCATCCAAGTTAACTAATTAGTAAGTTACATTATGAGATATTATGAGACTAATAGGGGTTTTAAAGTCAAAATTATGACATATTAATTCATAAAATTATGATTATGATTAGGTCATACTTATATCAATCTCCCCAGCTATGAGAAATTAAGTCATAATTATGACGTTTTGTACAATGTCTTTTTCTACGCTTCCCGTATTGATGCAAAGAGGTATAACAATCTTTGAAGTTAATATTGGTTCATACCATGTATTTTTCCACACCAACAGTCGTTAAAATTACAGGTGATGAAAGAGGTTAACAATGAGCTTCATGTTGGTCCATGTTTGGTGCACGATTACGAACACAAATAATGGAAAATACCAAGTTTTATTTGTTGATTTAATACAAAACACCCATAACCCGTTGGTTCAGATATGGTATCAAGTAGATGGAAATCTATTCAGAAGTGAGGTTTCTGCATTTGCATTGCTATTGTTATCCCAGCAAAAGTATGTTTTATTTATTGAAGTCAATTGACTTATTTTGCGACAGAAGATATTTGAAAAGTGATTTGGTGGAATAAAAAGGTGGAATGTTTTTCAGAATACTCAAATTTATGAATGTAGCAACTCTTAACAAATCATAGGGCTACATTACATGATTAAAATGAATGACTTTAAGTGTTGCATTTTTGTTGGTGGGGGGGGGGGGTTACATATCATGGGTGGGGATGGATATGCCACTGTTTCTTATGCAAACAACAACAGTAAAACACTTTAAAAGCAGCAATAACATGAAAACATCATACATGTATCATAATATAATAAATATCAACTAAAGACCATCCCCGCTAACTTTAGGCTTAATTTTCCATCTTTGTTTAATAAGTTTCTTCTTTCTGTCACAAAATATAGCACTAAAGTATACAAATGTCTGAAAAATGTTCATAACAACCAAGAATTCACCACAGTTGTAACACTCAAATTGGGTTACAACCGTTTTAAGCAGATCTGGATATGCCACTGTTTCTAATGCCAAAATACAATTATACAAGCAGCACAAACACTAACACATTACAAATCTGTAAGTGACACATCCAGTGAAGATGACTCCCCCCACCCAACCTTGTCAGATTAAGGCTAATTGTATTTGTTTCGCCTTCGATATTATTTTTTTCTTCTGTATCAACATATTGTACTGAAAAAATCTCCTGACAATCCCCATATTTCCCCCAAAAATGTGGTTAGTTTCGATATTTAAAACTTGAATTTTGTATAAGATAAAACTGTGTTTGGCAGAGTGCGGTAAATTTTCCATAAAGCCTGATTTTTTTAAACAAATTTCATTTGATTATAAGCAACGCAAATTCTCCCCAATATGCGGTGGGGTGGTGGTGGTGGTTGGGGGTTACAGGTTATTTGTGACCTTTTGACAATGTTCCTCTCCCTTCCCCACCCCAAGGCTGAGGTTTCAAAAATGGCCCAAGTGTGTAAGAATGTTCATATATGCATGTGTACCAATAAAATCATATGGGATTTTTAACATTTCCTAAGAAAGCTACCCTCTTATATTTGTTGAGTTATACTCTGCCTGAGTGCTTTAGGATTGACTCCTCATCTGCATGTCAAAACACTGCATATAATGTGTCAAACATTTTGGTTATAGTGTACACCTCTGTATGTTATATTAACATACCTTTTTTTCAAATAGAAAACAAATAACTAATGACAACAAAAGAACACAAACGTTGAATAGGGGCTACTTTCTCGATTGGTACGCCCTTAGCAAATAATGTGACTGAATCATCCAGATACACTCTATGTTTAAAGCAATTACCATGGAAAACATTGAATGTGCAAGAACTCGTGAGATGACTCTATATGATATCCATTTGCCAGAAATGGTTTCTCAAAAGAGTAGAGAATTCAGACTTTAGAGACGCGTATGGTTCACTACCATAACTAACAGGCAGTTCCAGCACTGCTCCGCATGTATGAGATGTTGGAGTACGAACAGTGCATGAAGCGTCTGATTTGATGAAACAAATGGTTATTGCATTCTTCACCATCATATCTGAGCCAGTGCAGAATCTAAGGAATAGGCCTAAGACTTCTGGATTTAATTCTCGAATGAGTCGCTTGAGGTAGTTGGACAAGGTATTCTGCTCAATGTTCATGTCTTCCGGAAACTTCAATACCTTCAGAACCTTGTTGTTAGTTGGCTGCAACTCCAAGTAAACACGTGGCAATTTGTTAGCATCCATATTGAGTAGAGCAAGAGCATCACGCCATTTCTGAGCGACAAATAATGGCTTTTCTTTGTGGGCAGTCTCTCTCACAATTTCTTCGAAGTTCTCCTTTGTGGCCATCTTCTTAGCTTCATATATATCTATCAAGAAAGTCCAGCAAATCATTTCCATCAACAGATTCACACTGTTTCATAGCTTCTTCAATTACGTTTGTATCCATTTCAGCAACATACTGTAAGAATGGCTGGAGGAGGTTGGTTGTTGCTCCCAAACTTGCATATTCCATGAATGGAGGTGCCAATTTGAAAAAAAATATGCCTCTTGCGTGAAACCCATCACAAGCACCATAGCAACAGGTTGCCAGTGACTTTCAGACATATCATGGCGGATCCATGGCACCTTGAAGTTATTTCCAACTGTGTACTGCAGGTAAAATGTATCCCAGAATTCAGTTAGAGCATCTCGCATCACACCACCATTGTCTTCAGCTAACTCCGAAGAACCGTCTTCCTTCAGCATCTTTACTTCATATGTAACTGAAGGAGAGTGTGAAGTTTGCATGCAATAGGCAATGAGATCTTTGCATGCCATTCCACAATGCACTTCAATCACTGCCACACATTTGTCTGACTCTATACTCTCAGGTGGAGTGTTTATGTCTACGTCTGCACTAAAATTTAAGTTGTATGTAGCTGGGTTGAATGTTATTTCACTGGACGAGTTTGCATCTCCGACAGCTTGATCTTACGTCAGTGGAGTGTTTATGTTTATGTTTATGACAGCTTGATCTTCTTCCAGAAATTATTGGGAAATGTTTCCGGCAGCAAAATCTGTGGTGTATTGCATCTGAAGTGCTGTTTGAACCTCTTCGTATCTGGCAACCTCTAGCAAGGACATGGCATCTCCTGTGTTTTCCCGGACATCTACTTTATCAACGGGTAACTCAGTTTCATCAGTCTGATTTGATGGTCCAGACAATGTACTTGTAGATGGTTTGGATATCTGATACGTCAGTGTGTTCTCATCGGTGTTAGCAGGTGGTGTAGATGGCTGGTGCGTGGCTGAATGATGAGAATGATGCTCAACTGTACTGGTAGGTCGCATTCTCTCCTTGTTTTTGCAGGTCGGAGGCTGAGGGACATCAAAATCACAGTTTTTCATCACTTGAAGACTCGACATTTAGACTTTGCCAGCAAACAGCATCGTAGTTTTTTCTGTCGAAGTCTCTTCATAAATGTTTCTGCTGTCTCAGTCGTAAAAAGAAAGTCCTTACTCCAGAAACATCCGAGGCTAAATCAAATGTAAAATCTGCTGATCTTCCAGGGCATCCTTCACCATCAGGAAAAAAAGCAGACACTGCTTCCTTTATTATATCGGACTTCCAAACTGGCTTCTTCAATTTGCAGTGACTAATACCACCACCGTTTTGACACCTTACTTGTTTGTATTTTCCTTTGGTGTACAGAGAAAGTCCAAATGTTATTACCATGTCTTCTTTTTGTCCACCAGTAGCATAATTATTTTCCAGATAATTTTTGGACCTTTCCCTCTATGGATTTTTGGGCTTTAGCCTCGGCTTTCTTACTTTTAGGCATCATTGTAGACTTGATTCTTATATTCTCAAGAAGATGCTCTGTACGTGTTTTAGCGGCATCACTTAATTCTTTATCATTGGCTGTAAACTTCATCTGCTCATAATGTATCCTTGAAACTTCTCGCTGCTCATCTGTTTTTTGTATCACCATTATCGTTTTCAGCTGTGCCTTGTTTGCTCTGTGATATTGCCCATAATCGTAATGATATTCGGTCACCTTCATGAGGCAGGTAGTTTGTCAGCTCCTCCTCTGTCATCAAAGAAACTACTTTGTCGTCAATCTGAAACACAAACAATAATTTTTTAAAATATATTTTCCTTTACTAGATTAGTAGATTATATGTGACACTACATCAAGACAAAATAAAGCATCAAAAATAAGTGTGGAAATATTGTCAATCTTTATAAATGTGAAATTAACTCAAAGTAACTGCCCACCTCGTTTCTAACGCATGACAAAAGTTTAATTGGAATATTTCAGAGTTGTTTTTCCTGACCAACTGTTCGAGTCTCTTTATGTTGAGACTAGTCAAAAAATATTCTAGGCACTTAACATTGACGTCTGGAATGTTCTGCGATGATTTGAACTTCATTAACCAACTTGGCAATGTCCATTCATATGTTGTCACGATAATGTAATTGTTATCATGAAAACAACAAAGTCATCATGAAGCAACGGAATGTTTGTTATTCAATTTATTCGCCAGGGATTATTGCTCAGTACTATGACAACAACATTGTAATTAATGATACCATGATCATAACATCATGTAATTTAAGAAATATTAATATTGCTCAAGATATGCTGGGGTATAATGAAGAACTTTTGAGGTAATTCCCCCCACCCCCAACCATCCCAAAATACTCCTCTTAAGCTGCCATCTACAAGGGTCAATTGTAAATGAATACCTTTCTTGGTCACTTACCTTTTCATCTATTAATCTTTGAAGGACTGACTCGGACACCTTTCTTTTCTTTAGAAAATTAATGAACACCATGCTGCAAACAAACATTATTTCTCATCACTATGGAGGTTAAAATAGACATGCTTCTTCAGCACTATAGTATTAGAGTACCTTCCTGACTACGTAAAATAAACATTTATTATTATAAAATCTTCATTTGGGATCTAGTTGCAATGATCGCAACCCTCGGGCCCCCGACCGTTGAGGGGTGGGGGTGGTATGGGAGAGGAGGAGTGTTACAATCAACATTGCACCTATGGAATATCAAGAATTTGGAAGTGCTGACGGTAACAGGTTAGGTTGTATCCGTATTGTTATAACTTACAGTACATACATGTATGTTGGGCCAACAGGGTGCAAGTGGAATAGTGAATGAGTCCAGAAATGCGATTTATTAATTTAATTATTAACCCATAACAACTACCTCACAGGAGCCATCTTGGAAAAAGACAAAAGCATAACTATCCCTGCATCCCAAGCATAACACTCAAAAGTTTAGAGAGCTTTATTATTATTATTATTATTATTACATTTCTTTACCCAGGGTATGCCCAAACAGTTTAAAACTGGTTTCCATTGGGGCCCTGCATACAAATGACTATACACATGTACAAGTACAATACATTACAAATACAATACAAAAAAGTAAAAGCATATGGGATTAGTGCATAATTGTTATAAATATTGTAGAACTATTACAACTACATGTACAACATCGTTAACAGAATTCGGACATATTTTGTGACATCTAAAAGTATATGTTACTGACTGAACGTTTTACGTAGTTCGGATTTGAATGAGGTTAGAGAAGTCATGGTTCTCAACTGTATATGCAAATTATTCCATATGATTGTACCGGTTACAGCAAAGCTTGAGGCATAACATTCTTTTTTTCGCAAAAGGAATCTTCAGTGCCATGTCAGTGGATTGTCTCGTTTCACGATTTTGAATAAGTGGTGAAAACAGAATTGTCATATACAAAGGAGTAATTCTGTTTATGCATTTGTAGACAAGAATAGCCTTTTTATACTCAACTCTTTCCGAAAATGACATCCAATTAAGTCTAGCAAACATATCGGCTGAAGGAGTTAAGAATGCACATTTAAGGATTATCCGCGCAGCTCTTTTCAGACATTTATTAAGAATATTGCCGTGAGATGTGTACCGTCCTCCTCCTACAGTACTACAATAATCTAAAGATGGCATAACTAAACTAACAAAAAGAGAGTGGAGGCTTTGAGAACATAGTGCGGATTCTATTTAGCATACCTAGTTTAGTGGAAACGGTTTTCTTCACGTATTCAACGTGCGGGCCCCAACTTAAAGTTTCATCAATAATAACACCCAAACATTTACAAGAGTTCACCTTTACCACTGGACTACCAGCGATACTGACATTAAGGTCAATACTGCAGATTTTTCGTTTAGTTCCAATGAGCATGGATTTGGTTTTGCTGGCGTTTATTGTAAGTTTGTTTCTGACACACCAATCGTAAATTCTAGCTAGGGCTATATTCAAGTTATTCTCTATCACATCAACACTGGTAGAACTACACGTTAATGTCGAGTCGTCAGCATACATTAACAAATTACACTCTTTAGGGATACAAAGCGGTAGGTCACTTGTAATAATAAATAACAGTGGACCTAAAATTGATCCTGTGGTACGCCGGGTGTTAAGCGGTAGGGCCTTAGATATGTTGCGCTCAATAGTCACAGACTGACTACGTTCACTTAGATATGACTTAAACCAGTTTATTACAGAAGTTGACATATTCACCCTTTCAAGTTTATCTAGAGAGTTGCGTGATTAACAGAGTCAAATGCTTTACTTAGATCTATAAGAACAGTGCCTGTCATTTCCCCACGCTCCATAGCCTGAAAACATTTGTTCGTTAAATCATGTAAGGTGGTTTCAGTTGAGTGTAAGGGCCTAAACCCTGACTGACAACAGGGAATCAGATTACTTTCATCAAGATATGAATATACTGCAGAGTGTATCCATCTTTCTAGAATCTTGGAGATAATCGGCAGTATTGAAATAGGCCGATAGTTAGTTGTATTACATTTGTCTCCACCATTGTGAATAGGTGTAACCAAGGCGTGTTTCCACTCTCTAGGGTATTGCTCGCATTTTATCAAGATGTTGAAGATGTGTGTTAAGGATTTAGTTATGTACGGAGAAGCTATTTTAATCATTTTCACACTTATTCCATCTGGACCTGTTGCTTTTCCGACCGACATTGATGATATTTGCTTATGAACATATTCTTCTGTAATATCAGGCAGTAAGCATTTTACATCAAGTGAATCTGTAACAAAAGTGTGGATATTGTCCACTTCAAGTTCACATGGAGGGACATTACTGGCCATACGTGTTCCGATTGTCGAAAAATGTTCGTTAAATGTATTAGCAATGTCGGTGGGATCATCAACGAATTCCCCATTCTGGGAAAGAATAGACTTTGGAATAATTTTCTGTTTGTTTGGGAGAACCTCTTTTAGTTTTTTCCACAGAATGGATGAGTTGCCTTTATTTTCCTCGATGGTTGATTTAAAGTATTCACTTTTCTTGCTGCGGATTATTCCAGTAGTCATGTTCCACAGCTTTTTGTAGGCATTCCAGTCATTTTGTGAGCCTGAATGTTTAGCGATTTTATTTGCACGATCTCGCTGTCGTATAATGTTTTGAATTTCCCCATCGAGCCAAGGCAACGATGCACCACGTATACATTTTGATTTCATTGGTGCATGATGGTTAATAATACTCATAAACAGAGTGCCAGATGGACCATGCTTCATTAACATCATGACAATTAAGGACATGTTCCCATGGGGCATTAAGGAGGTCGTCTTGAAAGGCGTCATTGTCTATATCTTTAAAACATCTGAAGTTAATCGAACGGCCTTCTTTTTGGGGGGCTTTCCATCTATGAAGACCGTAAACAGGATAGTGGTCACTAATCAGGACAGGTAGGACACCACTTTCACTTACAAGTTCAGCGTGAGAGCTAAAAATTAGATCAATGGTTGTTTCAGTAAATTCAGTAACGCGGGTAGGATAATGTATAAGTTGTGTCATTTGGAACATATTAAAACATGAGGTTATAGGGTTTGATGAAGTACCGTTATCATCCTCGGAAACATCACAATTAAAGTCACCAACGACAATAACTTCTTTACATTCACATGAAGCTCTATCTATAATACCACTCAGTTTGTCTATAAACTCAACAGAACTTGAAGGTGGCCTGTAAATAGAACTTATAAGCACCGGCTGCCTTTGCTTACATTTAAGTTCAACCCATAAACACTCGATATCATCTGTTTCTAGGTCATCACGGCGGATGAAAGTTAAATTATTCCGGATGTACATTGCCACCCCACCCCCGTGACGATTTCTATCTCTTCTGACAAAAGAGTATTCAGGAGGTTAAGCTTCGTCGGAGATTGAGGAGTCACAAAATGTTTCGTTTAAACAGATGATATCAAATGGATTTGTAGACATCAATATCTTAAATGGTCGAATTTATTCATTATACTTCTTACATTGAGGTGGGCGATGAAACCACCCGCACTTTGGTTGTGAATGATGCCATCTATTAAGTTTACTTTGGAATCATGCTCTGTGGGTTGAGTAGTTCTCTGACCTTCTCCAGGTATTGGTTCCATTCTTGGTCTGGGAGTTGATGATGGGTGTTGTGGGTCTCGGATTGAGTTAGTTTGGGTCGTGGTTGGTAGTGGAGGAGTTGACGTCGCTTCGGCTGCCGGTGAGGGTAGTACTGATTGGATAGCCGGAAAACCGTCGAAACATCTGGGCCAGCTCCAGTCGGTTTCTTAAGGGCATCAGAGTACGAGATTGCACCAAAGGAGGTTCTCTGCGGCGTGAATTCAGTCGATGGTGTGCGTCGATATGTGTTCTCTGATGGTCCAGCTATGTGCTGTATAATGTTTTTGGCGAATATGCGTCCTCCTGTGGTGTTGAGATGCACGCAGTCCAAGACAAGATGGTCCGAATTTATGTTTCCGTTGTCGATAAAGTCCCAGTTGTTTCGCTGTGCGATAGATTTCAGCAGTTCATTTGAATCATCGACCTTCTTCTGTTGGAACAGTGTCTGATTTTTGCGATGGATGATTGATGAAATCGTCACTAACTTTGGTTGCAGTGTTTCGCCAAGTGAGGTGATCTTTGCAGCAATGGTTTCCGCACTGTCGGAGATGTTGTTGGTTCCAACATGAAGAATTATGCCAGAAACATTGTGCTTGGTTGACACGTATTTGGCGTTCAGAGCGATGTCCTCAATCTTCGCACCGCGCATGGTATGGCAAATGACTTTCTTTTTCCTACTCATTTTTCTGGGTTGTAGTCGCTTGATCATGGAGTCACCGATGACCAGGACATCTGCTGTGGGGGCTGGGTTGGGAGTAGGTGGTTTGGTCTTTGGAGTGTTCCGTTCCTTGTGTTTTTTGCGATACTGGTCCAGCTGCTCATGAAAAGAGGTCTTGTTTATTGAGGGGTCGGGCTGGTTGGGGGGTGTGGAACATCCTTGTTTCTTGCCAGGTTGGACACTGGGCGTCAAAGCCTTGTAGTATGAGTCGATCAGCAACTCGGCCTCAGTCCGTGGATCATCAATGCTGTCGTCGATGATGACGGGATCGACATCCTCCGTCGCTAATGCAGCAAAGCGGTTGGTTGATGGCAACGCTGGACTAGCTTGGCCCATAGACGCACATGGGTGGTTCCGGGTCAGAGCACAGGGCTGGGGATTTGAAGGGTCACTATGAATATTTACATACACTATAGTCGTTTTCCAGGTACTGGATAGTTCTTGTTCTCTATGAGTTATACAGATTGTTTAATTTTGCAGCTACCCGGAACCTGAAAAAATCTGAAACCAGGAAAACGACTGGTACTGTAGTGTACATGTACACGTATGTATAGTAAGACCGTTGAGCTATACACCCATTAAGGCTAACATTAGTAACAAACGTGGCATTGACAAGACTGAGTCAAAACTTCTATGAGTCATCATAGTAGTAACTAGAACTACTAACGTTAGACAGAACACTCAATCAATCAATCAATCAATCAATCTCACTTTATTATCCCTAACGGGAAATTCCTTCCGGCCTATACATCAAACAATTAATGAATACATTAAAAATTACAATAAATATTACACGTAAAAACACAATACTTCACTAAAATTGCATTGCATAATGGCCTAATACTAAATCCCTATGTTGGTCTCTAACTGTACCGTATAATTATCGTCCAGCACTGCTTATTAAAAATCTGGACAGCTTCAGAGGGAACAAATGAAATGGCATACCGCTTAGTTTTAATCCTCCGCTGGTAACAGACAGTTACTCCTAAGCACTTCTAATAAATTTTCATACAAAGGGTGAGATTTCATCTGCCAGAATCATTTCAAACTTTATTAAACATCAGAGATTTATACAGATTGTCAACCATTAATTGATCAGTACCAATTATTTTATTCTGCTTGTTTAAGTACCTTATCCAATTTAGATTACATCCAGTACCCGCATGTTTCCAAAAACACAAATAAAGACAATATGTAATATAATACTTTGCAGGAGCAGACTTGTAAAACATTTGCAAAATGGTTCTGTCCAATATAAATGAATAAAATGAAATGAATGTAACTTTTTTGCATCTTTGATTTGCCACATTTATCAAAAAAGCAACTGGTTGTCAATCTCTCGATTCCTAAGTAGTACTTAAACTCAGTGACTCTCTCAAGAGATTCTCCTTTGATCACAGTGGCCGGGATGTGTGTTTTATTCCTACGAAAATCAAAAACCATATCCTTTGTTTTCTTTGTATTGATCTCTAAGTGGTTTTTGTCACACCACTGAACAAATTCAGAAATCTCGTGACCAACCAGTGCGATGTCATCTGCATACTTAATTAATTTATGATCAGTGTTCAAAGATCTACATTCATTGGTGTATAATGTGTACAGAATCGAGAATTACATGACCTTTGGGCCCTCAGTACTTATATGGGTCATTCCATGAACGTGGGACACTGTGTTTTCCATGTATTTCAGATATTGGGGCCTGTGTTATTCCTTACATCGTACGAGCTGATGATTATAACTTTCACCTATTGTTGCATCTCATACAGACCTACTATGACAACAAACAAAAATTTATTGGGTCTCCCCTATTTTGATCCATTAACTTTAGTCAGTATATTACACAATGTAACAAGACAGTGTCCCCTTGTAATTTTGTTACATCGTTAACCTCATATCAGGTGAAGCAGGAAGTAAATACATGACACTCAGTTTTAATGTTTGTATCTATTATTTTAAAAGATGACAACCTACAAACTATGATAAATAAGGTAACAATTTGTTTTCTTCTTTATTTAATGAACTTGAAATTTTGAGCTCCATGTCACACTTTGGGTCCCACGTTCATGAAATGACCCATATAACGGATAGTTGAGCGAGTGGAATTAAACCTAACCTGCTGTCCCCTCTTTGTTAAAAAGTTATTGATCCATAGTATAATACTGGAATTTACATTAAGATCCAACAGTTTCTGAACCATCAAATACGGCTGAATTCTGTAAGTTAAAGGCACTGCTCGCCAAAAGTCTAGCAAAGAGAACTTTAGCAAAAGCCCCCGGCCTTCTCCAGGTGTTCACAAATGCCATTAATCAATGTAACGAATTGCGTCCTCTGTATTTCTTCGTGGTCGATACGCAAACGGATGATCATCCAGGGAATCCTTAACTTCATTGGTTAACCTTTTTCTGAACTATTCTTTCTAAACATGTTCATGGGTACCGAGGTGAGAACTACCGGACGAAGATCATTCATGACTTTAGGGTGGGTGTTTTTTGGAATTGGAACAATCACTGACCTCTTTCATAATGCAGGAATTAAAGTGCGCCCTATTTAATGATTCACTGAAATAATGACCGAAAATGGTGATGCTAATTGCTCAGCACAGAACCTTTCAGTACCCTGGAACTAATTAATCGGGCCCATGTGTCTTTCGTGAGGTTTAATCTTGAATAACACACGGACTTCATTTTCATTGACATTAATATTTCACATGTGGGAAAGCATAAAGATTTTAATAC
>CM055818.1:46532079-46640764 GCA_029582265.1 Zoroaster sp. YZ-2022 | reverse complement strand
TAAAACTGCCCGTTAAAGGAACAATATCGTCACAATCAGGGCATGGAATCTGAGTACTAGTTTTGGATTTAGAGTAACTTAGTGACTGAAAATAAACATCATATGATAAGGTCATATTACCATTGCTGCTGCATAAACGAGCCAGTAATTTTCAGTCACTGTGTTCATCTTAAACTAGGGCACCAATTCCATGCCTTGTTGAAAGGCTACCTGATCGTCGATACTGCACTTTAATATTGCTCCGACCAGTAGCGCAGCGGTGTCGCCACGGGGGCTGGGGCATGTTTCAAATTTCAGTGCCCCCAGGTTCCCACGAAAAATCCTATAGTGCTTCAAAAAGAAAGAAAAGGAAAACCTAATGGTGCCCCCAGAAAGCAATCCTACTGAAAAGTGCTCACAAATTTCAGTTCCCCCAGGTGCCCACGAAAATCCTATAGTGCTAAAAGAAAAAGAAAAGAAAAACCAATCCCAATTTTACAGAAAAGCAACCCTGTGCCCCCTACTGAAAAAAGTCCTGGCTAGCTGCCAGTAGCGTAGCTGATGGGGTCTGCTTTTCATTTACATTTCGGAAATAAAAATTTCGTGTTCGGAAAATACTACTTAAAATAGAGTTATTTCGACTGCCCATATAAAAAATATTAAAATTTAATTTCGGATCTATCTTCCCCTTATTCAAATCATCCACAACATTAAACTATGCACTATATAGGTGATAACTGAACAAGGGTGCGGAAAAAATAATTGCGCCTGGGCCGACATCACGCCATCTTTACTGAAAACAAGGCTTTGAGCTGCGTTATGCATTAATTTTAATAGTTCGTAGGCAAGAGCTTCCCGCCAACCAATGATGGCCAGGTATTTGTAAAACGTCCACGGCATACGGGTTCATATGCGCACTTTTCTTTAGGAGATTCATAAATTTCATATCTTCTTACAACAATGTAGAAAAAAGTTTGAGTCAATTCGTTTCGTGTGTTCTTTATAATAGGCTGTACAAGTAGAAAAGGGAAAATATTTACAATTTTTTTCGTTTATTTCTTTAAAAGAAAAACTTGATTTCCTATTAGATGAAAATATCACAATATAGTTTTATGATATATTTACTTAAAACCAGAAAATCAAAACCAAATATACATACGTTTATGTAAATTTCATTTGAAATATTCTTACTTTAAAATATGCCAAAATAAACAAACAACACTGTAGCATTAACGTGACAGTAAGTTTTTACCTTATTTTGGTTCTAAGTCTTCATTTTTAATATTAAGGCATAAAATCACAATATATATTACAAGTATACTGTACATTTACATGTAGTCAAGATATATTTAAGCAGAAGCATTTTCAAACCCGATGGTAGACTTTTACTTTTGGAAATAATTGTTATATCATTTCACTACCAATTCAAATTGATAAAAATCAAAATGGCGGTCCCTTTAAAATCCAAGATGATGGCCTCATCCCTACCTATTAATAATAAAACAGATAACATATTTTGAAGCTTCAAGACCCTATAATTAAAGCGCTCAATGTGAAACAACGATGTTTAGATGGTCAGAAAGTCAAACAATTGGGAGAAATGAGTAAATGAAATCGCAGCGATTTTGAAATCCAAAATTGCGGCCGAAGATGCCAATAACATTTTTGTGGAATTCTTTTGGTTAACTTTTGAAAAAGTTAAAGAAAAACAAATCCATTTTGGCACGTATGAATATCCAGCTTGACTTAATTTTAATACTGGCCCCTACTATAACGTGAAATATTCGTCTCAAAACAATTCACTTGGTATAATTATGTTTACTGCAATAATACATTCATTGATTTACTTATCCAGTGGCTCTTTATATGGTTTGTTTGATGACTTAAATTGTTTTTTACTAAGATGACGAAATGATATCACCTCAGACAGACAGATTTCATGGTATGTTTGATATCATCATCAATATTTAACCAGGAATGTTGTCTGTAAAACTATGATCATGTATGTTTTTAAGGGAAAATAGTTTATAGTTGCTTTAACACAGTTAGAAACACACTATGGCATAAATGTTAATGGCAATTATTTACAAAAATTCACTTTTTTGCGAGTGTAATCGTGAGCACTAATTATCCTTCAAGTGTTGGTATTCATTATCATCCTTGTCAGAAAAGGCGCCCTCACTCGACCCCTTGTTTCTGTCAAAGTGGTCGTATGGGGATGAGGCATTGCTTTTATCGGCTGCAGTTGGTACCTCTGCAATCTCGTATCCAGCGTTGTCGTTTTTAGACTTGCCCTCTGGTGGCTCCGCAGCGGGTATCAATGGAAAGTAGGTATGATCCTCTCCCTCTTTGGAAGGAACCTCCGCTTGTGGGTCTGTGGAAGGAGTCTCTCCCGACGGGTCTGTCGAAGGAACCCCTGCTGACGAGTCGCTCATCTCAGTGGGAACCTCGGTCGTTCCTCCGTCTTCGTTGTTGACTCCATTATTTTGACCTGGTGTTTTCTCAAGTACAAAATATTGATGGTCGTTAGGGTCCTCCTTATTTGGACTCTTCTCGTCAGACAATGCACGCCCTGGCCCCTCCTTAACATAGCGGGCGCTCCCCTCTCCAGCAACCTCATTCTCTATTGATGAGTAGGTGTGATCTCCCATGCCGGGCTGAGCACGAGGCAAATGGTCATATGCGTATGAATATTCAGGGATACCGCCGGTTACCAGAGGTTCGGGAAGCTGTGATCTGGTGGTACCTTATCAAATGATAGCAGAAAGAAAATTATAGCCATCGACGGAACATTGCCAGTGATGGCAAAACTGATTCTACGAGTATCTTCAACGTTTCATGTTCGGCATACCGTTATGAACAAAAATGTATTCAGATTACAGTTTGATCAGCAAACATGGAATTTTTATCTTAACCCTATCAGGCCTGGGCATTTTTTTTATTTATTTATTTTTTATTCATTTTGTTATTATTATTATTTTTTGTTCTCGGTCTGGAGGGGTGGGTTCATTGTGCTACCCCATCCCATCTGTACTTTCAACCGATTTTCATGAAACTTCGTAGGTATAGAAACCTCCATAGGACACCTTTAGGGGGCACTATACCAGTTTTTTGGTAATTTTTCCTCATTTTTGATCATTATTTACTTCAGTTGGCACAGAGTTTTGGCATAGATGTTGTCTCAGATTACCGCTAGAGGGCACTTAACCAATATTTTGTTCCAAAACATGGTTTTTGAAGATTTTGACCTAAAAGTACAACAAAGGCAGATCTATACATGTCCATGTTATTACATGTATTAATGTCATAAATGTATATATTGACGAAACAAATATGAAAAAAATTAAAAATCATGAAAAATGTCCAAAAAATTAATATTGCATTTAATCATAATGGCGGCCATATTGGATTCCCATAATTCACTGGAAAATATCATAGGTAAGCACATTGTGCCCAACGATCCCCCAAGGCGTAATAGAGTTTTAAAAAAACAGTAAGCCCTTTCAGTAAAATGTTTGTAAAAGAACTAAGACAGTACAGAAACCAACCTGTGAAAGTTTCAGCTTATTTGATTATGTCATTAAGGAGAAAATAGTGACAATGCATTCAGATTACTTGTATTCATTCTAATGTAGAAATATATCAACTGCTGGTGCTCCATTTCACATTTGAATTCTCTCAATCGACTTTACACTAAGTAAGTTTCGTAAGTAAAAATAAGATCATTTATGGTACTCCCTAATATTCAAACATATTAATTTTGTATTTAATGTTTTAGTATTGTAGCTTTTTTTTATTAGATCGTCTGTTGAAATGCAAATGAATAATGTCCGTAATTGCCAGAAAATATCAACTCGATTATTAACTTAAAGATAAACTAAATAACGAATTAGCTGTTGCAAACTGCTTACCAACCTAAATGACCTGTAGTATTAATGCAAAATAAATGTTATTTATACTGGCCTTACGTTTCAAACCTAGCAGGTTCTTTCTCAAAGGCAAAGACGGTAATTTAAAAAAATTGTCGAATTTTAGTGTAAAACGTTTTTGATGTCAAGCCAATGTTGGTATCATTTTCACCTTGAAATAATTGTGTGTTGTCATTCAAACAAAGAACACTCTAATTCTACATTTCACAATAGAATAAATACACAAACATCTGAATACATGTTCACTACATTCTCATTCACGACACAACATAGCCTATTCAACTAAAACATTTACAGCTTGGTTGTTCAAAGGGACAATATCGTTATGATCAACATGGCATGGAATCAGAGTGCTAGTTTTAGATTAACCCAGTGAATGAAAATAGTACCCCACGTGATAAGGTTAATACCGTTGCTGTTGCATAAAAATGAACCGATTCAGTCACTGTGTTCATCTTTAATAGGACACCGATTCTATGCCCTGTTGAAAATCTGTTCTGATCGAGATGATATTGTCTCTTTAATATACTTGATTCGAAAAAGGTAACTGAATAAACGTAAAAGCAGTTTTGCTGACATTACCAATAGACTTCTTGACTTCACGATATCAGAATGTCTTAAGAGAACACATATACTTACCTCTTTCGTCCAACTCAACACCTGACGAGTCTCTGGGTTTCCTGTAACAAGAACGGCTGTAAACATTATATCCGAACAAGAGATAAAATCACATGCCAGTTTATAGTGATGTCATGTTTCAAAAAACGTTTGATACTTGCGTGGCATTCATGTAATGTTCTATTCGGTCTACCGATAGTGTTAACATGTCATTGGCGGATACACAGTGTGGGAAATGGCATTATGTGTGTCCCCCCCCCCCCTTCGCCGTGCATGTAAGTTTACCACACGTTTTTTTTTCGTGTGCTCCGTTTTTTGTCAGTGGTCACCCTGTTTGGCCGGGTTCCTCCCCTTTTCGAGACACTGAATCTGCACCTGAATCATGTGATAGTTATACAGAAGAACATAGACTTACGAAGCTTTCATGAAGGCAGGTAGTTTCCCTTTTCTCCGAAGGTACCACACCACTACTCCAATGATAATTATCAAAAGCAGAAGAGACAAGAGGCATCCAAGAACGATTGTTGATACTTCGCTACCTTGACCGGTATTTGGTGGTGTCGTTGTAGATTTATCTATATTGCAGCTTTTTGGATTGACATTATTGACAAGATGATAATTATTATTCAAAATCAAAATAACCAGATTTGGTCTTCATTGCAACTTTTGTAAAAGATTGACAAGTATTTAGAATCGAATTCCTGCATTAAACCGAATGTGACACTTATTTCATTGCTCGTCTCGAATTTCTGTAATGTGTTATATTACAGTCAAAACACCACTTCGTCGGGCAAAAATATAAAGTTGTGAAATTACAATGAAATTTGAAGAACAACAAATTCATTTCGATGGGTCTAAAAATACAAACTAACTAAATTTGGAGGTACGCAGTATTTACCTTTTTTAATCGAGTTTTATAAATAGCCAAAATTTTGTTTAAAACATAAACATGGTTGCTTAATTTAAAATGGTATAAAGATCATGTTACCTCATCCGCACTTGACCATCTTTACAGATACAGAAAGGCAAGATTTTATCAGATTGGTATACACAAAACCTATTACTGTTGGTATACCGACAAACGACGGCATCGTCATAACCGCAAACAAGAGCTTGGCCATTACGACAGCTTATATCTTGTTCATTAGACTCTGCAAAACATAAGATAATTTGGGAATGAATGCAGTATTAAATCATTTTCCTGGTTAGTTTTTACCATCGAGAATTAAAATGAAATGCATTAAAATGAAATTACAATGAAATACATTTTTTCTATAGCTTCTTCAGATCAAATAAATCACTAGTATGCATGTAAAAATAACAGTGATCTGCATTAATGATGGAATCATTGAGTCGGGGATTTGGAACAATAGATTGATATAAGATGTTGTCTTGCTGCTATTGTCTCGTGAATGATTAAATAAAATCATTTTATATGCAAACCGGAAATTCTTAACATACTTTACCAAGATATACTCCTCTTAAATACTTCCAGCGTAAAATGTTTAATTTTGGGGCAAAATATCTAGCCATGGTTGAAATTACAAAAATGGCGCTCAATGCTTACAATACAAAATAATGCAATCTGACAACCCTTGTATTGCGTGATGGCGCCCTCAGACGTCTTAGGCTTCTTGATCACCGAACTTGACAGGTTAAAACACGCCGGCTATATATCCCAACAGCTGTACCACAATTTATTTGCATATTTATGGGAATCAATAGTGTTGGGATATTAAATAATATTGATAACAGTTTGCCATTCAGTGACGTAGCTCAGTACTGTGTGCCCACAATGCTACGATTAAAGCAAAAACCTTATCAGTATTTAACATTAAAAAATGTGATGTTATATTTTAAATCTGACAAACCTGAGTTGGTGTTATTCCAGCATTCTGATCGGCAATCTGTCGGGCTCAACATCTGTCTGCAAAGATCCCTGGGTTTCTTTTTGTTCTGACAATCATACTCCTCGGTTTCCCTGTCAAGAAAGACATGGTCATGCTTTTGATTGATTTAACTGTCTACTTTGAAACATGATTTGCATTCATTATGTTCTAGGACCATGCGTAAATTCACCAGTCCAAATCATTTTAAAATGACCCAAGTCATCCATCAATGTCCACGTTAATGTATACTTAATGCTAGGATGTACAAAATAATAAAGTAATAAATAAAGAATTAGCTGTTGCAAATAAATAAAGTGGTGGTCGGATACTTTCATAAGCAAATATCAGTTAGATATTTTTCCTGTTCAACCTTTCCCATAATAGGAACACTATACTGTTACTGTAATCTATTGTTTGTTAGGGAAATGCTTTTTGGGGTTAATTTTCGATCCGGGACATATACTGAAGTAGACTCCGCAACCTCCGCATTATTGGACCAGTGAACCAACTAGTGGACAAATTAAAACGCAACATATAACGTTTCAGAATTTCGACGATGTTCCTCTTTTGTAAGTAATGTATTTTCCTGTGCGCAATATTTTTGTGTGCCCTCCCCCCCCCCCTCCCGCCATTTGTTTTCTTCTTTTCTTGAGGAGGGTAGGGAGTAGGGCCGTATAGAGTGTGTAGAGTGACATAATGCATCATAGGGAGTCTACAGTATCCCTTTGAAATGTTCAAAATTAAACTGAGGGCATTATTATCTAACATCTTACATGGTTTTGAGATGGTTGTGGTACCAAACATCCTGAGAGGTTATTCTATAAATAGTTCATCAGCTAATGATCCATTTCCACATTATACAATAAATACCAATAATCTGAATCCATGTTCACTATTTTCTCGTTAACGACACAGTAAATGCTGAAACTTTGATGGGTTCATTGGTTATTGGATGCATTTACAGAGTTGGTGACGAGGACCATGTGTTCATTGGTCGTTGGATGCATTTACAGACATTTTTTTTAAAAATACCCACTGCCGTTAATATCTGGTCTACGTGCAAAGTGTTGGTGACGACGACAATGGGTACAAGCTCGTGTTTGTTTATGGCGTAAACTGAGGACTAATTATAACAATGGCGGTTTGTGGTTATTTTTTGAAAATGTCCTTGGTTGAAAAACGTGTACAAATCAAATGGGAGATGGCAAACAAAGGGAACAAAAGAGGAGAACAATAGGAGGTCCTCGGTTTACACCATGAACAAATAAGTGTATTGTATTGTTATGGGATTATATATGTCATTCGCTCAGCACCCAAAATTTCACAGTCAATTAAGGGTCCTACTGCCCATAAAAAACTCAGTTGAGATGGATATTTATTGTATGATATTAAAAGTACCATGGGAGGGGCAGTCCGAGACCCATTTATGGTGTATTATTGACCATTATTTAATTTCCTCCTAAGCTACACAGGCGGTGAAATCCCTCCAGTATCCTTGGGTTATGTGAAATCTAAGTGGGCAATTGACATGCCTATCATGAATCTTCAAACCGAAGATTGGTGAAAGGTCTATAAATGTCTCCATAATAAGAATCAAGAGATATGTATAAAACCAACATGTGAGTGTGTCAGCTTATTTCATTGTGTCGGTAATGAGAATACATTGAAAATGCCATCAGATGTGTTTGCATGCATTCTAACATGGAAATGGATCCATTTCAAATGTGTAATACATTTATCACGTGTTATCAAAAATGACAGCATATCAGATAAAATAATATCTCATAATGTTTGGTACCATCACCAACTTCACATCAAGTAAATTTGTTTAATTATAACTCATCAAATTGGTAATTGGGCAATGTGTACACTCCCATTACTATAATGTATAATAACGTTACCCATCGCAGAAATGTTGTATCATCTGGTTAATAAAATTATCACTGAACTCTGGTGGAAGATTTCCTTGCTGTGCTGAACAACAGTTGGTCAACAACACTAACATGATGAACACTTTAAAACTAAACCTAAGTGATCCTGTCTTCTCTGCCATGGTGTACCTTGTCGCGATGGTTCTTACATGAAAAGTGTACTATACTCAAAGAGAATGACTGTATTAACTGTAAACCTAACGTGCACTACATGCAAACAGAAAGGAGGAAGTTACTGAAATACAATTCGGCCCGGATACTGTAACCGTACGAGCTGAGGTATTTGGAAGTATGGCCCAACATGACTGCTGTGGAACGCGAAAACATAATGGTGTGAATGGGGCAGCATGAAAGTGATGCACATAACAATTATTGTCACATAATTGTTCTGTCTTTGTTCTTTACATGGATTGATCTAAGGTACATGGTACATTACATGGTAACATGGGTCATACTGATAAACGAAGTTAGTATGGTAAATGTCGATGCATGGCGGTGGGGCCACATAAGGGCTACTATCTTCCATCATAGAAAACATGTATCAAAACAATTAATCCCTAAGCCTAACCAATACAGTAGCAAATTTGTCATACGGTTGTCTGTGTTCTCCCTTTTTGGCAGTGTACCCCGGTCTTTTAGCCATGTGCTCCCACCCCCGCCCCCCTGTTTTCGAGAGCCTGGTTCCACCCCTGATAGCATAAACATTTTTGTTATGATCAAACGGCATTTGGTGTTAATAAAGTGTAGTGATGTATACCACGGAGAGTCTAATGACTATTTTATATTTTAATCTGAAACCATACAAGGTAGATCTGACATTGTCAGTCCTGATTACCAAAACATTTCCGTTTTGATGAATAGTTGCGGAAATCTGTTGGATATTTTCCTCGGAAGTCAAACATTTTCAAGGCTAAACATCTATTATACAGGGTGATGGTACTTTGTAAAAACAAAAGAGCCCTCATGGCCAGATTTAAGTTCAATTAGCCAATCATTTTGGAAAACTATAATAGCAAAACTGTGTTTGGCGGCCATCTTGAATTTGGCCAAAATGTGCATTATTGCTCGGCTTAAATTATATACGCCAGCCTGATATACGTCATCCCGTTGTCAATTATAAACGCTTCATAAAATAGAAATACATTTACGGAGGCAGATCATTTTATGGTCAATGGCCGTGTATACCCTTGGTATTGTCAGGAAAGCATACATATTCACTGCTTTACATGAAACTTACTTGGTGTAAAGCTGTTGATGATATCACACATCACTTGAGATATTTCTATTGATGTGCCACAGTGTTTAAGAATAGTCAAAACTTACACCCCAATTATGTGCGTCAGAATTTTAAAACATTAAAATTACTGCAAATTTACCATATGTTTGTTTGTGTGGCCCTCGTTTTGGCAGTGTACCGTCCCAGTCTTTTTTGCCCCGTTTCCGAGACCCTGGTTCCACCCCTGACAGCAACATTTTGTTATAATCAAACTGCATGGACATCATTTGGTGTTTACAAAGTATAGTAATGTATATCACGGAGAGTCTAATGACTAATTTTATATTTTAATTTGAAATCATAGAAGGTAGATCTGACGTTGTAAGTCCTCATTACCAAACATTTCCTTTCTGATAAACAGTTGCGGAAATATGTTATTTTCCCCGAAGCCAAACCTTTTCGAGGCCAAACTTCTACACAGGTTGATGGTACTTTGTAAAAACAAAAGAGCCCTCATGGCCAGATTTAAGTTCAATTAGCCAATCATTAGCAGTCAAGATTTCTGAATGCATTGTCACTATTTTCTTGTTAACGACACAACGTAATGAGCTGCATCTTTCACATGTCAATTGTTTTATCTTTATTGAAGTAAGACGCTGCAGAATGGAAGTTACTCAGTAGTATAGACGATAAAATACATATACAATTTAAAATAGGCCTATGTATGTAATTACTATTTTTTTTGTGTACAAAACAAATTTCCAACTTAAATTTCCAAACATTATAAAAGCTATTTCGACACCAGTACAATGAAACAATAAAAATATATTTCGATTTTAAAATACATATGTAATTACTATTTTTCTGAGTATACAAACAAATGTCCCACTTTGCATACACTAAAAATCCGAGTCTTTTTACATCAGTACAATTAAAACAATCTAAAACATTAAAGATGTATATATTCTGTGTATAATAAAACAAATGTTTTACGCTATTGTACAGGTAATTTCATTTTTGCTTTTGGCTTCGAAGGATACACAAAAAGCAAAAAGGATGAATGTGTCATGTTATTTTCATTTCTACAGAAAAAGGGCATTTTTCAAATTCGAAAGGAAATTGCGGTGCAATTACGGGGAGAAAACCGGACGATAGACCCTACGTATTTACTACAGAGCTCTCGATAATGAAAACCATAGACTCATCGGCCAATAATACAGCAGTAATTTTAGTCATCTTAATTTAATTAGTATACAATCACAATATTTACTGTGACA
Organism: Zoroaster sp. YZ-2022; assembly: GCA_029582265.1. Taxonomy (NCBI): domain Eukaryota; kingdom Metazoa; phylum Echinodermata; class Asteroidea; order Forcipulatida; family Zoroasteridae; genus Zoroaster; species Zoroaster sp. YZ-2022. Next base: position 46,629,925 of record CM055818.1, on the reverse strand, counting down.
ATAGAAAAGATCCTAACCAGAAAAATAAATTAAGAATTTATCGTAATTTTCTTTAAAAATGAACATGAGTTTGAGCCGTATTTATGTTATGTATTCAGTGTAAATGATACATTCCATTTAGCTCGTTTCAGATGTTCGTCACATTCTTAAAAGACGTTGGTAGATATAATGGTTTAATACCACAACAACGAGTATGCCCATATTGTGAACTAGATATTGTGAAAATGAAATATACTTTTTATTTGATTGTCCATTGTATACTGAGCTAAGGAAGAATATGTTACATGATATATGTAAAATGCACACAGACGTCTATTCCTTGACTAAGGCCAGGGGGAGCAATTTCTATTTCTTATAATCAGGACATTAATGTAAAAAATACCCGTGTTGCAAAATATGTTAACTTCTGAAACCCATCCGTTCAAATCACTATCCACCTGCCATCTGATAATGTAACATTACGTTTGTATTTTCTCTTTGGAAACACCCGCCTTGATTTGTTTATAGGGATATGTTCCTGCATTTTGGAAGAAAACAGTTAAATTCAATTAACTTATTATGGGATAATTAGGCACGTACAAAGACAACATTGGTTACTATAGACTGGTACATAATGATGTAATAACCCACTTCCTAGTATTATCTTTACAATGGATTCTGGGGGAATATGACCAACATGACTGCAACATTAAAGGCCCAGGTAATGATTTCAACTTCATTCATTACTTACATCATTTCTTTCATCATTTCGTTCTTTGGGAGCCCGCCCTTATTTGGTTGTTTGCCTGTGATGTAATTATCAACGTGATCGTACAGGGACCAGGCATCGTTTCCCTCAGATGACGATGAGCCATCGGTTTGCGTCGGGATTGCCAAAGGGTCAGACAGTGGCCAAAACGTGTCACACAAAATGCATTATTACTGTCACGAAATACATTATTACCTCTGAAAAAAGGGAACTCGGACCAGGGCAATAAAGAGAGGACGCCCAAATCACCAGATGACAAAAACTCATCATAAGTGCATTAATGTTAAACCAAAGAGAAAACTCTCGAAACGATGCAGAGATCTAAACAGGAACTATATAATGCACAACCAAGTGAGGGCGACATAATGCTGAAATGTTAGAGGTAGCCTAATGCAACCTCAAGGCTTTCGAGCTATTTCTGTATACCTCTACCCACTGCCCTCTCAGTCTGGAACTGGACAATTTTAACACCCACAAATCTAGGATATTTAACTTGTGCTTGTAGCCTATGTGGTTTGGGTTATAGTCTGATACACTGTTACTAACAAGATCGAGGCGTGTACTGCAGTAGGGAGGCCGGGATCAGGCCATCAAAATTGTTATTCATATGCATAATTGCTTCGTCCTTCGGATGGGACGTAAAGCCGTAGGTCCCGTGTGTTGTATAATGCACGTAAAGTGGATTGTCGTGGCCGAGCGGTCTAGCGCACTGAACTCAAGTTCTGGTGTTGCCAGCAGCAGAGTGTGGGTTCGAGCCCCAGCCGTGACACCTGTGTCCTTGAGCAAGACACTTAACCATAATTGCTTCTCTCCACCCAGGGGTTAATGGGTACCTGTGAAGGCAGAGATGGTTTGCTCTCTATGCGCTAGAAATGGCAGCAATTGAGCTGTATACTCCCCAGGGAGCTGAGATGGTTTCAGGAATGATTTATGAGCCTTATGAGCAGGGATAATAATATAATGCGCCTTGAGCGCCACTTAGTTGGTGGATACGTGCGCTATATAAATCTATACATTATTATTATTATTATTATTATTGCAGGAATTAATTTCGTCATAATTCGTCATTCTTTTTCGATGAAATTAATTTTATAAATGGTGTTTGCTAGTTCAATCAGCGTTGTGTAAATTTGGGACCCATTCTTTTTCTTGTTTTAGTCAATGATGCAGCAATGAAATTGTATTTCTATTTCTTTTCTTTTTAATCGTGATTTGTATTGTATTAATAAATTGTCTGTTCAGATTTTATTCTGACGGCCAAGAACGAGGTAGACCCTGAGGACGAGGTTAGGCCATCATATCCCCCTCTAGCAGTGAAAATGCTAGAATCTGAGATGTATGGTATTTTGCGGCACCATTTTCAAATGAGCATAACGTGATGTGTTCTTTCTCAGCTCGAGAGACTACCATTACCAAGAAGATGCATATAGTGATATCGCCGCAGTTCTGCCGCCTGAATGATTAAATAAAGACATTTTAAAACCAGAAATGCTTCCGGTTGCATCCAATCGTCACCCACATTCTTCCAGATACATACCCTTTTCTATGTTTTGGAACACCTTGACCACCCTACCATTGAGTATGGGATAAAAACGATGATCTTACAGCGGAAACTACACAGGTTTACCGTTAATTATATGAATAGATCCAAAATACGAACCATGCGAGCCGCTGGAGACAGCTGATTGCGTAAATGGCGCCCTCTCACGTCGGCTCCATTTAGAAGGACGATACGTACACCATTTGCCGTCTTTGTATAGAGCCACACACAAAGTTGAGGGAGTTTTTGTACATGTATATTATTTTATGAGCCAAGCCATCGCACCATTGATATTGAATAATGGTATTATGCAATGTTAATTTGTGAATAGCAAATTAATTTAATTAATAAGATGATTATCTTCTCTGTAAATGTATTGCAAATTCTAAAAGGGCGCAAATACAGCTATATTCAGTCATCTTTTGTAAATAAGTTTACGCAACTTGATTCTTTGTATTACGTTTTCCACTGGATTCTTTGCTTTTGCATTTAACATGGCTTTTACATTTTTGGCTGCAGGTTAATATTTTTGCAGGTTCTTATTTTAGACGCTTCGATTTGTATTTTACACAAATTGATTGATTCAATAATATTTTTAGTGGAAGGGGAAGTACGTGTGTAAAGGCAATGACAACGGAAAAATGCATTTCAGTGTTGTGATTTTCCATGCGGTAAATCAAAATTATAACAAAATGTAAAACTGCTGTAATATGTTATATAAACAAAATCTGAGATCATTGACTCTATGAAAACAATCACAAAATATTTTTACCGTATTGCGGAATAATTTTATTTGATAAACATAGGCCTAATACGATTTGAGGTTACGTTCATTTATAACAATCCGGCAAGTGACATCAAAGAATATTCCTCGTAACCCTCAGTAATCATTAATATAGAGAGGGAAGGGTTTTGAGTACACTTCAAACATGTTCCATTTTTATTTGATAAAAGTACACGCCTTGGGTACGAAACTGGCTGGATTTCATAGACCACTTTACACACAGCACTCGTAACGTAATTTTTTAAAGCATAATTTGTATAGTGATCACGTGACCCACTTATGAAATGTTTTCAAAATGGCAGCGTGAAGTCTGTGCTTTCCTCGCCTTTTAAGATGTCGATGCGAGATGTCGAGCAATTTTAATTAAATGGATCCGAACAAATATAGCTACAAAGTGGGGATATCAACTGTAATCGATAAATCAATCGATAATACAATAATTACGTAGGCCTACTTACAAATATAACTCTAATAATTCAATATCCACTGCCAAACCGAGGCAATCTTTACTTCCACTATTCGTTGGGTTATAATCAAACAGCACGGTAAAACCTTTGCCAATACATTTTTAATGTACATGCATAATTAATAAAGAACTTGGTATAAAAAAATATCCAGTAGGCTTAAAATGGTCATTCAAAGTACAAAATTACACATTAATTTAGTTTTACAACCATAAACACAATTCTACAATCATTTCCCACTCCCCCGTACACAGTTTTGGCCCAGTAAAAACAAAATAATCACCAGCCAGGCTCTCATCGTTAGCACCTGTTTTCCAAAAAGCCTAATCTTTTTTTACTCTCCCAAAATGTACAAAAACTTTAAAATGTCCTCAACATTTCATGTTCAATCAACATTATCTTTTCAATATGAAAATTTCAGTATACTGTAATTTTGCACCGGGGAAAGGACAGGTTAATCTTCAGGGGCGGTCTTAGGACGGATTTAAACCAACCTGTTCAAAACATCAGATTGGCCTTCATTTTCAAGAAAACTTAAAAGCTGTCTTTTGGATACGTATTTGTATAAAAAGCGATTGTTTTAGTTTCATCTTTTAAATGTTTAATTAGTCACGTCTCTGCCATCATCTTGTCTTTGTTTATCGTCTCATTTCCTATCGTCTGTTGACAATTAATAATATCAGAAGTCTATTACTTGGTTATAAGACTTCTGATAATATTCATTCATGTATATTGTATTTCCTTTTCAACACGTACAATTTGTGTAAAGCAATTTTTATTGCTGTACTGTCGTGTACTTATTGCTATCAGCATGAAATAAATATTTCCAAATCCAGTCATTGGAAGTGGTATAAATTTGAAAGCATCCCTTTGGTATTCTCCAAAAATCATAAATATTCACTATTTTACATAAAAGTTGCTTTGTTAACTAAAATGTAAAAGTTCCTAACACATAATTTATATCAAAAAATAAGTTTTATTCTTCTGTATTAATAAGTAGGGCCAAGGCAACCATCTTGTATTTTAAAGAGACAGCCATTTTGATTTGTTTTACTTTAATTTGACTTGCTAGCAAGCTGATTATATGTATGTAACAACATCGAAGAGTAAATTTTGCTTTCATTCCTTAAGGCAATAGTTAGGGTGCTGTTATTTTCATTGGTATCCTTGGCTGCCATTTTGGATTTCAATATGAATGTTGATTGTTTTCCAATACACATGTATTTGTACGCAAATTGCATTTAGATTGTCAAAACAGACAAAAATAAAGTCGGCTCCAATTCTGTTTATTTATTGAACTTGTTTTATTTACGTGAGGGTTAGAGATGGTTACCGGATTTTACGCAGTTCATCATAGAAATAATATTAGTCCTAGGAAATGTTTGTCAGGATGTCAGAACGTTTAAAGGAAACAACTTAAATTAATTTAGGTGGTAGTGTACATGTAATTGCTTGGGGCGAATAACTGGAAACGTTTTTATTTTCCTGATAAAAGCACATGCGTGACATTTCTATGAAATGTTTAAGAAAACATTAAATTTCACCACAGAGCAGTTAATAATGTGGTTTAAGTGGTGGTTTAATTATCTATCTATCTGTCTGTCTGTCGGTTGGTCTGTTTGTCTATCTACGCAGAGACCTTTTCAAAACCAAGGTGGTGGCCTCATCCCTACCTATAATAAAACAGATTATATATCTGAAGCTTCGAGACCATAATTAAAGCATTTAAAGTAAATCAACAAGAAGATGAGTAAACTATTTGTGGCGAGTTCGAAATCCAAACTGACGGCCGAACTAGATACCAATACAAAATGGCACCCTAAATTTTGGAATTCTGCAAATCACTTTTGACAAAGTTTAACCAACAATATCCATTTTGGCGCGAATATCCAGCTGGACCTAATACTGACTCCTACTATAACGAGAAATGTTCGTCTCAAAACAATTCACTTGTTATAATTATGTTTACTCCAATAATACATTCATTGATGTACCTATCCAGTGGCCCTTTATATGGTTTGTTTGATGGTGTAAGTTATTTTTTGATGAAATGATATCACCTCAGACATAAAGTAATATTTTATACCATCATCAACTTTTAACCAAGAATGTTGTATGTAAATCTATGATCATTTAAGGAAAAAATATTTTATAGTTGTTTTAATACATACATTTTATTTTTTGCAAGTGTAATGGGCCATTCTTCATCAAAACAATTTTTGTAATTAAATTGTTTACATATGTCTGAGATAATATGAACAAATCTTAGATACCAAATACTTCAAAATATTGTTTATAATTTGATATATGCCTATCATTACAAAATGTTTTAAGCCTTTTTGTTTCTGTTTCTGTATTTAGTGCACTGCAGGCATTGTACAGCAACTCACTTGGTGCACTATTGGTGCATGTTTGGTGTACACCAAACATGCACCACTCCTTCATACAAAATGGGACTACACCAAATGTACACCAGAAACTCTTAACAAAAATTATATGTACACTAAAACTACACGAATAAATCTTTGTTCACAGAGTACTACACCAAATGTACACCACAAGCTGTTAGCAAAATTCACACTACACCAAAACCGCACCACAAAATCTTTGTTGATTGTTCATAGGACATTTACTGTGTCCTTGGAAAAATCAGAAAGCATAGTCCCATAATTCATTGCATTAGTAGCCATGTTGGAAAATGAGTTGGCTGTTTTCAAATGGGCTCTGCACTTTTTGTGGTAAAATCATGAAATGTTTGTTGTGTGAACTGCCATAAATCTTGATATGAAATAATCAAAATGCAACAAGACAATTTTGGCTGTGACCGATGTAATGAGTGCATGTATCATCTGTCCTATATGTCATATACATACAGTTGTGTAGGACCTTGGACCTTCAAGCTTTGTATTCTGCAATCTTCAGTAATATAACTGCATTGGTAAGTTAATATGTTGGTTTTTTATTTTTTAATAACCTAATTCAGAGAAATTATGAATTTGACACACAAAATATATGTAGCTCGTTTAATACTGTATCACCTTATTAGGCATATTGGACAATTTTGTTCAAAGCCAACCACTTGTGCATAGTGATATTTAATGCTGCATATGTATAGGCCTACACGTGTAAAATATTACATTTTCTAAACTAACGTTATGCAAAAACACAAAGTCAAGCTAACGTTATGCCTATTTAACTCTTTGTATACTTTCATTTTTGTGCAACAATTTGTTTTGAACTCATGAAAGTTATCAATCAAGTATACAGGACGGTGTCCACATTTATAGGTTGACTATGTTGTGATGTTTATCATTATTATGGCTATAAAAACAGATCTGAAAAGTTTGTGTGCTAGTCTAGTAGTGGGATTGTGTCTGTACAGGTGTGTATAACTTGTAAGATAAAATGTCATCTATGTATGCTCACATTGATCCATTTAATCCCCAAGATTCATGTGGACATAAAATGTGTAATTCTATTGTTAATTTATCAGCCATTTTCTTTTCTTTTTGTTTACATATATGTATTTGTTTTCTCATCAAATCATTTTGTATTTTGTTTTCTTAACAGTTCTCGCATATTGATGCGTGATGAAGAAGCAAGAAATTGAGGATAATCACTGTGCCATCTTAATACAGACTCATCGGAGGATACATGTGTATTGATCCAAGACACCTCTACTCTACCAACACAACTCTACGTTTCCCAAAATATTCCAAAACAATTTTTTTTTCATGATGTTGTAATTTTCAGCTTGAGGGACAGTATCGTCACGTCAGAGCAGACTTTCAACAGGGCACGAAATGGGTTTCCGAAGATGAACACAGTGAACGATAATCCGTTGCAGCAGCAACGGAAATACACGTATGGCCTTATCATATCATGTGGGTATTATTTTCAGTCACTGAGCTAATTTCTAAAACTAGCATTCCAATTCCATGCCCTGTTGATCGTGACGATATTGTCCCTTTAAGCTAACAAGGTGGTAATTTTATGCAGAAATGTATTTTCTGTAATTAGTTTGTATAGCATCACGTACATGTACAAGCACCATGTACAGTATGGAACCATGTACATGTACCATACCATGATACCAGACCTTGCCCTGTAAATAATGATAAATCTGTACTATTTCCATCAATATTTCTGAACTCGGAGATAGGAAATGATTAGTTTAGAAGAAGAATAATTATGCACCATACTTTATTTATGAGAATTGTTAAGGTGCAATTGGGTGGTAGAATTTCGAGTGTAAGGTTAACAATCGTGCTAATTTAATATACACGAAAATGTGGTACGGTTTTGGTGTAGGATTTAAGCACTACACAATTTCAATGATACACCAAACTCACCGCACTAAAACTACACCACTGGTGCAGTTTTGGTGTTAATTTAAACAATTGGAACGCACTAGAACTACACCAGAGTGTACAATTTTCAGGTTCGGTTTTTGAGGGGTCCACCAGAACTACACCAATATACAGCGTGGTGCGGTTTTGATGTACACCAATTACTTGATAATGCCCACACTAAAACTGCACCAAAATGACACCAAATGACACCACAATTGGGTGAGGATAATTACAAAATTATTATCCAAAAGCTAACTTTTAATGTGAGTTTGACAAAGGAACCAATAACCCTGAACAAAATTATTTTGTCTGAAGTCCTTAATTCAACAAACCTGAAAGCATTTTCACTATATTTTAACGTATAAATTTCGTCTTAGCATTCGAAAAATCCGAATGCATTTTTAACTATTTTCTAGTTCACGATCGACACAAAATAATAAGCAGAAACGCGCAGTGTTTAAGGTAAAAAAAACTCTCCGTTTTTTTGGTCTCCGCGCGCGTCGCCTCATTTTTAATTTTCTCTTTTTTGCTATGAACCGATGTCCAGTTGCAGCCATGCTATGTTTTAAACGACTTTTTCACATAGGGTTATGAACGTTTGCCCGATTTGTGAGGCTTCTTTTAGCCACCATACTTTGTACATGGGATTTCCCTGTGGCCAAAAATAAAGATTACCAAAAAAAAAAAAAAACGTGTATCTTGATTTACTCATAGAAGCAATTTTTGCAACATTATCAATGCTGTACCTTCCCTTTAATGTATATCTTGATTCAAAGAGAGTAAGCATACTCATAGAAGCAGTTTTTGCAACATTACCAATGCTGTACCTTCCCTTTAATGTATATCTTGATTCAAAGAGAGTAAGCATACTCATAGAAGCAGTTTTGCCAACATTACCAATGCTGTACCTTCCCTTTAATGTATATCTTGATTCAAAGAGAGTAAGCATACTCATAGAAGCAGTTTTTGCAACATTACCAATGCTGTACCTTCCTTTTAATGTATATCTTGATTCAAAGAGAGTAAGTATACTCATAGAAGCAGTTTTGCCAACATTACCAATGTTGTACCTTCCATTTAAGAAATTTGAGGGTGCACTGATATTGAGGGTGCACTGGTAAGAGTCTAAAAGATGATTCAGGGTTCCTCATCTGAATTCTATGGTGGCCCTGGAGGGACACTCAAGACCTAAATATTGACGTCAAATTTCAGGGAAAATTTCACGACTTTTCACCAAAGTCGTGAAATTTTACGTCAAATTTCATGTCTGCGACTGAGATTTCCCCAAAGACGCGAATTTTGACGTCAAATTTCATGTCTGCGACTTTTCTCCAAGTCGCAAAATTTGACGTCAAATTTCATTTCAATTTGATAGAGGTGACTCAACATCGTCATAGTCTAAATCTCCGTATTCTGAACATTGTATTTTCTTCGCCACGAAATATTCGTGCTCGATTTGGGTGTCTTCACTACTTTCTCTGTTCCTTGGGTTGCCTGTTTGTTTGATGTCAGATTCTTTCTCAGCATTGGGTACCTGAAGAGTCTCCTTTCCGCTATTTTCAGTCATATGAGGGGTTGTATCTGTCGCATGGGAAGGGGAACCATCAGCTGTATGTGTCACAGAGTTGTCGTTTTGGGACGGAAGCTTCTGGGTTGGCAACAGTGGAAAATAAGTATGATCACCATCCCTGTGGACCTTTTCAAATGGGGCGCTCTCATTCGACCTTGCATCTACCGCTTGGGAAGGGGGACCAGCAGCTGTAAGTGTCACAGAGTTCTTATTTTGGGTTGGAAGCTTCGGGGTTGGCAAAAGTGGAAAATAAGTATGATCACCTTCCCTGTGGACCTTCTCAAATGGGGCGCTCTCATTCGACCTTGCATCTACCGCTTGGGAAGGGGGAACAGCAGCTGTACGTGTCACAGGGTTGTCATTTTGAGACGGAAGCTTCTGGGTTGGCAACAGTGGAAAATAAGTATGATCACCCTCCTCGTTAGAAGTGATCCCTATAGTTGGCAAGACGGGATCAGACCCAGATGGTGCAAAACCATGCCCATATTTTACAGACTTGTGGTTTCTGTCTTTCTTAATACTCTCCTTAACGTTCATGTAGCCGTGATCTTCATTTTCTGCGTGGTTCACAGACTTAGGTTCCCCCGGTCCCGTGTCGGGCTGATCGTTTCTCTTTGGTTTTATATTTAGGTGTGTATGTTGAGCCTTTTCATTGCAATTTGCTAGGGGCGGCTCAACATCATCATAGTCTAAATCTCCACTTTCTGAACATTGTATTTTCTTCGCCACGAAATATTCGTGTTCGATTTGGGTGTCTTCACTACTTTCTCTGTTCTTTGGGTTGCCTGTTTGTTTGATGTCAGATTCTTTTTCAGCATTGGGTACATGAAGAGTATCGTTTCCGATATTTTCAGTCAAATGAGGGGTTGTATCTGCCGCTTGGGCAGAGGCACCATCAGCTGTATGTGTCACAGAGTTATCGTTTTGGGACGGAAGCTTCTGGGTTGGCAACAGTAGAAAATAAGTATGATCAATCTCCTCGTTTGAAGTAATCCCTATAGCTGGCAAGACGGGATCAGTCCCAGATGGTGCAAAACCTTGCCCATCTTTTACAAACTTGTGGTTTCTGTCTGTCTTATTCTCCTTAACGTTCATGTAGCTGCGATCTTCATTTTGTGCGTGATTCACAGGCTTTAGGTTCCCCGGTCCCGTGTCAGTCTCGGTTGGTTTCCTTGATGGCCAGTGATCGTGTATGTATGCGTATTCATCACCATCGGGTACCAGTGGTTCAGGCGTTTGAGGCAGAGGTCTCTCAGAAACTAGTAATATTAGTAATAATATAAGAACCATTAGTATAAGAATAAAAATTACACGGAATGGCCAGCATTCTTCTATTCTATCTATCACTGCTTGTTTTGTTCTTGTTTATAAATAGTGAATCAAATGCCATTTTTAATGACAGAACCGAACATTTTTCAGGTGAAAATTTAACTCGACTTAATACCACAGATAACAAAAAAAGTATTTTATCTGTGATCATCAGTTTAAGTGTGAAAAATAACGAACATAAGACATTATTATTCATTTTCACATTGATTTTCATCAGTTCCAACATTTTTTACAAGACTGGGTAGTACTCACCCATCTCGTGCGACTCAACACTAGATGGTTCCCTCGGCTTTCTAAAAGAAACAAAATATAAGCCTATATTATAAGGTTTTACTGAGTTAATATGGAAATGAGATATTTTAAGTCTCAATGCCTGAATATTTCATCCACTTTGATATTTTTTTCATTGGTGAAATCAATGTAATTTACACCAGCAAAAATAATTTCCCAAATGAAAATCAAACAATAATCAATGTACACATAAAATTTAAGACATTCTAACACAAAATTATAGGTTTTTTGAAAATGAAATTGATATTGTCATGATAAAAGACGTCAGATATTTTCAAAAATATGATTATAACGTCAAAAGACATCAATGTATTACTTTGGTGTGAAGTATACATTCAGTCACGTGACTGAACCGGAAGTTATTTTGTTAAGCATAGCACATTATAATTATGTAATTTTCATTATATAACATGAAAACTCATATCTCCTGAACTAAAGTAGGTACTAATGTTATATTTCATGATCATGAGGAAGTATTATTGTTTCAGATATATGACTTTGAACTGACCTGACGCCCCCACCCCCCGGACAATAGAACAATCGAGTGGTTGGAAAATACGGACGACGAACATACAGCGGGCGCTCCTCTCACCATCACCCTCATTCTCTATTGATGAATAGGTGTGATCAGCTCGTTTGTTAGTGTTTCCCTTTTTTGTTAGTGTGTGTGTCCCCACTTTTTTCGAGACCCTTAATCCGCCCCTGAAGCATGCCATTGTTATACAAAAGAACATAGACTTACGAAGCGTTCTTCATAAAGGCAGGTAGTTTCCCTTTTCTCCGAAGGTACCACACCACTACTCCAATGATAACTATCAGAAGCAGAAGAGACAAGAAGCATCCAAGAACGATTGTTGATACTTCGCTACCTTGACCGGTATTTGGTGGTGTCGTTGTAGATTCATCTGTATTGCAGCTTTTTGGATTGACATTATTGACAAGATGATACTTATTATTCAAAATCAAAATAACCAGATTTGGTCCGTCTGATTCTTCATTGCAACTTTTGTAAAAGATTGACAAGCATTTAGAATCGAATTCCTGCATTAAACCGAATGTGACACTTATTTCATTGCTCGTCTCGAATTTCTGTAATGTGTTATATTACAGTCAAAACACCACTTCGTCGGGCAAAACTATAAAGTTGTGAAATTACAATCAAATTTGAAGAACAACAAATTCATTTCGATGGGTCTAAAAATACAAACTAACTAAATTTGGAGGTACGCAGTATTTACCTTTTTTAATCGAGTTTTATAAATAGCAAAAATTTTGTTTAAAACATAAACATGGTTGCTTAAAATGGTATAAAGGTCATGTTACCTCGTCTGCACATGACCATCTTTACAGATACAGAAAGGCGAGATTTCATCAGATTCGTGGTATACACAAAACCTTCTACTGTTGGTATACTGACAAACGACGGCATCTTCATAACCGCAAACAAGAGTTTGGCCATTACGACAGGTTATATCTTGTTCATCAGAATCTGCAAAACATAAGATAATTTGGGAATGAATACAGTATTAAATCACTTTCCTGGTTAAGCTTTTACCATCGTGAATTAAAATGAAATACATTAAAATGAAATTACAATGAAATACATTTTTTTCTATAGCTTCTTCAGATCAAATAAATCACTAGTATGCATGTAAAAATAATAGTGATCTGCATTAATGATGGAATCATTGAGTCGGGGATTTGGAACAATAGATTGATATAAGATGTTGTCTTGCTGCTATTGTCTCGTGAATGATTAAATAAAATCATTTTATATGCAAACCGGAAATTCTTAACGTACTTTACCAAGATATACTCCTCTGAAATACTTCCAGCGTAAAATATTAAATTTTGGGGCAAAATATCTTACCATGGGTGAAATTACAAAAATGGCGCTCAATGCTTACAATACAAAATAATGCACTCTGACAACCCCTGTGCGTGATGGCGCCCTCATACGGCCATGGACGGGGCTAATAGTGCAGACGTCTTAGGCTTCTTGATCACCGAACTTGACAGGTTAAAACAGGCCGGCTATATATCCCAACAGCAGCTATACTACAATTTATTTACATATTTATGGGAATCAATAGTGTTGGGATATTAAATAATATCGATAATAGTTTGCCATTCAGTGACGTAGCTCAGTACTGTGTGCCCACAGTGCTACGATTAAAGCAAAAACCTTATCAGTATTTAACATTAAAAAATGTGATGTTATATTTTTAATCTGACAAACCTAAGTTGTTGTTATTCCAGCATTCTGATCGGCAACCTCTCGGGCTCAATATCTGTCTGCAAAGATCCCTGGGTGTAAATGTTTGCCCACAGTTATTTTCACTGCTTCCCCTGTCAAGAAAGATTTGGTCATGCTTTTGATTGCTTTAACTGTCTACTTTCAAACATGATTTGCATTCATTATGTTCTAGGACCATGCCTAAATTCACCAGTCCAAATCATTTTAAAATGACCCAAGTCATCCATCAATGTCCACGTTAATGTATACTTTATGCTAGGATGTACAAAATAATAAAGTAATAAATAAAGAATTAGCTGTTGCAAATAAATAAAGTGGTGGTCGTATACTTTCATAAACAAATATCAGTTAACTGGGAGGAAGATTTTTCCTGTTCAACCTTTCCCATAATAGGAACACTATACTGTTACTGTAATCTATTGTTTGTTAGGGAAATGCTTTTGAGGTTAATTTTCGATCCGGGACATATACTGAAGTAGACTCCGCAACCTCCGCATTATTGGAACAGTGAACCAAATAGTGGACAAATTAAAACGCAACATATAACGTTTCAGAATTTCGACGATGTTCCTCTTTTGTAAGTAATGTATTTTCCTGTGCGCAATATTTTTTGTGTGCCCTCCCCCACCCCCCCCCCCCTATTTGTTTTCTTCTTTTCTTGAGGAGGGTAGGGAGTAGGGCCGTGTAGAGTGTATACAGTGACATACTGCATCATAAGGAGTCTACAGTATCCCTTTGAAATGTTCAAAATTAAACTGAGGGCATTATTATCTAACATCTTACTTGGTTTTGAGATGGTTGTGGTACCAAACATCCTGAGAGATTATTCTATAAATAGATCATCAGCTAATGATCCATTTCCACATTATACAACAAATACCAATAATCTGAATCCATGTTCACTATTTTCTCGTTAACGACACAGTAAATGCTGAAACATTGATGGGTTCATTGGTTGTTGGATGCATTTACAGAGTTGGTGACGAGGACCATGGGTTCATTGGTCGTTGGATGCATTTACAGAGTTGGTGACGAGGACCATGGGTTCATTGGTCGTTGGATGCATTTACAGAGTTGGTGACGAGGACCATGGGTTCATTGGTTATTGGATGCATTTACAGAGTTGGTGACGAGGACCATGGGTTCATTGGTTGTTGGATGCATTTACAGAGTTGGTGACGAGGACCATGGGTTCATTGGTTATTGGATGCATTTACAGAGTTGGTGACGAGGACCATGTGTTCATTGGTTGTTGGATGCATTTACAGAGTTGGTGACGAGGACCATGAGTTCATTGGTCGTTGGATGCATTTACAGAGTTGGTGACGAGGACCATGGGTTCATTGGTTGTTGGATGCATTTACAGAGTTGGTGACGAGGACCATGGGTTCATTGGTTATTGGATGCATTTACAGAGTTGGTGACGAGGATCATGGGTTCATTGGTTATTGGATGCATTTACAGAGTTGGTGACGAGGACCATGGGTTCATTGGTCGTTGGATGCATTTACAGAGTTGGTGACGAGGACCATGGGTTCATTGGTTGTTGGATGCATTTACAGACATTTTATAAAAAATACCCACTACCGTTAATCTCTGGTCTACGTGCAAAGTGTTGGTGACGAGGACAATGGGTACAAGCACGTGTTTGTTTATGGCGTAAACTGAGGACTAATTATAACAATGGCGGTTTGTGGTTATTTTTTGAAAATGTCCTTGGTTGAAAAACGTGTACAAATCAAATGGGAAATGGCAAACAAAGGGAACAAAAGAGGAGAACAATAGGAGGTCCTCGGTTTACACCATGAACAAATAAGTGTATTGTATTGTTATGGGATTATATATGTCATTCGCTCAGCACCCAAAATTTCAGTCAGTTAAGGGTCCTAGTGCTCATAAAAAAAACTCAGTTGAGATGGATATTTATTGTATGATATTAAAAGTACCATGGGAGGGGCGGTCCGAGACCCATTTATGGCGTATTATTGACCATTACTTAATTTCCTCCTAAGCTACACAGGCGGTGAAATTCCTCCAGTATCCTTGGGTTATGTGAAATCTAAGTGGGTCACTGCCATGTCTATCATGAATCTTCAAACCGAAGATTGGTGAAAGGTCTATAAATGTCTCCATAATAAGAATCAAGAGATATGTATAAAAACCAACATGTGAGCGTGTCAGCTTATTTCATTGTGCCGTTAACGAGACTACATTGAAAATGCCTTCAGATGTGTTTGCATGCATTCTAACATGGAAATGGATCCATTTCAAATGTGTAATACATTTGTCACGTGTTATCAAAAATGACAGCATATCAGATAAAATAATATCTCATAATGTTTGGTACCATCACCAACTTCACATCAAGTAAATTTGTTTAATTATAACTCATCAAATTGGTAATTGGACAATGTGTACACTCCCATTACTATAATGAACAATAACGTTACCCATCACAGCTGAAATAATCTTTCATCCGCTCAATAATAGCATTGTCGCTTAATTCTGGTGGAAGTTGCTGTGCTGAACAGTTGGTCAATAACACTAACATGATGAACACTTGAAAACTAAGCCTCAGTGATCCTGTGTTCCCTGCCATGGTGTACCTTGTCGCGATGGTTCTTGCTTGAAAGGTGTATTTTACTCAAAGAGAATGACTGTATTAACTGTAAACCTAACGTGCACTACTTGTAAACACAAAGGAGGAAGTTACGGAAATACAATCCGACCCGGATACTGTAACCGTACGAGCTGAGGTGAACATACTTCTCGCATCAGTTGATGCTTTGTAATAATATAATAAACCTACAACAAAGCGGGCAGGTTGACGTCTACAGTGAGGACGGAAACCACGCTTAGAGCAAAAGCTAGAGCAAAAGCTCGTTGGATTGAGAGTTTTTAATATGAAAACAGATCGTGAAAGCGTATTTGGAAGTATGGCCCAACATGACTGCTGTGGAACGCGAAAACATATGGTGTGAATGGGCCAGTATGAAAGTGATGCACATAACAATTATGATCACATAATTGTTCTGTCTTTGTTCTTTACATGGATGGATCTAAGGTACATGGTACATTACATGGTAACATGGGGTCATATACTAATAAACGAAGTTAGTATGGTAAATGTCGATGCTACTATCTTCCATCATAGAAAACATGTATCAAAACAATTAATCCCTAGGCCTAACCAATACAGTAGCAAATTGTTTATACGTTTGTCTGTGTTCTCCCTTTTTGGCAGTGTACCCCGGTCTTTTAGCCATGTGCTCCCCCCCCCCCCTGTTTTCGAGACCCTGGTTCCACCCCTGATAGCATAAACATTTTTGTTATGATCAAACGGCATTTGGTGTTAATAAAGTGTAGTGATGTATACCACGGAGAGTCTAATGACTATTTTATATTTTAATCTGAAACCATACAAGGTAGATCTGACATTGTCAGTCCTGATTACCAAAACATTTCCGTTTTGATGAATAGTTGCGGAAATCTGTTGGATATTTTCCTCGGAAGCCAAACATTTTCAAGGCTAAACATCTATTATACAGGGTGATGGTACTTTGTAAAAACAAAAGAGCCCTCGTGGCCAGATTTAAGTTCAATTAGCCAATCATTTTGGAAAACTATAATAACAAAAATGTGTTTGGCGGCCATCTTGAATTTGGCCAAAAATGTGCATTATTGCTCGGCTTAAATTATATACGCCAGCCTGATATACGTCATCCCGTCATCAATTATAAACGCTTCATAAAATGGAAATACATTTACGGAGGCAGATAATTTATGGTCAATGGCCGTGTATACCCTTGGTATTGTCAGGAAAGCATACATATTCACTGTTGTACATGAAACTTTCTTGGTGTAAAGTTGAGGATGATATCACACATCACTTGAGATATTTCTATTGATGTGCCACAGTGTTTAAGAATAGTCAAAACTTACACCCCAATATGTGCGTCAGAATTTTGATAACAAACATAAAAATTACAGCAAATTTACACTAGCAAATTTACCATACGTTTGTTTGTGTGGCCCTCTTTTTGGCAGTGTACCGTCCCAGTCTTTTTTGCCCCGTTTCCGAGACCCTGGTTCCACCCCTGACAGCAACATTTTGTTATAATCAAACTGCATGGACATCATTTGGTGTTTACAAAGTATAGTAATGTATATCACGGAGAGTCTAATGACTAATTTTATATTTTAATCTGAAACCATAGAAGGTAGATCTGACGTTGTAAGTCCTGATTACCAAAACATTTCCTTTCTGATGAACAGTTGCGGAAATATGTTATTTTCCCCGAAGCCAAACCTTTTCGAGGCCAAACTTCTACACAGGTTGATGGTACTTTGTAAAAACAAAATAACCCCCATGGCCAGATTTAAGTTCAATTAGCCAATCATTATCAGTCAAGATTTCTGAATGCATTGTCACTATTTTCTTGTTAACGACACAACGTAATGAGCTGCATCTTTCACATGTCAATTGTTTTATCTTTATTGAAGTAAGACGCTGCAGAATGGAAGTTACTCAATGACAGAGACGATAAAATACATATACGATTTAAAATAGGCCTATTTATGTAATTATTTGTTTTTGTGTGTACAAAACAAATTTCCAACTTAAATTTCCAAACATTAAATTTCCAAACAGAAAAATAAATTAAGAATTTATCGTAATTTTCTATTAAATGAACATGAGTTTGAGCCGTATTTATGTTATGTATTCAGTGTAAATGATACATTCCATTTAGCTCGTTTCAGATGTTCGTCACATTCTTAAAAGACGTTGGTAGATATAATGGTTTAACATCACAACAACGAGTATGCCCATATTGTGAACTAGATATTGTGAAAATGAAATATACTTTTTATTTGATTGTCCATTGTATACTGAGCTAAGGAAGAATATGTTACATGATATATGTAAAATGCACACAGACGTCTATTCCTTGACTAAGGCCAGGGGGAGCAATTTCTATTTCTTATAATCAGGACATTAATGTAAAAAATACCCGTAGTACGGTTGCAAAATATGTTAACTTCTGAAACCCATCCGTTCAAATCACTATCCACCTGCTATCTGATAATGTAACATTACGTTTGTATTTTCTCTTTGGAAACACCCGCCATGATTTGTTTATAGGGGTATGTTCCTGCATTTTGGAATAAAACAGTTAAATTCAATTAACTTATTATGGGATAATTAGGCACGTACAAAGACAACATTGGCTTACTATAGACTGGTACATAATGATGTAATAACCCACTTCCTAGTATTATCCTTACAATGGATTCTGGGAATATGACCAACATGACTGCAACATTAAAGGCCCAGGTAATGATTTCAACTTCATTCATTACTTACATCATTTCTTTCATCATTTCGTTCTTTGGGAGCCCGCCCTTATTTGGTTGTTTGCCTGTGATGTACTTATCAACGTGATCGTATAGGGACTAGGCATCGTTTCCCTCAGATGGCGATGAGCCATCGGTTTGCGTCGGGATTGCCAATGGGTCAGACAGTGGACAAAACGTGTCACACAAAATGCATTATTACAGTCACGAAATACATTATTACCTCTGAAAAAAGGGAACTCGGACCAGGGCAATAAAGAGAGGACGCCCAAATCACCAGATGACAAAACTCATCACATGTGCATTAATGTTAAACCAAAGAGAAAACTCTCGAAACGATGCAGAGATCTAAACAGGAACTGTATAATGCACATACAACCAAGTGAGGGCGACATAATGCTGAAATGTTAGAGGTAACCTAAGGCTTTCGAGCTATTTCTGTATACCTCTACCCACTGCCCTCTCAGTCTGGAACTGGACAATTTCAACACCCACAAATCTAGGATATTTAACTTGTGCTTGTAGCCTATGTGGTTTGGGTTATAGTCTGATACACTGTTACTAACAAGAGCGTGTGCTGCAGTAGGGAGGCCGGGATCAGGCCATCAAAATTGTTATTCATATGCATTGCAGGAATTAATTTCGTCATAATTCGTCATTCTTTTTCGATGAAATTAATTTTATAAATGGTGTTTGCTAGTTCAATCAGCGTTGTGTAAATTTGGGACCCATTCTTTTTCTTGTTTTAGTCAATGATACAGCAATGAAATTGTATTTCTATTTCTTTTCTTTTCAATCGTGATTTGTATTGTATTAATTAAATTGTCTGTTCAGATTTTATTCTGACGGCCAAGAACGAGGTAGACCCTGAGGACGAGGTTAGGCCATCATATCCCCCTCTAGCAGTGAAAATGCTAGAATCTGAGATGTATGGTATTTTGCGGCACCATTTTCAAATGAGCAAACGTACAGATGAATAAAGAGTAATATATAGTGATGTATGTACCTCTAGAGGAGAGGCTTGTCACACTCCCTCGGGAGTGGCTCGTCCTCTATTGGTCCGCACCGGCACCCAGCTCTCACCCGTGGCTCCTTGTAGCTGCTTGCATGCGGCATAACTATAAAAGACAGCACGGCCATCCAATGCAATCAAAGAAGTAACGATCTTCGTGCCACTGGACCCTGACTTTCGAGGCCGAGAGAGTGGGATTGTCCCGGCCCTGTGCAACGAACTTTCCACTTTAATATCTTTCACGCACAGGTTTCGTTGTGAAATTTCATCACATCGTCCATTCCCGACCCAACTACCGGTGTTCCATACCCCACTTCTAACCACCTGTGCGCTTCTGCCTTTGGACTCCGAAGCCACATGCGGATTCACCGTGACAGCATAACGTGATGTCTTCTTTCTCAGCTCGAGAGACTACCAAGAAGATGCATATAGTGATATCGCCGCAGTTCTGCCGCCTGAATGAGATGTTAAAACCAGAAATAAAGAGATGTTAAAACCAGAAATGCTTCCGGTTGCATCCAATCCTCACCCACATTCTTCCAGATACATACCCTTTTCTACGTTTTGGAACACCTTGACCACCCTACCATTGAGTATGGGGTAAAAAACGATGATCTTACAGCGGAAACTACACAGGTTTACCGTTAATTGTGTGAATATGAATAGATCCAAAATACGAACCATGCGATCCGCTGGAGACAGCTGATTGCGTAAATGGCGCCCTCTCACGTCGGCTCCATTTAGAAGGACGACACGTAGACCATTTGCCGTCTTTGTATAGAGCCACTCACAAAGTTGAGGGAGTTTTTGTACATGTATATTATTTTATGAACCAAGCCATCGCACCATTGATATTGAATAATGGTATTATGCAATGTTAATTTGTGAATAGCAAATTAATTTAATAAGATGATTATCTTCTCTGTAAATGTATTGCAAATTCTAAAAGGGCGCAAATACAGCTATATTCAGTCATCTTTTGTAAATAAGTTTACGCAACTTGATTCTTTGTATTACGTTTTCCACTGGATTCTTTGCTTTTGCAATTAACATGGCTTTTACATTTTTGGCTGCAAGTTAATATTTTTGCAGGTTCTTATTTTAGACGCTTCGATTTGTATTTTACACAAATTGATTGATTCAATAATATTTTTAGTGGAAGGGGAAGTACGTGTGTAAAGGCAATGACAACGGAAAAATGCATTTCAGTGTTGTGATTTTCCATGCTGTGAATCAAAATTATAACAAAATGTAAAACTGCTGTAATTTGTTATATAAACAAAATCTGAGATCATTGACTCTATGAAAACAATCACAAAACATTTTTACCGTATTGCGGAATAATTTTATTTGATAAACATATGCCTAATACGATTTGAGGTTACGTTCATTTATAACAATCCGGCAAGTGACATCAAAGAATATTCCTCGTAACCCTCAGTAATCATTAATATAGAGAGGGAAGGGTTTTGAGTACACTTCAAACATGTTCCATTTTTATTTGATAAAAGTACACGCCTTGGGTACGAAACTGGCTGGATTTCATAGACCACTTTACACACAGCACTCGTAACGTACATTTTTAAAGTATAAATTGTATAGTGATCACGTGACCCACTTATGAAATGTTTTCAAAATGGCAGCGTGAAGTCTGTGCTTTCCTCGCCTTTTAAGATGTCGATGCGAGATGTCGAGCAATTTTAATTAAATGGATCCGAACAAATATAGCTACAAAGTGGGGGATATCAACTGTAATCGATAAATCAATCGATAATACAATAATTACGTACTTACAAATATAATTCTAATAATTCAATATCCACTGCCAAACCAAGGCAATCTTTACTTCCATTATTCTTTGGGTTATAATCAAACAGCACGGTAAAACCTTTGCCAAAGTATTTTTAATGTACATGCATGATTAATAAAGAACTTGTTATAAAAATATCCAGTAAAATGTTCATTCATAGTACAAAAATACACATTAATTTAGTTTTACAACCATAAACACAATTCTACAATCATTTCCCACTCCCCCGTACACAGTTTTTGGCCCAGTAAAAACAAAATAATCACCAGCCAGGCTCTCATCGTTAGCACCTGTTTTCCCAAAAAAAAGCTCCCAAAATATCTCCCGAATATTAGCATAATTTGTTTTTTACTCTCCCAAAATGTACAAAAACTTTAAAATGTCCTCAACATTTTATGTTCATTCAACATTATCTTTTCAATATGAAAGTTTAAGTATACTGTAATTTTGCACCGGGGAAAGGACAGGTTAATCTTCAGGGGCAGTCTTAGGACGGATTTAAACCAACCTGTTCAAAACATCAGATTGGCCTTCATTTTCAAGAAAACTTAAAAGCTGTCTTTTGGATACGTATTTGTATAAAAAGAGATTGTTTTAGTTTCATCTTTTAAATGTTTAATTAGTCACGTCTCTGCCATCATCTTGTCTTTGTTTATCGTCTCATGTCCTATTAAAGTTTTTGTCTGTTGACAATTAATAATATCAGAAGTCTATTACCTGGTTATAAGACTTCTGATAATATTCATTCATGTATATTGTATTTCCTTTTCAACACGTACAATTTGTGTAAAGCAATTTTTATTGCTGTACTGTCGTGTACTTATTGCTATCAGCATGAAATAAATGTTTCCAAATCCAGTCATTGGAAGTGGTATAAATTTGAAAGCATCCCTTTGGTATTCCCCAAAAATCATAAATATTCACTATTTTACATAAAAGTTGCTTTTTTAACAAACTAAAATGTAAAAGTTCCTAACACATAATTTATATCAAAAAATAAGTTTTATTATTCTGTATTAATAAGGAGGGCCAAGGCAACCATCTTGTATTTTAAAGAGACAGCCATTTTGATTTGATTTACTTTAATTTGACTTGCTAGCAAGCTGATTATATGTATGTAAAAACATCGAAGAGTAAATTTTGCTTTCATTCCTTAAGGCAATAGTTAGGGTGCTGTTATTTTCATTGGTATCCTTGGCTGCCATTTTGGATTTCAACATGTTAGAAATTTTAGACATATTTCCTTTTATTTATTAAAGTAGGCCTACTTGTATACCTAAATGTTGCAATGGCAAAACTAATAATATGAATGTTGATTGTTTTCCAATACACGTGTATTTACACGCAAATTGCAAATTGCATCTGTTTATTTATTGAACTTGTTTTATTTACGTGAGAGTTAGAGACGGTTACCGGATTTTACGCAGTTCATCATAGAAATAATATTAGTCATAGGAAATGTTTGTCAGGATGTCAGAACGTTTAAAGGAAACAACTTAAAATAATTTAGGTGGTAGTGTACATGTAATTGCTTGGGGCGAATAACTGGAAACGTTTTTTTCCTGATAAAAGCACATGCGTGACATTTCTATGAAATGTTTAAGAAAACATTAAATTTCACCACAGAGCAGTTAATAATGTGGTTTAAGTGGTGGTTTAATTATCTATCTATCTGTCTGTCTGTCGGTTGGTCTGTCTGTCTATCTACGCAGAGACCTTTTCAAAACCAAGGTGGTAGCCTCATCCCTACCTATAATAAAACAGATTATATATCTAAACCTTCAAGACAATAATTAAAGCATTTAAAGTAAATCAATAAGAAAATGAGTAAACTATTTGTGGCGAGTTCGAAATCCAAACTGACGGCCGAAGATACCAATACAAAATGGCACCCTAAATTTTGGAATTCTGCAAATCACTTTTGACAAAGTTTAACCAACAATGTCCATTTTGGCACGAATATCCAGCTGGACCTAATACTGACTCCTGCTATAACGAGAAATGTTCGTCTCAAAACAATTCACTTGTTATAATTATGTTTACTCCAATAATACATTCATTGATGTACCTATCCAGTGGCCCTTTATATGGTTTGTTTGATGGTGTAAGTTATTTTTTGATGAAATGATATCACCTCAGACATAAAGGAATATTTTATACCATCATCAACTTTTAACCAAGAATGTTGTATGTAAATCTATGATCATTTATGATCATTTAAGGAAAACAATATTTTATAGTTATTTTAATACATAAATTTTATTTTTTGCAAGTGTAATGGGCCATTCTTCATCAAAACACTTTTTTAAATTAAATTGTTTACATATGTCTGAGAAAATATGAACAAATCTTAGATACCAAGTACTTCAAAATATTGTTTATAATTTTATATATACCTATCATTACAAAACGTTTTAAGCCTTTGTGTTTCTGTTTCTGTATTTAGTGCACTGCAGGCATTGTACAGCAACTCATTTGGTGCACTATTGGTACATGTTTGGCGTACACCAAACATGCACCACTCCTTCATACAAAATGGGACTACACCAAATGTACACCAGAAACTCTTAACAAAAATTATATGTACACTAAAACTACATCAATAAATCTTTGTTCACAGAGTACTACACCAAATGTACACCACAAGCCGTTAGCAAAATTCACACTACACCAAAACTGCACCACAAAATATTTGTTGATTGTTCATAGGACATTTACTGTGTCCTTGGAAAAATCAGAAAGCATAGTCCCATAATGCATTGCATTAGTAGCCATGTTGGAAAATGAGTTGGCAGTTTTCAAATGGGCTCTGCACTTTTTGTGGTAAAATCATGAAATGTTGTGTGTACTGCCATAAATCTTGATATGAAATAATCAAAATGCAACAAGTGATATTTCAAGCATTACTTTATGCTATTTAGGTGCATTACTGTTGACTATTTTGGCTGTGAAATGACCGATGGAAAGGTACAGCAGTGTAATGAGTACATGCATCATCTGTCCTATATGTCATATACATGTACAGTTGTGTAGGACCTTGGACCTTCAAGCTTTGTATTCTGCAATCTTCAGTAATATAACTGCATTGGTAAGTTAATATGTTGGTATTTTATTTTTTAATAACCTAATTCAGAGAAATTATGAATTTGACACACAAAATATATGTAGCTCGTTTAATACTGTATCACCTTAATAGGTATATTGGACAATTTTGTTCAAAGCCAACCAGTTGTGCGTAGTGATATTTAATGCTGCATGTGTATACACGTGTAAAATATTACATTTTCTAAACTAACGTTATGCAAGTATACAGGACGGTGTCTACATTTAGGTTGACTATGTTGTGATGTTTATCATTATTATGGCTATAAAAACAGATCTGAAAGGTTTGTGTGCTAGTCTAGTAGTGGGATTGTGTC
Organism: Zoroaster sp. YZ-2022; assembly: GCA_029582265.1. Lineage (NCBI taxonomy): Eukaryota > Metazoa > Echinodermata > Asteroidea > Forcipulatida > Zoroasteridae > Zoroaster > Zoroaster sp. YZ-2022. The sequence goes on along the minus strand of CM055818.1, from coordinate 46,604,994 downwards.
TGTACAGGTGTGTATAACTTGTAAGATAAAATGTCATCTATGTATGCTCACATTGATCCATTTAATCCCCAAGATTCATGTGGACATAAAATGTGTAATTCTATTGTTAATTTATCAGCCATTTTCTTTTCTTTTTGTTTACATATATGTATTTGTTTTCTCATCAAATCATTTTGTATTTTGTTTTCTTAACAGTTCTCTCATATTGATGCGTGATGAAGAAGCAAGAAATTGAGGATAATCACTGTGCCATCTTAATACAGACTCATCGGAGGATATATGTGTATTGATCCAAGACACCTCTACTCTACCAACACAACTCTACGTTTCCCAAAATATTCCAAAAAGAATTTTTTTTCATGATGTTGTAATTTTCAGCTTGAGGGACAGTATCGTCACGTCAGAGCAGACTTTCAACAGGGCACGAAATGGGTTTCCGAAGATGAGCACAGTGAACGATAATCACTGGCCCATATATGCAGCAGCAACGGAAATACACGTATGACCATATCATATCATGTGGGTATTATTTTCAGTCACTGAGCTAATTTCTAAAACTAGCATTCCAATTCCATGCCATGTTGATCGTGACGATATTGTCCTTTTAAGCTTTTAAAGTGGTAATTTTATGCAGAAATGTATTTTCTGTAATTAGTTTGTATAGCACCACGTACATGTACAAGCACCATGTACAGTATGGAGCCATGTACATGTACCATACCATGATACCAGACCTTGCCCTGTAAATAATGATAAATCTGTACTATTTCCATCAATATTTCTGAACTCGGAGATAGGAAATGGTTAGTTTAGAAGAAAAATAATTATGCACCATGCTTTATTTATGAGAATTGTTAAGGTGCAATTGGGTGGTACAATTTCGAGTGTAAGGTTAACAATCGTGCTAATTTAATATACACGAAAATGTGGTACGGTTTTGGTGTAGGATTTAAGCACTACACAATTTCAATGATACACCAAACTCACCGCACTAAAACTACACCACTGGTGCAGTATTGACGCTAATTTAAACAATTGGAACGCACCAGAACTACACCAGAGTGTACAATTTTCAGGTTCGGATTTTGAGGGGTACACCAGAACTACACCAATATACAGCGTGGTGAGGTTTTGATGTACACCAATTACTTGATAATGCCTACACTAAAACTGCACTAAAATGACACCAAATGACACCACAATTTGGTGAGGATAATTACAAAATTATTATCCAAAAGCTAACTTTTAATGTGAGTTTGACAAAGGAACCAATAACCCTGAAAACATTATTTTGTCTGAAGTCCTTATTTCAACAAACCTGAAAGCATTTTCACTATATTTTAACGTATACATTTCGTGTTAGCATTCGAAAAACCTGAATGCATTTTAACTATTTTCTAGTTCGATCGACACAAAATAATAAGCTGTTAGAGCACAAAATATTAAGCTGAAAGTTTACCTAACGCGTGAAAGTGTTTAATTTAACGCGCAATGTTTAATTTAACAGCGCAGATGTTTAATTTAACAGCGCAATGTTTAATTTAACGCGGTGTTTAATTTAACAGCATGAGTGTTTAATTAACGCGGTGTTTAATTTAACGCGCGGTGTTTAATTTAACACGCAGTGTTTAATTTAACGGCAGTATGTTTAATTTAACAGCGCAATGTTTAATTTAACGCGCAGTGTTTAATTTAGCGCGGTGTTTAATTTAATCGCAGTGTTTAATTTAACGCACAATGTTTAAAAAGTAAAAAACGTCTCCGGTTTTTGGTCTCCGCGTGCGTCGCCTCATTGTAAATTTTCTCTTTTTTTGCTATGAACCGATGTCCAGTTGCAGCCAAAATTGCTGGATCGATTGAATTTCTGCCGTGCTATGTTTTAAACGACTTTTTCACATAAGGGTATGAACGTTTGCCCGATTTGTGAGGTTCTCTTAGCCACCATACTTTGTACATGGATTTACTGTGGCCAAAAATTTAAAGATTACCAAAAAAAAACTAAAAAAACTGGTATCATGATTTACTCATAGAAGCAGTTTTTGCAACAGTACCAATGTGCTTCCCTTTAATGTATATCTTGATTCAAGAGAGTAAGCATACTCATAAAAGCAGTTTGTAACATTACCAATGCTGTACCTTCCTTTGATGTATCTTGATTTGAAGAGAGTAAGCCTACTCATAGAAGCAGTTTTTGCAACATTACCAATGCTGTACCTTCCCTTCAATGTATATCTCGATTCAAAGAGAGTAAGCATACTCATAGAAGCAGTTTTGCCAACATTACCAATGTTGTACCTTCCATTTAAGAAAATTAAGGGTGCACTGATATTGAGGGTGCACTTGTAAGTGTCTAAAAAGATGATTCAGGTTCCTCATCTGAATTCTATGGTGGCCCTGAGGGACACACAAGACCCTAAATATTGACGTCAAATTTCATGGAAAATTTCACGACTTTTCCCCAACGTCGCGAAATTTGACGTCAAACTTCATGTCTGCGACCGAGATTTCCCCAAATACGCGAAATTTGACGTCAATTTTCATGCCTGCGACTTTCTTCCTGAGTCGCGAGAAGTTTGACAACCCAATATTCATGTCTGCGACTTTCTCCCAAGTCGCAAAATTTGACGTCAAATTTCATTACAATTTGATAGAGGTGACTCAACATCGTCATAGTCTAAATCTCCATAGTTTTCTGAAACCTGTTTGTTTGATGTCAGATTCGTTCTCAGCATTGGGTACCTGAAGAGTGTCGTTTCCGCTATTTTCAGTCAAATGAGGGGTTGCGTCTACTGCATGGGAAGGAGGACCGTCAGCTGTACGTGTCACTGAGTTATCGTTTTGGGACGGAAGCTTCTGGGTTGGCAACGGTGGAAAATAAAGTATGATCACCTTCCTTGTGGACCTTTTCAAATGGGGCGCTCTTCATTCGACCTTGCATCTACCGCTTGGGAAGGGGGACCAGCAGCTGTAAGTGTCACAGATTGTCATTTTGGGACGGAAGCTTCGTGATTGGCAACAGTGGAAAATAAGTATGATCACTTTCCTCTTTGGAAGTGATCTCATATAGCTGGCAAGACGGCACCAGTCACCGATCGTGCTAAACCATGCCCATCTTTGACAAACTTGTGGTTTCTTTTTTTCTTATTCTCCTTAACGTTCAAGTAGCTGTGATCTTCGTTTTCTGCGTGATTCACAGGCTTAATAGTTTCCCCCAGTCCCGTGTCAGGCTCGGTTGGTTTCCTTGATGGCCAGTGACCGTATGCGTATGCGTATTCATCACCATCGGGTACCAGTGGTTCCAGGCATTTGAGGCAGAGGTCTCTCAGAAACTAGTAACATTAGTAATAATATAAGAACATTAGTATAAGAATAAAAATTACACTGAATGGCCAGCATTCTTCTATTCTATCTGTCACTGCTGGTTTTGCTCTTGTTTATAAAAGTGAATCAAATGCCATTTTTAATTACAGAACCGAACATTTTGAAGTGAAAATTTAATTCGACTTAAGACCACAGATAACAAAAAAGTATTTTATCTGTGGTCATCACTTTAAGTGTGAAAAATAAAATACATCAGACATTATTATTCATTTTCACATTGATTTTCATCAGTTCCAACATTTTTTATAGGACTGGGTAGTACTCACCCATCTCCTGCGACTCAACACTAGATGGCTCCCTCCGCTTTCTAAAAGAAACAAAATATACGCCTATATCATAAGGTTTTACTTAGTAAATATGGAAATGGGATATTTCAAGTCTCAATGCCTGAATATTTCATCCACTTTGATATTATTTTCATTGATGAAATCAATGTAATTTACATCAGCAAAAATAATTTCCCAAATGAAAATCAAATAATAATCAATGTACACATAAAATTTAAGACATTCTAACACAAAATTTATAGATTTTTTGAATGAAATTGATATTGTCATAATAAAAGACGTCAGATATTTTCAAAAATATTATTATGACGTCAAAAGACATCAATGTATTACATTGGTGTGAAGTATACATTCAGCCACGTGACTGAACCGGAAGTTAATGTGTTTAGCATAGCACATTATATGTAAATTTCATTATATATTATGAAAACTCATATCTCCTGAACTAAAGTAGGTACTAATGTTATTTTTCATGATCATGAGGAAGTATTATTGTTTCAGATACATAACTTTCAACTGACTTGATGTGACCTTTACTTCTGGTCCAAACAGGAACTTTATTTTTCAAGACATTCTAAAAACGTATTTTGAAGATGAAACTGATATTGTCATGATAACAGACATCAGACATTTTCAAAAATATGATTATGACATCATCAACTGCTCACTTGATTGAACCAGGTGCAAATAATTATTGATGGTCGTTAGGGTCCTCCGTATTTGGACCCTTCTCATCGAACGATGCATGCCCTGGCCCCTCCTTAACATAGATATCAAACTTGTAAGGTTTATGATGGCGATGATACAGAATCAGTTTTTCTACGTAGAAACATCCCCAGCTAACATGCATACGTTGGACCGACGTTGGTGAACGTCAGATAAGTCGGCGTCAAAATACGGACGTTGTATCTCCATTAAACATTAAATGTTTTTGAAAGATATTCTATTTTGGTTTTTGTTTTGTAGCTAATCAAAATTTCCGTTGCAGGGAATTTTGATGAGGCTACAAACAACACACCATAGAACATGCAGCTTCTTTCAAAATCTTAATGGAGATATGGATGGTGTCGTGGCCGAGCGGTCTAGCTTACCGGACTCAAGTTCTGGCGTTAGCAGTAGAATGTGGGTTCGAATCCCGCTCAAGGCACTTAACAACAATTGCTTATGAGGGCAGAGGCAGTTTAACAACTGTCTTGTTCTGAATAGTTACGGGGGGAAAGGGGGGTAAATGCCCCCGTTCCTTTCTTTGTTTTTTCCCCGATGGTAAGTCAATGCTTTTTCAGCAGTACAAAATTACATTAAAGATTAATGTTTTCCCCCTTTAAATTTAAGCTTGCCCCACCCTCTTCCCCCCCCCCTCTTCCCCCCTCCTCTTCCCCCCTCCCTCTTCTCCCCCCTCTTCCCCCCCCCCTCTTCCACCCCCCTCTCCCCCCCTCTTCCCCGCCTCTTCCCCGCCTCTCCCCCCCCCCCCAGTTTAACAAGTCTGGTGCCACCTCTGCTCCCTATTCGCACCGTAATGAGGCTGGTTATTAACTTGTCTTGTTTCGGTGCGAGGGGCTGGTTCTTCAGTGTGGAGTTGTTGTAACAGTTCAATGACTTAATAGCCCCACCTTGGAGTGGCCATCTGACACTACTGTGTCAGATTGGTTGGCGACAACCTAAAAAGTAAGCATGTTGGCCTAGTGTAATAATTTTGTTTGAGGCGGTCACTTAAGAATAATGGCAGACAGAATATGTTGTGTAAGAAAAATATGCTCACAATCAGTCATCACGTCAAAAGCAACATCAACTACCCCAACATACGATCAACACGTTATACAAACGTTTTGCATGCTGACGTTGGCCCAACATGTCCTGACGTTGTGGGGACATTGGCCCAACGTTGGCCCGATGGAAAAACTAACGTCAAGGCGACGTCAACTACCGACGCTGCGCCGATCATAAAATATTACTTTGGCCCAATGTATGACTAATACGTTGTACAAACGTTGGGCATGCTGACGTTGGCCCAACATGTACTGACGTTGTGGGGACATTGGCCCAACGTCTTTGGCGTTGGCCCGATGGAAAACTAACGACGTCCATTGCCAATGTTAGGCCAACCGTAAATTCTTATGTTGGCCAACGTTGGGCCGACGTATGCATGTTAGCTGGAATCGACTGGCAAGATTAGTCGCACAAAAGGCTTCGAAACGGCCTGCTCTAAGGCTCCGTTTTAGCGCCGATTCTATTTAACATCTATACATCGGACATACCAGCCCTCGGTTTCTCCGGCAAGTCATATGAGCCCATCCAGAGCAGCCTTGAATCCGACATGGCCACTCTCAGCCGGTACTTTCACCTCTGGCACCTCTGGCACCTCTCACCTCCGGTACTTTCTTTCACCTCAAAATCAGTGAAGCGAAGACTATCTGCTGCATGTTTCACCACGCAAATCGGCTTGCCAACACATGCACAATGGTCGCAAACTCAACTTCGAGGGCGAGCCTGTTTACCTTGGCGTAACCCTCGACCACAGCCTCACGTTCAAACCTTACCTCCGCAAAGTTGCCGTAAAGACAAGCAAAAGAATGAACCTGCTAATGAAAACTCGTTGGTAGCAAATGAGGCGCAAACTTTACAGCACTACGTACTTCAGCGCTCGCCCTGGTGTATTCCTCCGCTGAGTACGCTTCAATACGCTTCCCGTCCTGGCTGGAATTCCACCTTGCCACATCAGGAGGGAACATGCTGTGCTAAAACTCTCTGCAAAAGCTGACCATCCCGACTCTCGGGTGCCACTTCCCACCCTGACGAGGGGCAGCTCCACAGCGCATACGCAGACAGACCTCGCCAGATACATGCACAAGCTACCACCCTCTCTCACTCTCGTGGGCCGAGGAGAAATGGAAGGAAACGTGGAGAGGCAGTGACAACATGGGCCTTGAAGAAGATTGGCGCGCTAGAATGGGACCGCTGCCCGTGTGCGTCTGTTCAGACTATCAACCATCTAATCAGCTCATGCACACTCCTCAGAGCGCACCCCCCCCCCCCCCACGGCGCTGCTGGCGTAGTGAACCTGGACAATAGAACAATCGAGTGGTTGGAAAATACGGACGTTCCCATGTGACTAGCTGTGATATATCATAGGAACGACGACGAACATATAGCGGGCGCTCCTCTCTCCATCACCCTCATTCTCTATCGATAAATAGGTGTGATCATCACGTTTGTTCGTGTTTCCCTTTTTTGTTAGTGCGTGCCCCCCCCTTTTTTTCGAGACTCTTAATCCGTCCCTGAAGCATGCGATAGTTATACAGAAGAACATAGACTTACGAATCTTTCATCATAAAGGCAGGTAGTTTCCCTTTTCTCCGAAGGTACCACTACTACTCAAATGATAACTATCAGAAGCAGAAGAGACAAGAGACATCCAAGAACGATTGCTGCTACGTTGACTTGGCCCCTATTGACAAGTATTTAAAATCGATATCCTACATTAATAGGCCGATCACATCAACACATTGGCCTATGTGACACATATTTCATTGCCCATCTCAATATTACAACCAAATTTGAAAAAGAACAAATTCATTTCGATGAGTCTAGAAATACGAACTCATTAAATTTACCTTTTTTAAATCGAGTTTTATAAATAGTCAAGACCCAAAATTGAGTTTTAAAAATATACACATAATTACTTAAAGTGATATAAAGATTATGTTACCTCCGCTCTTGACCATCTTTACAGATACAGAGAGGCGAGGTTTGATCAGATAGGTGGCATACACAAAAAACTTTACTGTTGGTATCCTGGCAAACAACAGCATCGTCATAACCGCAAACAAACTTTTGATCATTACCACATGCATTAGCTCCATCAAATTCTGCAAACATAAGATAAATTGGTAACGTATACATCGTCCTGGTTATGTTTTTACCATCGTGAATTAAATGATTCACTCTGGCAAAAAGTGGGATTGGAAATGAAATCAAATTATTTCTATAGCTACTCAACATCCGACAAATCACTAGTAGGTACGTCTGTAGAAATAATATTGATCCGCATTAATATTTGATGGTATTATTGCCTCGGTGATTTTGAACAATATTTTGATTTAAGAGTCTGTCATTCAACCACAGGCGACTTGGGCGGGACTCAAGAAGGTTTAGGCTTCTCGATCACCGAACTTGACTGTACCACAATTGTTTTGCATATTTATGGGAATCAATAGTGTAGGGATATTAAATAATATTGATAATAGTTTGCCATTTAGTGACGTAGCTCAGTACTGTGTGCCCACAGTGCTACGATTAAAGCAAAAACCTTATCAGTATTTGACACTAATGTTATGTTACAATTTAAATCTGACAAACCTAACGTCTTCCAGCAATCTGATCGGCAATCTGTCGGGCTCAACATTTGTCTACAAATATCCCTGGGTGTCTCTGTTGTATTACAGTCTTGCTTCTCGTTTTCCCTGTCAAGAAAGACATGGTCATGCTTTTGATTGATTTAACTGTCTACTTTGAAACATGATTTGCATTCATTATGTTCTTGGGCCATGAATAAATTTACCAGTCTAAATGACCCAAGTCTGCCATGAATATCCACATTTATTTGAGACACGTATACTTAAGGCTACCATGTACAAACAAAGAAAGTGGTGGTTGAATATACTTTCCCAAAAATACCAGTTAATTACGTTGGCCTATGTGACACATATTTCATTGCCCGTCTCAATATTACAACCAAATTTGAAAAAGAACAAATTCATTTCGATGAGTCTAGAAATACAAACTCAATAAATTTACCTTTTTTTAAATTGAGTTTTATAAATAGTCAAGACCCAAAATTGAGTTTTAAAAAATATAAACATGATTGCTTAAAGTGATATAAAGATTATGTTACCTCCACTCTTGACCATCTTTACAAATACAGAGAGGCGAGGTTGAATCAGATTTGTAGTAAACACAAAAGCTTTTACTGTCGGTATACTGGCAAACAACAGCATCGTCGTAACCGCAAACAAACCTTTGATCATTACCACATGCTTTAGCTCCATCAAATTCTGCAAACATAAGATACATTGGGAACGCATACAGTAATCACCGTCCTGGTTATGTTTTTACCATCGTGACTTAAATGATTCACTCTGGCAAAAAGTGGGATTGGAAATGAAATCAAATTATTTCTATAGCCACTCAAGATCAGAAAAATGACTAGTGGGCACGTCGTAGATAAAACATTGATTCGCATTAACAATTGATGGAATCATTGCCTCGGTGATTTTGAACAATATTTAGGTGTTCGAGCTACAGCGCGAACAACTATTGTAATTGTTCCGTTTTTTTTAGTTTTTTTTTTTACTTCTCCTTCTTCTTCTTCTCCTTAACTCTTCTCTACATCGAAAGTGCAAGTTAACAATTTCACACAACCTTGAAACTTCACACATATAAAGACCTTATCATGTAGATGAATCTAGACGTTGTTACGTCATGATGACGTCATCAGGTATCAAAAAAGACCATTTGCTATCGACTGTATATCAAAATATACTAAAGCTATGATGTTCATAATCTGGGATCTGATAGATCAAGGCTTAGGCAACATTTGAAAAGTTAACGTCAAAATCGTCTGACATTTGCTTCCGGTCGTACCGGAAGGTCAAAGTTTTGATTTGTTTTTTTTCTTCAAAATTCCTTTTCTGGGCCAAAATCCATTGACTTAACACACACCAGACACTCGTGGTTCTGGGACCCATTTAAGGCCATAATACGTGGGGTCATTTTTGTGTTCGTTCGTGCAACACAGAAGGGGATTACTTACTTTTTTCACTATATAAAGAAAATGCTATAGTAATGTCAAATTCACTTATCCCCAGATGTATTTTGTGCACATGCTCGAGAAAATGACGAAAAAATTACCGTAATTCATTGAAAAATCATGATAATACCCAATCCAAAATCTGTCCCAACTTCAAATCCAGTACGCACAATCTGTAAATACTAATTTCAAGTTGGGCCGTTATTCTGAGTTGGGCCACATTCCACATGTTGTCAACAAACAAGATGGCGGCACTCCCAACGATGTGACGATGTGGGGAGTAAAAGTCAACGTTTTCAGACTTTTTGTCGGTGATGCACATAGTACAATCAACAAAAAGAAGGTTCATTGAATTTAGCAAGCATTCGTGGAGTAAATTTGTACGTTTGGAACCAAATGGACAAAATTTGACTGCAGAGAAGAGAGAATTGCACGGAGTTCTGCTATCAATCTCGGTATTGATTTTCAAGATGAGCAAGAATGTTTGAATGCACAACCCTACTCGGACCATGTTGGGTATCGCTGACTGAGTGCTACAAACGTTTCTGTGACATCAGTAAGGTCCGGAGAAAGGAGGAAACAGCCCAGAAGTTGAAAGAAGTGAACAACACAGGTTAGATTTTGGTTTGTGATAATTTTTGGGAGGTGGGGTGGGAGTATTTAGGCCTTTTCAAAAAAATGAAAATGGAGCGAAGGGAAACAGGTTAATGAAATCAACTTGGCCCTGCACCTACTCATATATTTCAGCAATCCTTTTTAAATTTTATGTTGAACATATCTATTCATTTTAAAGTTAGTTTGCTGCCCAGCCACGGGACGACCATAAATTGTTTTCAGTGAAATTTACCAAGTTTTACTTATATTAGGAAAGGGAAAAGCATATGGTAGAATTATTTTCCAAATATTTGGGGATCTACTTCATGCAAAAATCCCTGAAGCACTGCGGCAAGCGTGGAGTTGTTTCCTCCTGAATCACAAAGAAAACCTTTTTCAAATTTTTTTAAAGGTTTTGGTATGCACATAGTTAACTTGCTGTGCATACTTATTACTTGACTGAGTATACAGGCTTTTGACTTGGGGATCGGGAACAAGTTGACCCTTTCTGTTTTCCATTACGACTCATTTTACAATTTGTCTATTTGGGTTTGCTGAGTAATTTGTGCACCCAAACGACGTCGACAGGAAATTATGTTGTGCACATGTTGCATATGTTGATTAAATGTAATTAAATCCACAACTACTCTTCGAACGTTAGTTAGAATGCCATTCTTTGAATCCAAGATTTGTGAGTTCAAATCCCAGTGAGAATTTTTGGTAATTTTTTTACAAGACCAATCTAGAAGCTAGCTCTGTTGGCTTAATAATTCATGGCTTTTGAGAATTAAAAAAATGCACTGAAAGAGCAATCATCCATTTTTGATAATAGCAAACAAATAAATAAAGTGCTGCCTATGCTCTGACAGTTGGGGGGGCAGAAGATGAGCAGGTGTGGGAGTCTATCAATTAAGAGCATTTTGTTTAATCTGCTACCATAACAATTTTGCACTCATGTTTAGGGGCTTGGCAAGACACTTTGGATCAAATTACTATAATTATCAGGGCTAAATTGATAAACCAGTAATAGGTAATAGATTGTAGACCATGCACGGATTACCGCACGGGCAAACTGGGCACGTGCCCCGGGCCCAGGAGCCAATAGGGACCCTTGGTTTTCAAAAAAAAAAGAAGAAAAAAAGCATCATACTAGTAGTATTATGCGCGTGTATGGGCCCGTGGTGAATTTGTGCCCAGGGCCTGTGCTCATGATGATCCGTCCATGTTGTAGACTGATGACTTTCCACTGGTACACCTGCTGCTGGCTAGACAGCAATTTTTCATTAATTGTCCTACATCGTACATCTCACTTATTGTGTTATCGGGTATTTTTTCTTTTTTTGTCCATATGTCACATGATGTGACTGTGCTGGGTTTAATTACATCTGACTTTGTCATGGGCTGAGAGTTGAAATCAGAACATTATAATAAATATTTACTTTGATAAACTATGTTTAATGTTAAAGTTGAAGTGAAATAATTCTTTGATTGATACAGTACAATTTAGAAGTGTATAAAATGAAATGTCACATTCACTGTATAATGAATATTTTTTTATTTTTCACTTTTCTCACAAACCAGGCACCAGCATAGACAAAGACCCTGGAGAATGTTCTGGTTTGAGCAGTGTTGATGACAGCTATCAGCGTGAGCTTAGATCTTCTGAAGGAAAGAGGGCAAGACCATGGATAAGAAGACACATGTTCCCAGATGAGTGTTTGTTATGTAATGGGGCAAAATATCGCAGAGATCGTGTGTCAGGGAAAAGATCATTGGTAAGGTTAATAAATGTGAGCAGGTTAAAGGGGGTCAACTTCTGACAGCTGCCCGCAAAAAGGAAGACACAATTCTCCTTCAGAAAATTGATGGCCAAGACTTGGTCGCCCAAGAACTTCAGTATCATCCCGAGTGCTACAAAGCATATACAAGATTCATTGGCAAGAAGAGCAGACCCCTCACTCCAATTCAAGCTGGATATGAGGATGCATTTTCGGAATTCGCTGATGATGTGATCCGACGGCGCCTCATTCAAAATAAGGAAATCTTGACATTGGCAAGGCTGAATAAACTGTTTGTGAGTAAAATTCAGAAATCCATGGCATCGATGCTCCACATCGCACATGGAATTTAAAGAAGCGACTTCAGCAGACCTTTCCTCAGTTGATTTTCATAAGACCTTCAAACCGAAGAATGAGTGACATAGTTTTTACAGAAACATTGTCTGCTGAGGACCTTGTCGAAGATTTGTTGGAAGAATCAACATCAGGTGATAGCTCAATAGAAGATGACAACAGCGCCAACATCAGCAAGGATGAAGATGCACCGCCAACTCAAAGTCCCAATGCAACTTCCATAAGGGAATTGTAAATCCACTGCATTTGTGTATCACAAGGATAATTGATTCGGCGAAGTGATAATATCTAAAATCATAAAACTGTAACTTCTTGGCAGGCCACAGTGAAAATTTAATTGAAACTAACAAAGAAATAAGTAACAACTTCAGATTGGCTGTTTTTTGTTTAGCCTAACTCTTACCAAAACAATTTGCCATCCACGACATGTTTCTGACACAACTGAAAGGAAATTTGGTTACACTGTACATGTAAGTCCTTTCTAATGAAATGAAAAATATGTGCCATGAGATGCATACAGTTTTAATTTGTCTGTGCTGACATCAGATCACAATTGTATCAACTGCAAAAGCTTCACCCATGTAATTTTGCTCATTTTGATCATTTTTCTTTTTCTGTTTGAAGGCTAGGCAAAAATGAATTTTTTATAAAAAACATTATTGGGGGGGGGGGGGTTTCACAGTAAAATTTTGTTTAGAAAAAAAGGGTAGGGGATACATATTTTTTGGTGCACCCCATCTGGTCTTGTGTTTGGGGCTTGGCTTGAAATAACAATCATGCATACCCCTCCCCCAATTGTTGAGCCAAATTTGAAAGTTTACAAGCCCGGCATATATTGGATATAGGCTTGCTACTGATTACTGTGGTCATGAAAATAAAAATTAAACAGAAAAAAATACAGTAGTATTGCAGCATTTCAATTAATAAATTTTATTTTGCAAACACAAGACATACAGGTAATATTTTAATACTATGTACTGTTGTACTTTTTTTTTTTTACAAAAAAACAGTGTGTCTGCAGGGAATGATTTTGATGAATAATTAATGCAAAAAGTTTTAATGTCATCATGACATATTTCTATTACCAAATACAATTTTTTTCTGATAAGCAGTTTTCTTTTACCAGTTGAAACCATTCCCCGCTCAGACAAAATAGGTCAAGTAGGTTGAAAACAATTACCATTATGTACAGAGGGATGTAGATGAGGATGTGTGTGGGTGCAGGGGGCAGATCTCGGGGGAGGTTCCCTCTTTTTGAAAATCAACCATGTATAAAATCAGACATGACATATGTAATTTCTGATGCCGTGTGCCTCCTTTTGCCCCTCTAGATCTGCCCCTGGATAGATGGTGATGGTAGAGATGGTAGAGATGATGGGTTGGGGTGCAGGTTGTGTGGAGAAGGGTTCCCGGGAGAGGGAGTGGAATGTGCCCAAATCAAACCTCTACCGAATCAAAGCTAAAGTTGTTGCATTCCTTTAAAAAAAAGGTGGGGGTTACACGTCCTTTCAGCGAATCCTTTCTCCTCCCAGTCCCTTTCTTTGCACTCCTTATCTCTGTCCCAGACCCTGCATTTCAGTATTTCAGTACAGGGGAGGGGAACATTTATACATGAGAAAGAACAGTTGGTAGATGGATATGTCTTTACATAGCTATAAGTTTACACAAACAAAGCAGGGTGGGGGGGGGACACCCCCAACCCCATCCCCCATCCCCCACCCCCCTCCCCCGGCAAGACCACTACACAAGATAAAACTGTCCACCACCACCCTACCCCAAGGCTGCATGGGCAAACACCACATTTCATTATGCTTGAACTTTTGAAGCATATCAACATGGTACAGTGCTTACTGCATTGCATATGCAGCCTATTACATTATTCATAATTACAGTTTTATTAATAACTCTCAAAAATTACTGTGCAGTTTTCACGCTTGGGGATAAGCTGTTTTGGATTCAGATACATATTAGCAGTTAAATATTGCTACACATGGCATCGGTACCAACTAGATGTTGCATATTGCTGGTTTGAGCAAACTTCAAAGTGTACCTGTACATTTCAAGGTCAGGTGCATTCTCTTATGTCCACCAGGTTTGTAGTTTGGATTTTGTGGGATCTTGTTACATTCAGCAAGGTACCTGAATAACCGTTATAATTCTGTGCATGAAATCTTTATTGACATTATGACCTTTTCAAAATATTTGTTAATGACGTCATCACACGTTACAGCGCCTTCTACCGATATCTTTTAACTGTTACTTATTGCGTGCAAGTACTCATTTGACGAATCTTAAGTCACATTTTAACAATGATCACAATTGATGAGGACATCAATTACCGTCACTTCCGAACACCTTGAGTTTGTGCACAAACTCTGAATTTCTAGTTTTATTTAAGATTCTGTCATTAAACCACAGGCGACTCAACCCACCACATCCTGCTTCGTGCAGATGGTTTAGGCTTCTCGATCACCGAGCTTGACTGTGCCACAATTTATTTGCGTATTTATGAGAATCAATAGCGTTAGGCATATTAAATAATTTAATATTGATAACAGTTTGCCATTCAGTGACGTAGCTCATTACTGCGTGCCCACAATGCTACGATTAAAGCAAAAACCTTAACAGTATTTGACAGTAATGTGATGTTACATTTTAAATCTGACAAACCTAACGTTTTCCAGCACTCTGATCGGCAATCTTTCGAGCTCAACATCTGTTTGCAAAGATCCCTGGGTTTATCTGTTGTCTTACAGTCATGCTTCTCGTTTTCACTGTCAAGAAAGACATGGTCATGCGTTTGATTGATTTAACTGTCTACTTCGAAATATATGATTTGCATTCATTATGTTCTTGGACCATGCATAAATTTACCAGTCTAAATGACCCAAATCTGCCATCAATATCCACGTTTATTTGAGAAACGTATACTTAAGGCTACCATGTACAAACAAAGAAAGTCGTGGTTGAATCAACTTTCCCAAAAATATCAGTTAATTGGGAGGGAGAATTCCTTTTCACCCTTTCCCATAGCCTTTAGTGGAGCGTTGAGAAGTGTTCCAAGTCGGAACACAACGCACGAAAAAAGACCACGCATGACTTTACCAGTCCGTTCTGTGGGCTTATGTTTTTCTGAATATTTCTGTATCAAATCAACAGAGAAATATAAACACATAATGCATTAGTTTTTATGGTATTACTTATTCAAATATAGACAAGTTCAACATGTTGCTTGATGCGGTGATTGGTTTAAATAAATTTGTAACATCAATTATTCATTTTGGTGGGTTATGAACAATTCGGTAGTAGCGTCCTCGGAACAGACTAGTAAAGGCACTTGTGCCTTTGCCACTCCCGTGGGCATGCGTGGTCTTTTTTTTCAACTATTTTAAAAAAATGCAACAAATCAGTAGATATGCAAGGGCGGTGAAGAATTTCATATTTTGCCCCCCACACCCCATACATCATTGGTTCATTGGTTGTTGGATGCATTTACAGACGTCAAAAGTACTCCCTACTGTTAAACTCTGGTCTACGTGCAAAGTGTTGGTGATGAGACCAGCGCGCGTTTTTTTATGGTGTACTCTGAGGACTTATAGCTACAAGGAACAATAGCGGTTTGTGGTTATTGTTTGCAATTGTCCTTAGTTGAAAAACGTGTACAAATCAAATGGGAGATGCCAAAAAATTTCCAACAACAGGGAACAAAAGAGGGGAACAATAGGAGGTCTTCGGTTTACACCATGAACAAACAAGGGTATTGTTATTTATATCTCATTCACTCAACATTCAAAATGTCACTGTTAATCAAGGGTCATAGTGCCCATGAAGAAAACCTCTCTGGGTTGGATATTTATTGTACAAATAAAAGCATCAGGGGAGAGACGGTCTGAGACCCATTCATGGTGTGTTGTTGACCATGTTTAATTATTTAAATAATGTGAAATCTAAGCGGGTCACTGCCATGCCGATTATGGTAAAAGTCTGAATCTTCAAACTGATATAGGCCACTGAAAGGGCTGTACACCATGAGTAAAATGTCTGTAAATGTTAAATTGTTTTTTATTTATTCGGGTTTATTTAATTTGAATTACAGCGGAAATATTAAAATACCAAAAATATTCAAATTTACAAAGGTTTAAACAGTAAAAATACATTTAATTGAAAACATTACAAATATTAATAACATTTTTTTCATTTAAAAAAATTCTAAAGATTGCAAAAGTACAGTCTTTTCTCCATCAAACCAACCTAGACTGGACATTGCTTTTTCCTGTTAGCTGCAGTATTATTCCCATTCGCAAAGTACTATTTTGAAAATTAAAAAATAAAATTCACAAGATCTGAGGAACTGTATCAATATTCATTGCATACAAAGAATATTTAAATATAGTATAAGTAAATAGAAAATGATATCCACAAAATACAGACAATAGAGGGGATAGTGGAACGAGTAAACCTTTCAGTACGGCATTTGGGCATGCGAAGACCAGTTAAGGTACTAGCTCTAAGTTCCCAACTGAGATTAGTTACTTTTCAAGAGGGAGCAAAAAATGTCTCCATAATAATAATGTCTCCATAATAAGAATCAAGAGATATGTATAAAACCAACCTGTGAGCGTGTCAGCTTATTTCATTGTGTCGTTAACGAGAATACATTGAAAATGCATTTAGATGTGTTTGCATGCATTCTAATGTAGAAATGGACCCATTTCAAATGTGTAATACATTTGACACGTTTTATACAAAATCAAATATAGAATAATTTCTCAGAATGTTTGGTACCATCACCAACTTCACATCAAATATTTGTTTTAATATTATAATTCATTAAATTGGTGATCGGACAATTACCAAAGGTGTACACTCCATTTAAAAAACTATAATGTACAATAATTTACCCTTTGCAGTTGAAATGCTGTTTAATCTGGTCAATAACATCATCACTGAACTCTGGTGGAAGTTTTATTTGCTGTGCTGAACAACAGTTGGTCAACAACACTAACATGACGAACACTTTAAAACTAAACCTAAGTGATCCTGTCTTCCCTGCCATGGTGTACCTTGTCGCGATGGTTCTCTCTTGAAAAGTGTACTATACTCAAAGAGAATGACTGTATTAATTGCAAACCAGCGTACACTGTATGCAAACAGAAAGGAGGAAATTCCTGATATATAAATTATTCGGATACTGCAACACGCGCCGAGGTGTACATACTTCTCGCATTAATTCATGCTTTGTAACATAAGCGTACAAGTACAACAAAGCGGGCAGGTTGACATCTGATTTTTTCTGACGCCATATTTGGAAGTATGACCCAACCACTCATGTGTTGGATTTTTTCCCCGCGAAGGCAAACATTTTCTATACAGGGTGATGGTACTTTGTAAAAACAAGAGCCGTCATGGCCAGATTTAAGTTCCATTAGCCAATCATTTTGGAAATTTTAATTTTCATCCTGGCATTACTTATAAACGCGTCATAAAATAATTTAATAATAATAATAATGAACACTTAGTAAAGAGTCGATATCCGCCAAGCGTGACGCTCGTGGCGCTTAAGAACAATTTAAAATAAACAGAGAAACGATAACAGAACAGATTGGTCTTGAGATAAGATTTGAATGCTGACAGGAATTGTTGTTGGCGAAGTTAAAGAGGAAGATTGTTCTAAACAAAGTTCAAGAGTAGCATGTGAGAATGAATGTTTAGGGTCAATGGAAGTGTATACCTTTGGTATTGTAAGAAAAATCATAAATATTCACTGCTTTTACATAAAACTTGCTTGCTTAACAAACAGGCTAAAATGTAAAAAGTTCCTAACACATAATTTATACAAACAAATAATAATATTTATTCTGTATTAATATGGAGGGCCAAGGCCATCATCTTGAATTTTAAAGAGACAGCCATTTAGATTTGTTTGATCTTAATTTGACTCGCTAGCAAGCTGATTATATGTATGTAACAACATCGAAGAGTAAATTTTGCTTTCATTCCTTAATGGCCCTGTCACACTGTTGCGTATGAGAGAAACGTAAGAGTTGCGTATGAAAATTCATAATATAATTTTCATACGCACAAAAAGCCCTTGAAAATACAGAATTGTGCGTATACTTACCGTATTGAACCTATGAGTAGCGTATGAGTAGCGTATGGCAAGCGTATTGACAGCGTATGGACAGCGAATGTCAGCAAATGTCAGCGTATGACCAGCGTATGTCAGCGTATGAACAGCGTATGACCAGCGTATGGACAGCGTACTCTGCGTATGGCTAGCGTATGAGTAGCGTATGAACTGCGCATGCCCAGCGTACCGCCTATCCGCCTATCCCGTGACAAAGTGCCTATATAATCGGCGGCCTTTCAATGCTCTATCAATACGGTAGCTGTACGGTACACCTTCATGCCAACGTATGGCAACTTATGTCCAGCGTACTCGACCTATGAGTAACGTACCTATATCGTACCTCTAGCGTATTCAGCGTATGCCTAGCGTATGCTTAGCGTATTAACCATACGTCCGCATACGCAAAAAAAATTTAAGCATGCTTAAAAATTTATTTCTGCCTCAGCGTATGCCAGCGTATGCCAGCGTATGCCACCGTGCTTGAAACGTATACAACCTATGCCTAACGTACCTCTAGCGTATGTCACCGTATACCAGCGTATGAGTGATAATTTGCATACGCTGGCATACGCTAGTACGATACGCAACAGTGTGACAGGGCCATTAGGCAATAGTTAGGGTGCTGTTCTTTTCATTGGTATCCTTGGCTGCCATTTTGGATTTCAACATGTTAACAATTCTAGATATATTCTCTTTTATTGTTAAAGTATGCCTACTTGTATACCTAAATGTTGTATTGGCAAAAAGTCTTAATATAAATGTTGATAATAAGTATAGTTGATTATTTTCCTTCACACGTGTACTTAATACGCCCATTGTACTTAGATTGTCAAAACAAACAAAAATAAAGTGGGCTCCAATTCTGTTTATTGAACTTGTTTTATTTGCGTGAGGGTTAGAGACGGTTACCGGATTTTACGCCGTTTATCATAGAAATAATATTAGTTGTAGGAAATGTTTGTCAGGATGTCAGGATGTTTAAGGAAACAACTTAAAATAAGTTGTCAGACAGAATTTATATACGCCAGATATATCCAAATTCATCGGTCTAGGCCTTCTGTACTAAAACTGCCCGTTAAAGGAACAATATCGTAGAGTAACTTAGTGACTGAAAATAAAACCTCGTATGATAAAGGTCATATTACCATTGCTGCTGCATAAATGAGCCAGTAATTTTCAGTCACTGTGTTCATCTTAAACTAGGGCACCAATTCCATCCCCTGTTGAAAGGCTACTCTGATCGTCACGATCAGTAGCGCAGCGGTGTAGCCACGGGGGGTGCCTGGGGGACACGTGCCCCCCCCCCCACAAATTTCCAGTGCCCCCCCCCAGGTACCCCCTACGAAAAACCCTATAGGGTGCTGTTCTTTTCATTGGTATCCTTGGCTGCCATTTTGAATCTCAACATGTTAGCAATTCTAGACATATTCTCTTTTATTGTGAAAGTATACTTGTATACCTAAATGTTGTATTGGCAAAAAGTCTTAATATAAATGTTGATAAGAAGTATAGTTGATTATTTTCCTTTACACGTGTACTTAATACGCCCATTGTACTTAGATTGTCAAAACAAACAAAAATAAAGTCGGCTCCAATTCTGTTTATTTATTGAACTTGTTTTATTTGCGTGATGACAGAGATGGTTGCCGGATTTTATGCAGTCTATCACAAAAATAATATTAGTTGTAGGAAATGTTTGTCAGGATGTCAGGATGTTAATTAAGGAAACAACTTAAAATAATATTTATCAGACAGAATTTATATTCACCAGATATATCCAAAAGTCACGGTCTAGGCCTTCTACAGTAAAAACTGCCCGTTAAAGGGACAATATAGTCACGGTCAACAGGGCATGGAATCAGAGTGCTAGATTTAGATTAACTTTGTGACTGAAAATAAAACCTCATAATGTTGCCATTGCTGCTGCATAAATGAGCCAGTAATTTTCAGTCACTGTGTTCATCTTAAACTAGGACACCGATTCTATGCACTGATCGTCACGATATTACCCTTTAATATTGCTCCGACCAGTAACGCAGCTGATGGGGTCTGCTTTTCATTTACTTTTCGGAAATAAAAGAATTTTAATGTTCGGAAAATACTACTTAAATAGAGTTATTTCGACTGCCCAATACAAATTTTTCTTACAAAACAATCCGAAAAAAATTGATAGGACTTCAGTAGAGATCTGACAACAACCGGGAAGCCAACTTTTCCAACTCTCACAGACGCTACTCGGACATTATCAGAGATTCTACGCTCTTCTTTGATGCTGAAAAGAGGACGATTGCAGTAACGTTAGTTCCAAACAGCCAGCGACACATACGTCGCATGCACACAACACACGCCACTTACGGGGATTGGACTCGCAGGTACGATACGTACCGGTACTAACGTAAATCACTATAAAAAAAACAGGCTCACATTGTTGTCACTGTTTACCATACGACATTGCCCGTTCGAATACATCCAATGGCAAACTACCTGCCCACTTTTCCTTCATTTGAATATGAAGCAGACAAAGCGAATGCTGCACTGCGCTGGGAGAAATGGACAAAGCCCCTCGAAAACTTATTTGCTGCAATGGATGTTACAAGATGCAACCGGAAGAGAGCACTACTACTCCACTATGGGGGAGAGCAGGGAAATTTATGACGTGGAAAAGCCTACAGAATCTGGCAATTCATACACTGAGACCAAGGCAGTGCTGGACAAATACTTCAAGCCGAAAAAAAACGTTTAGATGGAAATCTACAACTTTCGATCCTGCCACCAGTAGGAAGGTCAGTCACTAGATGACTACGTGACTGAACTTCGATCACTTGCAAAGACATGTGAATACACCGATACAGACAAAGATATTCTAACCCAGATAATTCAACACTGCTCATCGAACAGGTTTCGCCACCGTGCTCTACGGGAGCCCGACAAATCCCTTAAACCAGTTCTAGATCTCGGCCGCATCCTGGAGATGGCCGACACACATGCCTCCGCTATCGAACGCGAAAGCCTTCACGCAATGAAACTGAAACAACAGACAGACAAGAAACCCAAGACGCGCCCAAAAACACAGAGGCGCACACCTGGACACAAACAAATCAAACAATGCATTTATTGTGGTGGAGACTATCCACACACCGGAACATGCCCGGCCAAGGGCCAGACATGCAACTACTGCGGAAAACCAAACCACTTCGAATGAGCCTGCATAAAGCGCAAGAAGGACAAGGCAGTCCACTACATCCAACCCCACACGGACACTACACCGGACACAGATGGCGAACAAGCGAACTCGAGCGATGACGATTACTGTTTTACGGTAACAGCACAAACAGACATCGATCATGCCGTATACGTCTTGTCACTACCAACATCTGCCGTCAAGGTCAACGACCGTCCAATAAAACTCTTAATCGACACAGGATCGACAGTAAACATTCTCGACGAAAACGCATACTGGTGCATTGGTACCCCCAAAACAAAGCAGTATAAGCAGTCGCAGGTACACGCATACGGCGAGGCCAAACCGATACACATTCTTGGACAGTGTCAACTCACAGTCGAAACCACATCGCGGATACAATGTCACAGGTTCCTAATCGCGAAAGGGAATCATGGCTCACTACTTGGGTACGAGACAGCAACCAACTTGCAACTGATCAACATCGTTAACGTAGCCTCACAGACGGAGCAGTACAAGAGAAGATTCCCAGGACTGTTCGGGGACATTGGTAAGCTGAAAGACAAGCAAGTCAAGCTTCACATTGACAAGACAGTGAAACCCAAAGCTGTGACTAACAGACGTACGCCCTTCCATCTCAGAGCCAAGGTGGAATCTGAACTCAAACGACTCGAACAACAGGACATCATTGAACGGGTGTATAGGGATCCCACTCCATGGGTATCCCCAATCGTTTACGCCTCTGAAAAATGACGGCTCCATACGCTTATGTGTCGATATGCGCCAACCGAACAAAGCAATTCAATGGGAACGACACAGCACACCTACAGTGAACGAGCTGATCAACGACCTAAACGATGCCTCATTGTTCAGCAAAATCGATTTACGCTCGGGCTATCACCAGCTAGAGCTCGAAGGAAGCTCGCGATACATCACAACGTTTAGCACGCACATTGGCCTATTCAGGTATAAACGCCTCAATTTTGGAATTTCCTCTGCAAGCGAGATCTTCCAAGAAGCGATCCGTAATGTCATAAGTGGCGTGAAGGGAGCGAAGAACATTAGCGATGACATCATCTGTTTTGGATCAGGGCCTAATGCACAACGCAACCACGACATTGCGCTCGACCAAACATTGAAACGTCTTCATGACAACGGCCTCACTGTTAACTGGGACAAGTGTGAATTCAACGTAAACAGGGTCACGTTCTTTAGCCTTGTCTTTAGCCCAGATGGAGTATCGCCAGACCCAAAGAAAGTCGCCGCCATCCGAACGACGGCCCCACCAAAGAATATACAAGAACTACACAGCTTTCTCGGAATGACCAATTACAGCTCCCGCTTCATTCAGAACTATGCTATGCTAACAGAACAACTATGAAGACTCACTAGGAAAGACGCAACCTGGGACTGGTCTCAGGAACAACAGAACGCGTTCGGTACCCTCAAGTCCGCCCTTACAGATAACGCAAAGGTGGTATATTTCGATACAACCAAGGACATAGAAGTCTCTGTGGATGCGAGCCCTGTCGGATTTGGGGCTATACTGACACAGGTCAGCCGCATCGTCGCATTCGCCAGTCGCGCTTTGACCCCCGTCAAATCTCAGTACAGCCAAACCGAACGAGAGGCACTCGTACTCGCGATCATGTGGGCGTGTGAACATTTTGATATATATCTCCGTGGATCGCCACACTTCACTGTACTAACAGACCATAAACCCCTTGTGTGTATCTGGGAAAAGCCACGCCCACCACTACGAATTGAGAGGTGGGGCCTTCGGCTTCAACCGTACAAAATCAGTATCCAATACAGACTGGAATATGAGAACCCGGCAGACTACATATCACGTCACCCATACACCAGCCTATCCAAGGCATCTCGCGAACAGAAAATCGCAGAACAGTATGTGAACTTTATAGCGACAAATTCAGTCCCCCACGCAATGAAAATCGACGACATTGTGGTGGCAACATCACGTGATCCAACCCTACTGAAAGCTATGGACCTCGTACAGACAGGACGCTGGTTCGAGATCGACAAAATCACTGATCCCGCGATCAATCTGAAACCTGCGCCAATACCGCGCCATCAAAGACGAACTTACATGTCACACGCGAGACATTCTACTACGTAACGACAAAATTGTTGTGCCAGCAACATTACGCGACATTGCTGTGTCCGTTGCACACGAGGGTCACCAAGGCATAGCTAGAACAAAAGCCATGATACGATCTAAGGTCTGGTTTCCGGGAATCAACGAAAACGTGGAAAAGGCAATTCGAATTGCCTTGCATGCCAGGCCGTCTCGGCACACCCAGACCCTTCGAACCACTCCGTATGTCGGAAATGCCACCAGGAGCATGGCAATAGCTTAGTATGGACTTCTGTGGACCGTTGCCCTTCCTCAGATGGATCTGGACGATCCATCACCGTCTGAACAGCAGGCGCGAGCAAATGATGAACAGGCAAAATCCAAGCAGAAAAAATACACGGACAGTTGCTTGAATGTACGTCACAGTAACATCGAGGTTGGAGACAATGTGCTGGTGAGACGTGATGCCAAACCAACTAAGCTATCAACCCCGTTTGACCCGCAGCCCCATGTTGTAACTGCAAAGAAATGCAGAAATGGCCATACAATCACTCAAATCTCCTCACGTTTCAAGAAGGTACCATTTTGTTCCAATGAACACTCACACGCTGATATCGAGGAGGAAGAGGAGGAAGACCTACACGCAGCTCACAGCACCGAAACAGCTACAAACAGCACACAGGAACACTTGAACGAATCCTCCATGACCCCACAAACACGCACTCAGCCTTCACGCACACGCCAACCTCCAAAATATCTGGAAGACTATGTGACAAATGGTAGGACAGTATGTTAACCCTACCTTGCTTTTGGAACACAAACAAATGTGCGCACTAACTCAAAGTTTGAGTATTAACAACACGTAAAAGTTGTTTAACGAAAGCCGAAAAACAAACATTGAACTGTCATCGAATTGTAACGCACCAGTCTACAGTAGGTTGGGTCTTATAAGTGTATAAATAATGGAGTATAATCTTTGTTCGACAAGGGGAGGGATGTAGTGTCCTGTTCAACATGCAATACTATATGGGGAACAATATTTTATGTAACACCAACAAAGGATTGTGGGTAAGGAAAAAAGGTTTAGGAGAATATAGATAAACAGGGTTAAACACGGAGATCACGAGTCAGTAATATTTCTTTTATGAGTCCTTAAGAACACTACAACCGGACTCTGGGAAATGCTGCTGCTTAAGTAGGCTGCTGGAGGATTGCGCAATGACAGGATGCTGGAGGATTAGTTCGTTGAGGCGTGCAGGCGGGAACTGTTGAGACTAGGATCCTAGGAGTTGGGAGAAGGAGTGCGTGCTCACTGAACCAAATCAGTTGTTGACAAGCACGGATGGAAGGAGGGTGGTTAACTTGGGATATAGGAGATCCCTCAGTCTGGGGTGGGTTGTGGATTTTGGATATAGAAGATCCTTCAGTCTGTAGTATTGGTCGCCAAATATCGCTGATGTAGAAGCCGATGTCCTGTAGCACAGTGTCGTGTTTAACGATCTCGATGGCCTCTCTGATGCGTCTGGGGTTCCATGTGTCGATGGGTGTGATGAGTTGGGCTGCCTGCCAGTTGATTTGGTGGTCCTTGATGGGGTAGACTCCCGCTCTGTTGCTGGGATACGGTTTATCCTTGTGAGTGTGTAGAAGTCCTTGGAGTTTGCTGGGGGCTGAGTGGTACACTTGGATGCCTGCTTGTCAGAGGATGCGTTGGAGTTTACGTGACGTCGAACCTAGACAGGGGAGACAAGTAGAAAGGGTCAGATTACTTACCTTGCGTTTGGGGTTTGAAACCGGCTTCGATGTGCTGATCTTGTAACCGTTGCGCTGGAAGGTAGTCCTGATGTGCCGTAGTTCCTTGGATAGACTGTACTTGTCACATAGGTTGTAGGCGCGTTGTACGACGGTTGACCGATGACTTGATGCTAGGGTGATGGAAGGAGCGCTGGTTGTGGTAACGCTCTGTGTGGGTGGGCTTTCTGTAAAGGTTGTGCTGTAGGGAGCCGTCTGGGTTCCTGGAGATGCCAACATCGAGGAACGAGATCTTGCCATCTTCTTCTGCTTCCATGGTGAACTTGATGCTAGGATGTTGCTCGTTGAGGTGTTATAGAAAGTCCTGAAGTGTCTCCGCCATGTGGCCAAACCACAAAGGTGTCATCCACATAGCTGAGCCACAGGTTTGGTTGAAGGTCGGCGGTGTTGAGGGAAGAGTTTTCAACTCTTCCATGAAAATGTCAGTACCGCCGACCTTCAACCGAACCATTAGACTGAAAGAACACCGAGCGATACGGTTTATCCTTGTGTGTAGAAGTCCTTGGAGTTTGCTGGGGCTGAGTGGTACACTTGGATGCTTGCTTGTCGGAGGATGCGTTGGAGTTTACGTGACGTCGAACCTAGACAGGGGAGACAAGTAGAATGGGTCAGATTATTTACCTTGCGTTCGGGGTTTGAAACCGGCTTCGATGTGCTGATCTTGTAACCGTTGCGCTGGAGGGTAGTCCTGGTGTGCCGTAGTTCCTTGGATAGACTGTACTTGTTACATAGGTTGTAGGCGCGTTGTACGAGGATACGGTTGACCGATGACTTGATGCTGGGGTGATGGAAGGAGCGCTGGTTGAGGTAACGCTCTGTGTGGGTGGGCTTTCTGTAAACGTTGTGGTGTAGGAAGCCGTCTGGGTTCCTGGAGATGCCAACATCGAGGAACGAGATCTTCCCATCTTCCTCTGCTTCCATGGTGAACTTGATGCGAGGATGTTGCTCGTTGAAGTGTTGTAGAAAGTCCTGGAGTGTGTCTCTGCCATGTGGCCAAACCACAAAGGTGTCATCCACATAGCGGAGCCACAGGTTTGGTTGAAGGTCGGCGGTGTTGAGGGAAGAGTTTTCAAACTCTTCTATGAAAATGTCACCATTAGACTGAAAGAACACCGAGCGCACGGTCGCAGAGGAGATTTTGAGAAGTCAGCCATCGTCAAGCACTCACACATCAAGGACCACCAAATCGACTGGCAGGCAGCCCGACTCATCACACCCATCGACACATGGCACCCCAGACGCATCAGAGAGGCCATCGAGATCGTTAAGACACTGTGCCACAGGACATCGGCTTCTACATCAGCGATATTTGGCGACCACTACTACGGACTGAAGGATCTTCTATATCCAAATTCTACAACCCACCTCAGACTGAGGAATCTCTTATATCCCAAGTTAACCACCCTCCTTCCACCCGTGCTTGTCAACAACTGATTCGGTTCAGTGAGCACACACTCCTTCCCCCAACTCCTAGGATCCTAGTCTCAACAGTTCCCGCCTGCACACCTCAACGAATTAATCCTGTCATCGCAGCAGCATTTCACAGAGTCCGGCATTCTCCTGAGGACGATCAGAGAACACTGATCGAAACGTCGGCTAAACATTATACCAGGGTGATGATACTTTGTAAAAACAAAAGAGCCCTCATGGCCACATATAAGTTCAATTAGCCAATCATTTTGGAAAACTATAAAAACAAAAATGTGTTTGGCGGCCAAAATGTGCATTTTTGCTCGGTTTAAATTATATACGCCAGCCTGATATTCATCCCGTTATCAGTTATAAACGCTTCATAAAATAGAAATACATTTACGGAGGCAGATCATTTTATGGTCAATGGCCGTGTATACCCTTGGTATTGTCAGGAAAGCATACATATTCAATGCTTTACATGAAACTTACTTGGTGTAATGTTAACAATGATATCAAACATAATTTGAGATATTTCTGTTGATGTGCCACAGTGTTTAAGAATAGTCAAATTTTATAACAAACATTATCAAAATTACAGCAAATTTACACTAGCAAATTTACCATATGTTTTTTTGTGTGGCCCTCTTTTTGGCAGTGTACCGTCCCGGTCCTTTTGGCCATGTGCCCGCCCCCCCCCCGCCCCCCCCCCCCCCCCCCCAATTTCGAGACACTGGTTCCACCCCTGACAGCAACATTTGTTATAGTCAAACTGCATGGACATCATTTGGTGTTTACAAAGTATAGTAATGTATACCACGGAAAGTCTGATGACTATTTGTATATTTTAATCTGAAACCATAGAAGGTAGATCTGACGTTGTAAGTCCTGATTACCAAAACATTTCCTTTCTGATGAAATATGTTATTTTCCCCGAAGCCAAACCTTTTCGAGGCCAAATTTCTACACAGGGTGATGGTACTTAGTAAAAACAAAAGAACCCCCATGGCCAGATTTAAGTTCAATTAGCCAATCATTAGCAGTCAAGACTATTTTCTTGTTAAGGACACAATGTAATGAGCCGAATCTTTCACTGGTCAATTGTTTTATATTGTTTTATATTATCTTTATTGAAGTAAAACGCTGTAGAATGGAAGTTACTCAATGGTACAGACGATAAAATACATTTACAATTTAAAATGTATGTAATTACTATTTTTCTGTGTATAAAACAAATTTCCAACTTAAATTTCCAAACATTATCAAAGCCGATTGTCTTTCCACACCAATATATTTCAATTTTAAAATAATTATATACCGTATGTAATTACAATTTTTCTGAGTATACAAACAAAATGTCCCACTTTGCATACACTAAAGAACCGAGTCTTTTTACACCAGTACAATTAAAACAATCTAAAACATTCAAGATGCATACATTCTGTGTAGGATAAAACAAATAAAAAGTAATGCTTAAAATACATATGGCATGTGTTTACGCTATGGTACAGGTAATTTCATTTTGCTTTTTTTCTTTGAAGGATACACAAAAAGCAAAAAAGGATGAATGTGTCATATTATTTTCATTTCTACAGAAAAAGGGCAATTTTCAGATTCGAAAGGGAATTGCGGTGCAATAACGGGGAGGAGACCGGACGATAGACCCTATGTATTTACTACAAAGCTCTCGATGGTCAAAACATTACATTACATTACAACAAGTATTTATCAGGTGCCGTTCCCAAGAGGCTCATGGCGCTTACAAAAGTGAATATGACATAATAAATACAAATCAGGATAGAATAAGACATAAATTGATGCAAAATTAATGAGGAAACAAGTGAGTTTTAAGAGCCTTCTTGAAGGCATTAACAGAAACAGATTGTCTGATATAAACAGGAAGATTGTTCCATAGCTTGGATGCACAAACAGTAAAAGATCTATCTCCAGCTTGGACTCTTGTGATAGGATATTCAAGGCGGAGTTAGTCATCTGTTGATCTTAAATGTCTATTAGGAACATACAATTTCAAACAATTTGATAAATATATTGGTGCTAAGCCATTTAGTGATTTGTACACATATAGAAGCAATTTAAATGATATTCTTTGTTGAACTGGTAGCCAATGAAGTGATTTTAACAGTGGTGCAGGATCGTGTCTTCTATTTACAGTGAAAACAAGTCTAGCTGCCCAATTCTGTAGACGTTGCAAACGGATGATGTATGACTTTGGAAGTGAGGATAAAAGTCCATTGCAGTAATCTAAACGAGATAAAATCAAAGAGCGTACAGCGTGATGGCAAGTTTCTTGATCAATTAATTTGCGAATGCGAGTTATATTCCTTAGGTGAAAAGTGACAGTTCGACTAACATTTGCAATATGAGAAGACGTCATATTTGTATCAAAGAATGCACCAAGATTTCTGATGGTTTGTGACGGCTTAATGTAGGCATTGCCAATGGATAAAGTGATATCTGGTAGACGTTTGAGATTGTGTGGAGAAGCTGCGATAAACAATTCGGTTTTACTGTCATTAAGTTTCAGCTTATTTTCATTCATCCAGTTTTTATTATCACCGATACAAGTCTGTAGCTTAGAAATTGCATTTTTCAGATCACCAGGTTTTTTTGGGATTAAAGGATACATAGAGTTGTGTATATATAGTATACCCCACTGGGCCAACCACAGAGCCCTGAGGTAGACCAAAGTTGACAGTAATAGGGTCCGAAAGTTCACCAGCTATATCCACTTGGTTTGTCCAGCCATCTAGATATGAACGAAACCAATTTAACACTGTTACTTTGGCACCAATACGCTTGGATAAACGAGAAATTAAAATCTGATGGTCAATCGTACCAAAGGCTGCTGATAGATCCAATAATACGAGTACAACCATAGACTCATCGGCCTATTATACAGCAGTAATTTTAGTCGTCTTAGTTTAATTAATAGACAGTCGCATTGTTTACTCTGACAATAGAAAAGACCCTAACCAGAAAAATAAATTAAGAATTTATTGTAATTTTCTTTAATGAAACATGAGTTGGAGCCATATTTATGTCATGTATTCAGTGTAAATTATACATTTCATTTAGCTCGTTTCAGGTGTCACATAGACTCTTAATAGAAGTTGGTACACTGTAAAAAAAAAAAAAAAAAAAATTACAGCAAAATCCAAGCAACTCTATTTCCAACAGTTTGCTATATTACATTTTTATATAATTAACTAAAACTACATAATTTAAATAATTGGAACGCACCAGAGTGTACAATTTTCAGGTTCGGTTTTTGAGGGGTACACCAGAACTGCACCAATATACAGTGTGGTGCGGTTTTGATGTACACCAATTACTTGATAATGCCCAAACTAAAACTGCACCAAAATGACAACACAACTGGGTGAGGATAATTATAAAATTATTATCCAAAAGCTAACTTTTAATGTGAATTTGACAAAGGAACCAATAACCCTGAAATAATGATTTTGTCTGAAGTCCTCATTTCAACAAACCTGAAAGCATTTTCACTATATTTTAACGTATAAATTTCGTGTTAGCATTCGAAAAACCTGAATGCATTTTTAACTATTTTCTAGTTCACGATCGACACAAAATAATAAGCTGAAACACGCAGTGTTTAATTTAACGCGCAATGTTTAATTTAACACGCAGTGTTTAATTTAACGCGCAATGTTTAATTTAATGCGCAGTGTTTAATTTAACGCGCAGTGTTTAATTTAATGCGCAGTGTTTAATGTAACGCGCAATGTTTAATTTAACACGCAATGTTTAATTTAATGCGCAATGTTTAATTTAACGCGCAGTGTTTAATTTAACGCGCAGTGTTTAATTTAATGCGCAGTGTTTAATTTAACGCGCAGTGTTTAATTTAACGCGCAGTGTTTAATTTAACGCGCAGTGTTTAATTTAACACGCAATGTTTAATTTAACGCGCAGTGTTTAATTTAACACGCAATGTTTAATTTAACGCGCAGTGTTTAATTTAACGCGCAGTGTTTAATTTAACGCGCAGTGTTTAATTTAACGCGCAGTGTTTAATTTAACGCGCAGTGTTTAATTTAATGCGCAGTGTTTAATTTAACGCAGTGTTTAATTTAACGCGCAATGTTTAATTTAACGCGCAGTGTTTAATTTAACGCGCAATGTTTAATTTAACGCGCAGTGTTTAATTTAACGCGTAATCTTTAATTTAACGCGCAGTGTTTAATTTAACGCGCAATGTTTAATTTAACGCGCAATGTTTAATTTAACGCGCAGTGTTTAATTTAACGTGCAATGTTTAATTTAACGCGCAATGTTTAATTTAACGCGCAATGTTTAATTTAACGCGCAATGTTTCATTTAATGCGCAATGTTTAATTTAACGCGCAATGTTTAATTTAACGCGCAATGTTTAATTTAATGCGCAATGTTTAATTTAATGCGCAATGTTTAAGGTAAAAAAAGTCTCCGGTTTCTGGTCTCCGCGCGCGTCGCCTCATTTTAAATTTTCTCTTTTTTTGCTATGAACCGATGTCCAGTTGCAGCCAAAATTGCTGGATCGATTGAATTTCTGCCGTGCTATGTTTTAAACGACTTTTTAACATAGGTGTATGAACGTTTGCCCGATTTGTGAGGCTTCTCTTAGCCACCATACTTTTTGTACATGGGAATTTTGGTCCCCGCGGGTACATATATCACGTATTTCCCTGTGGCCCAAAAAAAAAAGATTGCCCCCCAAAAAAAATCTGTATCTTGATTTGAAGAGAGTAAGCATACTCATAAGCAGTTTTTGCAACATTACCAATGCTGTACCTTCCCTTCAATGTATATCTCGATTCAAAGAGAGTAAGCATACTCATAGAAGCAGTTTTGCCAACATTACCAATGTTGTACCTTCCATTTAAGAAAATTAAGGGTGCACTGATATTGAGGGTGCACTGGTGTCTAAAAGATGATTCGGAGTTCCTCATCTGAATTCTATGGTGGCCCTGGAGGGACACACAAGACCTAAATATTGACGTCAAATTTCATGGAAAATTTCACGACTTTTCCCCAACGTCGCGAAATTCGACGTCAAACTTCATGTCTGCGACCGAGATTTCCCCCCAAAGACGCGAAGTTTGACGGCAATATTCATGTCTGCGACTTTTCCCCAAGTCGCAAAATTTGACGTCAAATTTCATTACAATTTGCTAGAGGTGACTCAACATCGTCATAGTCTAAATCTAAGTTTTCTGAAACCTGTTGTTTGATGTCAGATTCGTTCTCAGCATTGGGTACCTGAAGAGTGTCGTTTCCGCTATTTTCAGTCAAATGAGGGGTTGCGTCTACTGGGAAGGAGGACCGTCAGCTGTATGTGTCACTGAGTTATCGTTTTGGGACGGAAGCTTCTGGGTTGGCAACAGTGGAAAATAAGTATGATCACCTTCCCTGTGGACCTTTTCAAATGGGGCGCCTTCATTCGACCTTGCATCTACCGCTTGGGAAGGGGGACCAGCAGCTGTAAGTGTCACAGATTTCTCATTTTGGGACGAAAGCTTCGTGATTGGCAACAGTGGAAAATAAGTATGATCACTTTCCTCTTTGGAAGTGATCCATATAGCTGGCAAGACGGCACCAGTCACAGATTGTGCTAAACCATGCCCATCTTTGACAAACTTGTGGTTTCTTTTTTTCTTATTCTCCTTAACGTTCAAGTAGCTGTGATCTTCGTTTTCTGCGTGATTCACAGGCTTAATAGTTTCCCCCAGTCCCGTGTCAGGCTCGGTTGGTTTCCTTGATGGCCAGTGACCGTATGCGTATGCGTATTCATCACCATCGGGTACCAGTGGTTCAGGCATTTGAGGCAGAGGTCTCTCAGAAACTAGTAATATTAGTAATAATATAAGAACATTAGTATAAGAATAAAAATTACACGGAATGGCCAGCATTCTTCTATTCTATCTGTCACTGCTGGTTTTGCTCTTGTTTATAAAAAGTGAATCAAATGCCATTGTTAATGACAGAACCGAACCGAAAATTTAATTCGACTTAATACCACAGATAACAAAAAAGTATTTTATCTGTGGTCATCACTTTAAGTGTGAAAAATAAAATACATCAGACATTATTATTCATTTTCACATTGATTTTCATCAGTTCCAACATTTTTTATAGGACTGGGTAGTACTCACCCATCTCCTGCGACTCAACACTAGATGGCTCCCTCCGCTTTCTAAAAGAAACAAAATATAAGCCTATATTATAAGGTTTTACTTAGTTAATATAGAAATGAGATATTTTAAGTCTCAATGCCTAAATATTTCATCCACTTTGATATTTTTTTTCATTGATAAAATCAATGTAATTTACACCAGCAAAAATAATTTCCCAAATGAAAATCAAATAATAATCAATGTACACATAAAATTTAAGACATTCTAACACAAAATTTATAGATTTTTTGAAAATGAAATTGATATTGTCATGATAAAAGACGTCAAATATTTTCAAAAATATTATTATGACGTCAAAAGACATCCAATGTATTACATTGGTGTGAAGTATACATTCAGCCACGTGACTGAACCGGAAGTTAATGTGTTTAGCATAGCACATTATATGTAAATTTAATTATATATTATGAAAACTCATATCTCCTGAACTAAAGTAGGTACTAATGTTATTTTTCATGATCATGAGGAAGTATTATTGTTTCAGATACATAACTTTCAACTGACCTGATGTGACCTTTACTTCTGGTCCAAACAGGAACTTTATTTTCAAGACATTCTAAAACGTATTTTGAAGATGAAACTGATATTGTCATGATAACAGACATCAGACATTTTCAAAAATATGATTATGACATCATCAACTGCTCACTTGATTGAACCAGGTGCAAATAATTATTGATGGTCGTTAGGGTCCTCCGTATTTGGACCCTTCTCATCAGACGATGCATGCCCTGGCCCCTCCTTAACATAGATATCAAACTTGTAAGGTTTATGATGGCGATGATACAGAATCAGTTTTTCTACGTAGAAACATCCCCAGCTAACATGCATACGTTGGACCGACGTTGGTGAACGTCAGATAAGTCGGCGTCAAAATACGGACGTTGTATCTCCATTAAACATTAAACCCCCTCCTCTTCCCCCCCCTCTTCCCCCCCCCCTCTTCCCCCCCTCTTACCCCCCTCTTCCCCGCCTCTTCCCCCCCCCCCAGTTTAACAAGTCTGGTGCCACCTCTGCTCCCTATTCGCACCGTAATGAGGCTGGTTATTAACTTGTCTTGTTTCGGTGCGAGGGGCTGGTTCTTCAGTGTGGAGTTGTTGTAACAGTTCAATGACTTAGTAGCCCCACCTTGGAGTGGCCATCTGACACTACTGTGTCAGATTGGTTGGCGACAACCTAAAAAGTAAGCATGTTGGCCTAGTGTAATAATTATTTTGTTTCAGGCGGTCACTTAAGAATAATGGCAGACAGAATATGTTGTGTAAGAAAAATATGCTCACAATTGGTCATCACGTCAAAAGCAACATCAACTACCCCAACGTACGATCAACACGTTATACAAACGTTTGGCATGCTGACGTTGGCCCAACATGTCCTGACGTTGTGGGGACATTGGCCCAACGTTGGCCCGATGGAAAAACTAACGTCAAGGCGACGTCAACTACCGACGCTGCGCCGATCATAAAATATTACTTTGGCCCAATGTATGACTAATACGTTGTACAAACGTTGGGCATGCTGACGTTGGCCCAACATGTACTGACGTTGTGGGGACATTGGCCCAACGTTGGCCCAACGTCTTTGGCGTTGGCCCGATGGAAAACTAACGACGTCCATTGCCAATGTTAGGCCAACCGTAAATTCTTATGTTGGCCAACGTTGGGCCGACGTATGCATGTTAGCTGGAATCGACTGGCAAGATTAGTCGCACAAAAGGCTTCGAAACGGCCTGCTCTAAGGCTCCGTTTTAGCGCCGATTCTATTTAACATCTATACATCGGACATACCAGCCCTCGGTTTCTCCGGCAAGTCATATGAGCCCATCCAGAGCAGCCTTGAATCCGACATGGCCACTCTCAGCCGGTACTTTCACCTCTGGCACCTCTGGCACCTCTCACCTCCGGTACTTTCTTTCACCTCAAAATCAGTGAAGCGAAGACTATCTGCTGCATGTTTCACCACGCAAATCGGCTTGCCAACACATGCACAATGGTCGCAAACTCAACTTCGAGGGCGAGCCTGTTTACCTTGGCGTAACCCTCGACCACAGCCTCACGTTCAAACCTTACCTCCGCAAAGTTGCCGTAAAGACAAGCAAAAGAATGAACCTGCTAATGAAAACTCGTTGGTAGCAAATGAGGCGCAAACTTTACAGCACTACGTACTTCAGCGCTCGCCCTGGTGTATTCCTCCGCTGAGTACGCTTCAATACGCTTCCCGTCCTGGCTGGAATTCCACCTTGCCACATCAGGAGGGAACATGCTGTGCTAAAACTCTCTGCAAAAGCTGACCATCCCGACTCTCGGGTGCCACTTCCCACCCCTGACGAGGCAGCTCCACAGCGCATACGCAGACAGACCTCGCCAGATACATCACAAGCTACCACCCTCTCTCACTCTCGTGGGCCGAGGAGAAATGGAAGGAAACGTGGGAGAGCAGTGACAACATGGGCCTTGAAGAAGATTGGCGCGCTAGAATGGGACCGCTGCCCGTGTGCGTCTGTTCAGACTATCAACCATCTAATCAGCTCATGCACTCTCCTCAGAGCGCACCCCCCCCCCCCCCCACGGCGCTGCTGGCGTAGTGAACCTGGACAATAGAACAATCGAGTGGTTGGAAAATACGGACGTTCCCATGTGACTAGCTGTGATATATCATAGGAACGACGACGAACATATAGCGGGCGCTCCTCTCTCCATCACCCTCATTCTCTATCGATAAATAGGTGTGATCATCACGTTTGTTCGTGTTTCCCTTTTTTGTTAGTGCGTGCCCCCCCCTTTTTTTCGAGACTCTTAATCCGTCCCTGAAGCATGCGATAGTTATACAGAAGAACATAGACTTACGAATCTTTCATCATAAAGGCAGGTAGTTTCCCTTTTCTCCGAAGGTACCACACTACTACTCCAATGATAACTATCAGAAGCAGAAGAGACAAGAGACATCCAAGAACGATTGCTGCTACGTTGACTTGGCCCCTATTGACAAGTATTTAAAATCGATATCCTACATTAATAGGCCGATCACATCAACACATTGGCCTATGTGACACATATTTCATTGCCCATCTCAATATTACAACCAAATTTGAAAAAGAACAAATTCATTTCGATGAGTCTAGAAATACGAACTCATTAAATTTACCTTTTTTAAATCGAGTTTTATAAATAGTCAAGACCCAAAATTGAGTTTTAAAAATATACACATGATTACTTAAAGTGATATAAAGATTATGTTACCTCCACTCTTGACCATCTTTACAAATACAGAGAGGCGAGGTTTGATCAGATAGGTGGCATACACAAAAACCTTTACTGTTGGTATCCTGGCAAACAACAGCATCGTCATAACCGCAAACAAACTTTTGATCATTACCACATGCATTAGCTCCATCAAATTCTGCAAACATAAGATAAATTGGTAACGTATACATCGTCCTGGTTATGTTTTTACCATCGTGAATTAAATGATTCACTCTGGCAAAAAGTGGGATTGGAAATGAAATCAAATTATTTCTATAGCTACTCAACATCCGACAAATCACTAGTAGGTACATCTGTAGAAATAATATTGATCCGCATTAATATTTGATGGTATTATTGCCTCGGTGATTTTGAACAATATTTTGATTTAAGAGTCTGTCATTCAACCACAGGCGACTTGGGCGGGACTCAAGAAGGTTTAGGCTTCTCGATCACCGAACTTGACTGTACCACAATTTATTTGCATATTTATGGGAATCAATAGTGTTGGGATATTAAATAATATTGATAACAGTTTGCCATTTAGTGACGTAGCTCAGTACTGTGTGCCCACAGTACTACGATTAAAGCAAAAACCTTATCAGTATTTGACACTAATGTTATGTTACAATTTAAATCTGACAAACCTAACGTCTTCCAGCAATCTGATCGGCAATCTGTCGGGCTCAACATCTGTCTGCAAATATCCCTGGGTGTCTCTGTTGTATTACAGTCATGCTTCTCGTTTTCCCTGTCAAGAAAGACATGGTCATGCTTTTGATTGATTTAACTGTCTACTTTGAAACATGATTTGCATTCATTATGTTCTTGGGCCATGAATAAATTTACCAGTCTAAATGACCCAAGTCTGCCATGAATATCCACATTTATTTGAGACACGTATACTTAAGGCTACCATGTACAAACAAAGAAAGTGGTGGTTGAATATACTTTCCCAAAAATACCAGTTAATTGCGTTGCAACCCGGAACACAACGCACGAAAAAAGACCACGCACGACTTTACCAGTCCGTTCTATGGGCTTATGTTTTTCTTTATATTTCTCTGTCGATTTGGTACAGAAATATTAACACATAATGCATTGAGGACGATCAGAGCATACTGATCGAAACGTCGAGTTGTACCACCAGTTCTTTTCAGAACTAATTACTACTCAATTGAGATTCCGCATGGTGTCACCGCAATTAGTCTTACTTATCATCCTCACCATGCAAAGCTACAAGTTTTACCTACATAATGCATTAGTTTTTATGGTATTACTTATTCAAATATAGACGAGTTCAACATGTTGCTTGGTGCAGTGATTGGTTTAAATAAATTTGTAACATCAATTATTCATTTTGCTGGGTTATGAATAATTCAGTAGTAGCGTCCTCGGAACGGACTGGTAAAGTCACTTGTGGATTTGCCACTCGAGTGTGAAGGTGTGGTCTTTTTTCAGGCGTTGTGTTTCGGGTTACCATTCCCATAACAAAGAACACGATCCGGGCATATTGGAACTAGACGCAAACTTCACAATCAGTTATTGGAACCAGTGTACCACCAACTATTTTGAATAGCGGTTTGTGGTTATTGTTTGCAAATGTTTATCTTAGTTGAAAAACGTGTAAAAAACAAATGGGAGATGCCAAAAAATTTCCAACAACAGGGAACAAAAGAGGGGAACAATAGGAGATTTTCGGTTTACACCATGAACAAACAAGGGTATTGTTATATATCTCATTTACTCAACGTTCAAAATGTCTCAGTTAATCAAGGGTCATAGTGCCCATGAAAAAACCTCTCTGGGTTGGATATTTATTGTACAATAAGCATCAGGGGAGAGACGGTCTGAGACCCATTCATTGCGTGTTGTTGACCATATTTAATTATTTCAATAATGTGAAATCTAAGCGGGTCACTGCCATGCCGATTATGGTAAAAGTCTGAATCTTAAAACTGATATACGTCACTGAAATGGTCTGTACACCATTAGTAAAAATGTCTCTAAATGTTTTATTTATTTATTTATTCGGGTTTATTTAATTTGAATGACAGCGGAAATATTAAAATACCGAAAATGTTAAAATTTACAAAGGTTTAAACAGTAAAAATGCATTTAATTGAAAACATTACAAATATTAATAACATTTTTATTATTTAAAAAAAAATCTAAAGGTTGCAATAGTGCAGTCTTTTCTCCACCAAACTAACCTAGGCTTTTTCCTGTTAACTGCAGCATTTGCAAAGTACTATTTTGAAAATTAAAAAATGAAATTCACAAGATCTGAGGAACTGTATCAATATTCATTGCATACAAAGAACATTTAAATATAAGTATAAGTAAATAGAAAACGACATCCACAAAATGCGGACAATAGAGGGGATAGTAGAACGAGTAAACCTTTCAGTACGGCATTTGGGCATGCGAAGACCAGTTAAGGTACTAGCTCTAAGTTCCCTACTGAGATTAGTTACTTTTCAAGAGGGAGCAAAAATGTCTGCATAATAATAATGTCTCCATAATAAGAATCATGAGATATGTATAAAACCAACCTGTGAGCGTGTCAGCTTATTTCGTTGTGTCGTTAACGAGAATACATTGAAAATGCATTCAGATGTGTTTGCATGCATTCTAATGTAAAAATGGATCCATTTCAAATGTGTAATACATTTGACACGTTTTATACAAAATTACAGCGTATCAAATATAGAAACATTTCTCAGAATGTTTGGTACCATCACCAACTTCACATCAAATATTTTTATAAATATTATAATTCATTAAATCGGACAATTTCCAAAGATGTACACTCCATTTAAAAAACTATAAATGTACAATAATTTACCCTTGGCAGTTCAAATCTTGTATCATCTGGTCAATAACATCATCACTGAACTCTGGTGGAAGATTTCTTTGCTGTGCTGAACAACAGTTGGTCAACAACACCAACATGATGAACACTTTAAAACTAAACCTAAGTGATCCTGTCTTCCCTGCCATGGTGTACCTTGTCGCGGTGGTTCTTACTTGAAAAGTGTATTTTACTCTAAGAGAATGACTGTATTAACTGTAAACCTAAACGTACACTGCACACAAACAGAAAGGAGGAAATTCCTGGTATATAAATTACTCGGATACTGCAACACGCGCCGAGGTGTACAAACTGCTCGCATTAAATTGATGCTTTGTAAAATTAGCGTACACTACAATAAAGCGGGCAGGTTGACATCTGATTTTTTATGACGCCATATTTGGAAGTATGACCCAACCACCCGAGGTTAGCAAGATTTCAACTCCGATGATGAGTCCAACGAAGAGGATAGGGTATCACTAAACATGGCTGCTGTGGAACTTGAAAGCATATAGTGTGAATGAAATGGTGGCATAAAAGTGATGTGCATAACAATTATGGTCACATAATTGCTCTGTCTTTGTAGTGTTCTTTACATGGGCGGATCGAGAGTGGCAAAAAAGGGGCCGCGTACTATCTTCCATCACTTGGCAACATTATTTAAAAAAAGTCGGTTGCTATATAACTAACCAATACAGAAGCAACCATTTGTGGACCCAGGGGGCAAATGGGGCAAGTTCATCCTTTGCTATCGCCATACATGTAAATTCACCATACGTTTTGGGCAGTTTGTGTCCCACTTTTTAGCAGTGTACCGCCCCGGCTGTTTTTGCCATGTGCCCCCCCCCCCCTCCCCATTTGCGAGACCCCGATTCCACCCCCAAGATCAACATTTGGTTACACTGCAAAAACTCTGGTGTTAAAAACTCCACCATTGGTGTTTATATTAGGCAACTCACACAATATAAACACCATGGAAGAATAAAGTTGACACCACTAGTGTTATTTTAACACACTGGTTTTTGCAGTATATAATCAAAATGCATGAACGCAATTTGGTGTTAAAGTGTAGTGATGTATACCACGGAGAGTCTGATGACTATTTTATATTTTAATTTAAAATCGTACAAACATTGTAAGTCCGAATTACCAAAATATTTCCTTTCTGATGAACAGTTCCGGTAATATGTTGGATTTTTTCCGCGAAGGCAAGCATTTTCCATACAGGGTGATGGTACTTTGTAAAAACAAGAGCCGTCATGGCCAGATTTAAGTTCCATTAGCCAATCATTTTGGAAATTTAAATTTTCATCCCCGCATCACTTATAAACGTGTCATAAAATAATTTAATAATAATATTAATGAACACTTAATAAAGGAATTGTTGTTGGCGAAGTTGAAGAGGAAGATTGTTCTAAACAAAGTTCAAGAGTAGCATGTGAGAATGAATGTTTAGGGTCAATGGAAGTGTATACCTTTGGTAATGTAAGAAAAATCATAAATATTCACTGTTTTTACATAAAACTTGCTTGCTTAACAAACAGGCTAAAATGTAAAAAGTTCCTAACACATAATTTATACAAATAACAATACTTATTCTGTATTAATAAGGAGGGCCAAGGCCATCATCTTGAATTTTAAAGAGACAACCATTTTGATTTGTTTGATCTTAATTTGACTCGCTAGCAAGCTGATTATGTATGTAGCATCATCGAAGAGTAAATTTTGCTTTCATTCCTTAAGGCAATAGTTAGGGTGCTGTTCTTTTCATTGGTATCCTTGGCTGCCATTTTGAATCTCAACATGTTAGCAATTCTATACATATTCTCTTTTATTGTTAAAGTATGCCTACTTGTATACCTAAATGTTGTATTGGCAAAAAGTCTTAATATAAATGTTGATAATAAGTATAGTTGATTATTTTCCTTTACACGTGTACTTAATACGCCCATTGTATTTACATTGTCAAAACAAACAAAAATAAAGTGGGCTCCAATTCTGTTTATTGAACTTGTTTTATTTGCGTGAGGTTAGAGACGGTTACCGGATTTTACGCCGTTTATCATAGAAATAATATTAGTTGTAGGAAATGTTTGTCAGGATGTCGGGATGTTAATTAAGAATTTATATTCACCAGATATATCCAAATTCACGGGTCTAGGGACAATATAGTCACGGTCAACAGGGCATGGAGTCAGAGTGCGAGATTTAGATTAACTTTTTGACTGAAAATAAAACCTCATTATGATAAGGTCATGTTGCCGTTGCTGCTGCATAAATGAGCCAGTAATTTTCAGTCACTGTGTTCATCTTAAACTAGGACACCAATTCGGAAATAAAATAATTTTAATGTTCGGAAAATACTACTTAAATAGAGTTATTTCGACTGCCCGATACAAATTTTCCTGAGTCTGACAAACAATCCGAAAAAAACTGATAGGACTTCGGTAGAGATCTGACAACAACCAGGAAGCCAACTTCTCACAGCCTATTATTTCCGACATAATAGCATTGCTCAAACAGAATATCCAGAACGGGTTACTTCGACACCTCGTTACAGTATTTCATAATGATCAGACCATCTGCATGTGTGGTTCGGAATTGACAACAGTTGGATGTTTCTGTTTTAAGTTAGATAATTTGACCCAACTATTAATAAAGACCTAACTTTAAAAAAAGATCCTTATTAAAAAACTAAAATATCCGCAAGCCCATAATTCCAACAACTTTCGGAAAAAGTGAACAGTTTAATTTGAATACATAATCATAGGTTCATAAAGTGAGCACAGGCCACTTTTCACAAATTCTTTTAAGGGACATTTATGTCCAATATCTATATTTAACAAGCTAAAATATTTACAAATGTGTATGTAAAAAAGAATATAAAAATTTAACAAATCATCCACAGCGTTAAACTCAGGCACGTAGCCAGAGTTGGAATTTGGGGGGGGGGGGGGGTACATTCCGTGCATGTTCTTGTGAGCCAGAATTTTTCGCACAATTATTTGTTGGTATGGGTGGGGGATGGCCCACCCCTTTGAATTTTTGAAAATCTGACATTTGGGGGAGGGCACGTGGCCCCCCGTGGCTACGTGCCTGATTAAACTATGCACTATATAGGTGATAACTGAACAAGAGTGCGGAAAAAATTAATGCGTCTGGACCGACATGACACCATCTTTACTGAAAACACGGTTTTGAGCTGCGTTATGCATTAATTTTAAAATAGTTCGTAGGCAAGAGCTTCCCGCCGACCAATCTTGGGCAGGTATTTGTAAAACGTCCACGGCATACGGGTTCATACGCGCAATTTTCTTTATGCACAACCCATAGGAGCTTCATAAATTTCATATGTTCTTACAACAGCCTATGTAGGAAAAGTTGTTCGTTTCGAAAAACATTTTTTCGTTTATTTCTTAAAAAGAAAAACTTTATTTGCTGTGAGATGAAAATATCACAATATAGTTTTATGATATATTTACTTAAAACCAGAGAATTAAAACCAAATATGCATACGTTTATGTAAATTTCATTTGAAATATTCTTACTTTAAAATATTCCAAAATAAATAAATAACACTGCAGCATTAACGTGACAATAAGCTTTTACCTTTAAAAAATCACAAGATATTAAAAGTATACTCTACATGTACGTGTAGCCTTAGTGTACATTCATTTAAATTAAAAACAACGTTAGTTGCTTAAAGGGACTATACTATAACTAAGTCAAGACATATTTTAGGCAGAGGCATTTTCAAACCCGGTGGTATACAAATTGTTATATAATTTGACTACCCATTGAAATTGATAAAAATCAAAATGGCTGCCCCTTTAAAATCCAAGATGATGGCCTTATCCCTACCTATTAATAATAAAACAAATAACATATTTTGAAGCTTCAAGACCCTAACTAAAGCACTGAATGTAAAACAACAATGTTTAGATGGTCAGAAAGTCGAACAATTCGAGTAAACAAATCGCAGCGATTTTGAAATCCAAAATTGCGGCCAAAGATGCAAAACAATGGCACCCTACATTTTTGGAATTCTGCACATCACTTTTGACAAAGTTAACCAACAATATCCATTTTGGCACGAATATCCAGTTGGACACAATACTGACTCCAACTATAACGAGAAATGTTCGTCTCAAAAGAATTCACTTGGTATAATTGTGTTTAGATTGAGGGCGCTGCTCTGTAGCGACCACCATTGGCATTTCGTGTCTGTCGTTTTACTCCATTTTTATCATTTTTGTGAGTGTTTCAGTTTTGTCTGGTTTTATCAACATGTTGTGTAAAGGTTATGGAGCAGTTATGATCCGGTATCTGCTGATATTTCTGTTGCTGTCTCGATATTTCGGATGGTGTCGGTAGCAGAATTTTGAAAATATGTAGTCATCAACTCTCTGGTATTTTTACAATAATATTTCAACTGACATTAGACAGAGGGGTTATTCCACAGATGTGGAAAACCTCTATGATAGTTCCTGTACCAAAAAGCAGTAAGGTTTCAGTACTGAACGATTACCGCCCAGTAGCTCTGACGTCAAGTGTAATGAAATGTCTTGAAAAGCTTGTTTTGAATTTTCTTCTTAAAGATGCAGGCTCTTTTTTGGACAAGTTTCAATTTGCATACCGGAGCAATAGAGGGGTTGATGACGGGGTACTGGTTTATCTTCATAAAATGTACAGTCACCTGGACAAGCCAAAATCTTATGCTAGGTCATTGTTTATAGACTTTTCTAGTGCTTTCAACACGATACAACCTCACATTCTAATAGAAAAACTTGTGCAAATGAATGTGTCTCCGAAAATTGTACAGTGGATTCATAATTTTCTACTGAATAGGCCACAGTGGGTAAAAATTGGAGACGTTAATTCCAAGGTCAGGATAACCAACACGGGTGCCCCTCAAGGGTGTGTCATCTCACCGCTGTTATTTTCTTTTTACACAAGTGATTGTCTCTGCTCAAGTCCAAATTGTAGTATAATCAAATATGCAGATGACACGGTTATTACAGGCTACTTAAAAGATGACGCACTCTGTTATATATCGGAGGTAGCAAAGTTTGTGGACTGGTGTGATCGTCATTTTTTAACTATTAATGTTAAGAAAACTAAAGAGATGATTGTAGATTTTCGTCGCAACACTGGAGTTTATGAACCTGTTTATATAAATGACAGCGAATTAGAAAGGGTTAATGAGTACAAATACCTTGGTACTGTAATAGATGACAAACTGAACTGGAACAAAAACACTCGGGTAGTTTTTGGCAAGTCCATGCAACGTATGTTTTTTCTTCGTAAGCTTAAACAGTTCAATGTCGATAAGACGATTTTACGTTTATTTTATCAGTCTATAATACAGAGCATTGTTACTTTTAACATAGTCAGTGTATATGGTTCACTTTCACAGAAAAATACGGACAGGTTTGAGCGCATTAGTAAATGGCCCAGCGCTCTGTAGGTCTCACCTTCCCAACATATGATAAAAATCTTCTT
Organism: Zoroaster sp. YZ-2022; assembly: GCA_029582265.1. Classification (NCBI taxonomy): domain Eukaryota; kingdom Metazoa; phylum Echinodermata; class Asteroidea; order Forcipulatida; family Zoroasteridae; genus Zoroaster; species Zoroaster sp. YZ-2022. The sequence continues at coordinate 46,560,353 of CM055818.1, read as the reverse complement.
GGAACGTGCAATATCTAAAGTACATTTTATTTTATCTGATCCAACTCATCCACTTTTGACTGTTTTGTTTTTAATAGATCCGGGCTCAGACTTTGTGTTCCCTGCACAAACCTTACTCGATACAGGCAATCCTTTGTTCCCAACTCCATTCATTTATTTAACACCTTCGCTGTTCGTAAATAGGGTATTTATTCATTTGTATGTTTGCTGCAGGTGATCTCATTCATTTTAAGACTGTATAAATTTTGTTCTCCGTATTTAAATAATGTTTTAATAATATTTGTTTATTTGAGTGTATATTTCGTCTTCTTAATTTGTGTAATTTTTGTGGATAAAATTATTGTTTTTAACTAAATGTAGTTTAACATTTTTAAATGCGCCAATGGAAACTAAATTTCTGTATTTTTATGATGCGGACAATAACATTTCTATTCTATTCTATTCTTACCCAATATACATTAATTGATTTACCTATCCAGTGGCCCTTTATATGGTTTGGTTGATGATGTTAAAGAGGTCAAATTTAGTTTTGTGATTTTCCAATAACTAGAGTCCTTATTAAAGTGTGAAAAAAATTACCAAAAAAATTAGTCTCTAACCTCACGTTAAAGTGATGTAAAATGTCATTTTATTTTATAACCTTCCTGTGTGAAATTTGTTAACATCCAAAGACAACAGTGACGTCGCATTTCAAATAAATGGATCTGTACGTTTTTGTACGGTGAATTTGCAGTTCATTCCTGAGTCTCCACAATATTTTTTTTATTTATTATTTTTTTTGTTCTTTCTTTATTTACTTCGACATTTCTGTCGCGAGTTGTGGAAAAGGTTTCATAACCCATATAAAAATTCACAATCGCATTAAAATATTAAAACCAGGAAGAATTATAAGATTATAAAATACATGTGTAGAATATAAAATGCTAAACAACACACAAAACTAAACAAGCACAAGCAAAATCAAGTCAAAAATAGAAAACAATTTGGAAAACTAGAAAACGCAGACAATAGGTTATTACATGTAGTTGCAAATATTACAAAAATCAAATGGAGCAATAAAAATCAAATCGATTTGATCAAATCGGCGTTGAAATTGACTTTTTGACAAACAAAAAATTCCTGTATGAAATGTTACTGACTCATTTACCGTAAGAAAATAGTGACGTCATGTTTCAAATATCGCTCTGAAAGGGTATCAAATAAAATGATATGTTACACCACTTTAAAGTGAAGTTAGAGACTTGTAATTTTTGTCACACTTTAATAAGGACTCTATCTATTGGAAAATGAGTGCATCATAAAACTGAATTTGACCTTAGAGTGCCTCTTTAACGGAAAGATTTCATGGTATGTTTTATACAATCATCAACTTGACCAAGAATCTATGATCATTTATGTTTTTTAAGAAAAATAAGTTTATAGTTGCTATAATACAGTTAGAGAAACACTATGGCATACATTTTATTGGCAATTGTTTACAAAAAATCACTTTTTTGCAAGTGTAATCGTGAGCACTAATTATCCTTCAAGTGTTGGTATTCATTATCATCCTTGTCTTAAAGGGCGCCCTCATTCGACCCCTCGTTTACATCTCTGTCAATGTGGTCGTATGTGGATGAGGCATCGCTTCCATCGGCTGCAGTTGGTACCTCTGCAACTTCGTATCCAGAGTTGTCGCTTTTAGAATTGCCCTCTGGTGGCTCCGCAGTGGGTATCAATGGAAAGTAGGTATGATCCTCTCCCTCTTTGGAAGGAATCCCTGCTGGCGTGTCTGTCGAATGAACCCCCACTGAAGAGTCGCTGTCCTCGGTGGGAACCTCGGCCGTTCCTCCATCTTCCTTGTTGACTCCATTATTTTGACCTGGTGTTTTCTCAAGTGCAAAATATTGATGGTCGTTAGCGTCCTCCTTATTTGGACTCTTCTCGTCAGACAATGCACGCCCTGGCCCCTCCTTAACATAGCGGGCGCTCCCCTCTCCAGCACCCTCATTCTCTATTGATGAGTAGGTGTGATCTCCCATGCCGGGCTGAGCACGAGGCAAGTGGTCATATGCGTATGAATATTCAGGGATACCGCCGGTTACCGGAGGTTCGGGAAGCTGTGGTCTGGTGGTACCTTATCAAATTATATCAGAAAGAAAATTAAAGCCATCGAAGGAACATTGCCACTGATGGCAAAACTGATTTTACGAGTATCTTTGAATCAAGATATTAAACATACATGTTGGACTTGCCGTTATGAATGAAAATGTATTCAGATTACAGTTTGATTGGCAAACATGAAATGTTGATCTTTTAACCCTATCATGCCTGTCTTAATTAGAATGTCTTTAAGAGAATACGTACTTACCTCTATCTTCCAACTCAACACCTGACGAGTCTCTGGGTTTCCTGAAACAAGAACGGCTGTAAACATTATTTCAGAACAAGAGATAAAACCACATACCAGTTTATAGAGACACCATGTTTCATAAAAACACATTCGATGCTTACGTTTGCATTTCATTTAATGTTCTAATTGGCCTAGTGATAGTGTAATCATGTCATTAACGGATACACGGTATAGGAAAGGGACCATGTGTCCCTCCCCCCCTTTAACGCCGTGCATTTAAGTTCATCATATGTTTTTTCGCGTGCCCCTTTTTTGTCAGTGTATCAGTGTATCCCCCCCCCCCGTTTGCCGTGTAACCCCTTTTTTTCAAGACAATGGATCCGCCCCTGAAGCGTGTCATTGATTATATACATAAGAACTTAATACTTACTTCGAAGCGTTCTTCATGAAGGCAGGTAGTTTCCCTTTAATCCGAAGGTACCACACCACTACTCCAATGATAACTAGAAGAAGCAGGAGAGACAAGATGCATCCAAGAACAATTGCTGCCACGTTTGGTCCATCTTCATTGCAACTTTTGTAAAAGATTGAGAAGTATTTAGAATCGAAATCCTGCAGTAAGCCGATAGCACCAACCCACTGGCCTAAATCACCCACATTACCCGTCTCGTATTATGTAATGTGTTTATTACTATAGTCAAAGCACCACTTCGTTGGAGAAAGCTATAAAAATGTGAAATTCAACATAATAATAAAATGTATAGAAGAAAACAATAAACTTCGATGGACCTAGAAATATGGACTCACTACATTTGGGACTTATATCTTACATCATATTAAATAGTTTTTTTTTTTTTTAAATCAAGACTCAAAGTTGAGTATAAACATATTACTTAAAGTGATATAAAGATTATGTTACCTCTTCTGCCCTTGACCATCTTTACAGATACAGAAAGGCGAGATTTGATCAGATTGGTGGTATACACAAAAGTTTCTACTGTTGGTATACCGACAAACAACAGCATCGTTATAACTGCATACCTGGATTTGACCATCGAGACACGAGAGTATACCTGTATACAAAATTGCAAAACATAAGAGAATTGAGAACGAATAGGCTATAGTAACCGCTTAATCCTGGATATTTATTTTTACCATCGTTAACTAAATTACTCATTCTTTGGCAAAAGTGGAAGTTGACAATGAAATACAAATCTTTTTATAGCTTCCTCACATCAAATAAATCACTAATATGCACGTAAAAATACCATAAATCTGCATTAATTATGGCATCATTGCGTCTGGGATTTGAAACAATAGATTGATATAAAAGATGTTGTCCTGCTGTTATTGCCTCGTGCATAGCGTAGCCCTCTTGTGGTGAAATGCACTTCAGCAGTGAACGCGGTGCCTCTTTACTGTACAAGCATATCACAACAGTATGGTCGCAGCGTCGCTTGAATGATTAAATAAAATTATTTTATATTCAAACCAGAAATTCTTAACATAATTCAGCAAGATACACTCTTCTTAAATACTTCCGGCGTAAAATGTAAAGTTTTGGGCAAAATATGGGCAATTCCATGATAAAGTGGACATGACCTTCAAAAATTCAAATCTGAATTTAAAGGCAATCACTCATCTTATTTTGTTGTTTTTACCTCAAAGTTTGTAGAACAAGTAAAAATTCTTCATTTCTATTTGTATCTTTTGAGAAATGATCATTTGAAGTGGAAATGATGTGCACTCAAATATTTTTCCCCAAAAATGTGTTGATTTAAGTATTTGTCCTCTTAGTTAATTGATAGGTGATAGCCCATTGAAAATTTGATTTCCTAAATGCATATGGCACAAACACTTACATTTAAAAAAAACTTTGTGCATATCTAATCACATAAAATTTCCAGAAAGCAGGATATCAGACACTTGAGGGTAATGTAACATGAGTAACCAAAAACATGATTTTTTATAGGTGAACTTCCTACTCATGATCTCTAATATGAAAACAGTTTAATAAATTATCTTTATACAAACACTTTAAGAATACGAGGGAATAAAAATGGTAACGTGAGTAACTATGTAACGTGAGTAACCGGTTTTGTAACGTGAGTATAAACCAAGATAATCGTGTCAATAAAGTGGTAAACATACGTTTTACATGTATGTCAATGAATGAAAGTGTGGTAATGACTTTTAAGGAATTTACCCATCATGCATTGCACTTTTTTCTTATACACATGGTATTATCTACATGCGCACATAATTTATGCAACAACTTTTTGATTTTGACTTTAGCTAGTCCATATTTACCAATAAATCATTTAGGTACAATTAAGTATTATTTTGTGTGCATTCTTTAAGGTATTTTTTCTTTATATCAGTAATTAAACTAAAAAAGTTAAAGAAAAGTGAGGCAAAGATACATGTACGTACATGTATAATGCAGAAGGTTCATACAAATATGCATGTACATGTATATACATGTACATATATATATATACGTGTGTATATATACCCTTTTTTCCAACCCTTTTTTCATCATCTAGTCAAAAAGTGTTTTGGCTGATCTTTTGGATGTTTTCTTTAATACGAGAGAAACCATCTCTTAGCTGGTATGTGATGCAAATGTCCATAACATAACGTACACGTGTACACACGTCTATTAACACGGATCTACGGTGTATGCACATGAAGCTGCTTATAACCGTGGCCACATTATATTCCATGAAGCTTTAGGAAATGGCGACGAAGCAATCTGAGAACAATTTTTTTTATTCTTGGAATGTGTTAATCAAGTCTGATTTCCAAGTACATTTACTTAGTTGCACTGTTGCAGTAACCGACGGTTTTTAATTAAAACATAGAGATTGACTTTAACATGTTTACTTTTAAATAAGTTTACTTTGTTAATTGTTTCCAGTAGACAAAGGAAGTGGAACAAATCTTGTTTGAGAAATTGAAAGGAAATAATCTTCACTTGACTTCATTGCAACATTTTGCATTGTTAGTGTTATGTAATTAATCTAAAAGTGAGAAACTAGCTAATTTTACCAAAACGAAAATTTTGGGGCCACAATTGACATAAAAAGTAATCATTATAAAGCTAGAATTATTTGATAAACACATTTAAGCTAAAATTTAGTGAGCACCATTGTGGATTTATGGTCTTCTTACATGGGGGAAAACTATAACGTGAGTAACCATGTATTTTGTCAATTCCCTGAAAATCTTCAAGAATAAAATATTTTGTTCACACCTAATATGTGTACCACTAGGTAAGGTATATCAACCATATAACACTTAGTTGCAAGAATACTTGGTATGAGGACACTTTTGAATAAAGCCAGTTGACGTTTTACGCATGTCCAAAAAATGTAACGTGAGTAACCAGCGCTTTTTCTCATATATGTAGGGTACCTATAAAATTTTATTAAATTATTATTTTGTGCTGAGTACGGTCTGGGCATAATGCAACTACTGTGAAAAAACTGATGAGTGACATTTATAAGTAATGAAATTATATCATTAAGAGTGGGCTCAATACCTACAAATGTAACGTGAGTGACCATGGAATTGCCCATGTAATGTAACCGTAGTTGAAAATTTGTTCGCTCCTGGTGTCCGCTCGGTACTTACAATACAAAGACAACCACTCATACCGCCATGGACATGGCGAATAGTGTTCGTTCGTCCCAACCGCCTTTATCCAAATTGTACCGATGGGCACGAGCGAATGAACAGTGCAGACGTCTTAGGCTTCTCGATCGCCAAGCTTGACTGGTTAAAACAGGCCTGCTGTATCCTAAAAGCAGCAGGTATCTCAATTAGTGGAAATCTTGTGTTGGTGACATTGAATAATAAGCGACGTAGCCTGTTCACGCAAAAGTTTATCAATTTTGAACATGATGTGTGATGTTACATTATTAATCTGACATACCCAAGCAAGTTGTTCCTGCAATTTGCTGAGCAATTTGCCGGATTTAATATATGTCTGCAAAGCTTCTTGGGTGTTGACTCACAAGTGTCTTTTTGCCTGTCAAGAAAGACACGGTCATAATTATTTGTTTGATTGATTTAACTGTTAATTTTAAACTATGATTTGGGTTCATTATGTGTGCTAGAACCATACGTAAATAGCCTGTACATTTATCAGTCCGAATTTACTTGTAAAATGACCCAAATCTTGCAACATTATCCACGTTTATTTGATAAACATACTTTAGGCCAGCATGTATAACAAAAATAAAGGTGTGGTCGGATACTTTCAAAACAAATATCAGTTAATTGGGACAGGGATTTTTCCGTTCACTCTTCCCATAACGTGCAAATTGTATTTGTGAGTTCAATTCTTGCACGCATGCCACTGAAAAGGATTACACCATTGATAAAACATATATAAATGTCTCCATACTAAGAATCAAGAGATATGTATAAAACCAACATGTGAGCGTGTCAGCTTATTTCATTGTGTCGTTAACGTGTGTTTGCTTGCATTCTAAATGTAAATGGATCCAAATTTAAATGTGTAATACATTTGACACGTTTTATACAGCTTGTCAGATGAAATAATTTCTCAGAATGTTTGCTACCATCAACAACTTCACATCATGTAAGTTTTTAAACTTAACTCGTTAATTTGGTAATCGGTCAATTACCAAAGGTTTACGCTCCTATTTGCTACAATGTACAATAATTTTACCCTTTGCAGTTGAAATGCTGTTTCATCTGGTCAATAACATCATCACTGAACTCTGGTGGAAGTTTTCTTTGCTGTGCTGAACAACAGTTGGTCAACAACACTAACATGATGAACACTTTAAAACTAAACATAAGTGATCCTGTCTTCCCTGCCATGGTGTACCTTGTCGCGATGGTTCTTACTTGAAAGTGTACTTTACTCTAAGAGAATGACTGTATTAATTGTAAATCTAACATGCGCTGCATGCAAACAGAAAGGAGGAAGTTACTAAAATATAATCCGACTTGAACACTGTAACCGTACGAGCTGAGGTGGACATACTTCTCGCATCAATTGATGCTTTGTAATAATATAATCAATCTACAACAAAGCGGGCAGGTTGACATAATACGATTTTGTTGATGTCATCATTGAGGACGGAACCCATGCGTAGAACAAAAGGGCAAAAGCTGGTTTGGTTTTGATTTCTGCTATGAATACAGACCGTGAAAGGGTATTTGGAAGTAATAATACAAAATAACATTTCATTCTTATATAGCTCATTTCACATAATGTCCTAATGTGCTTTACAGTATTTCCCCTGGTCACTGGGCTGATATCATTCCTATAATCTTTGTCATCTCCCCGAGGAGTATACAGCCCATTGTGTGCAACCTTTATTGGCGCTACAGGGCTAATCAAACACACAACCGTCTCTACCCTCACATGTACCCATTTGTACTCCTGGGTGAAGAGAAGGAATCACGGTAAAGAGTCTTCTCAGTGCTCAAGGACACAAGTGCCACGGACGCGGCCAGGATTCGAACCCACATTCTGACGACACAGCCATCAGAACACAAGTCCAATGCACTTAACCGGTGAGCCATGGCACCCCCTCTTGCAAGTATGGCCCAACCACTCATGGTAAAGCAAGATTTCAATCCAAAGAGTCCGACGTGTGTTGTATCAGAGGACAATTTGTTTACTTCTTGTTTCACATCTTGTGGTTTACGAAGGAATTATATAGGTTGTCGAGAAGACGAGCGGTGCTTCCTTGTTTTTTTTTTACTTTTCGGTAGTTCGTGAATCAGTTTGGCTGGTTGGCCAGTGAAACGTGTTGCGTTGTTTATCTCAGTTTCTGTAAAGCCTCTGGCTATTACTGTTTGTGAGAATCTTGGCTTTTTCTATGAAATCAATCTGACTGTTAGTGTTTCTAGCATATCGAATAATTTATTCCAAAATTGGAAACAATTTCTGTTAAATAAGAAGTTTTCGGATGTATTCGGAAGGTGATTTATTGATGACATGATGGTTGGTTTGGTCGAGGGCATTGTATACAAGGTTTATTTCTTCGGTTTGGCGGATATTTGTGTACTTTGAAGCAACTTCTATATTTGTAATAATCACATCTTGTGGAAATGTTATTCGTTCAAGTTTCCGTACAGTCTGCTGTGTCGCGGACATGTGTAGGTTGGGCAGTTACTATCGGGAGTAGAAAGTGATCCAAAAAGTGATCCAAAGATTTCCATTGGCAGTTGGACTTGAACATCCATTTATAATTGGTCTTATAACAAATGTCGACGGAGTTTTGTGTATTTTTGGTAGAAAATATACTTTTAGAATGTGACATGCCTGTGAGCTCGGATCCAGATATGTCAGAGTGTGGTCATCTTGTCAATATGGTTGTTGTTTTGCATTTTAGTTATAAAGTTCAGGATTTGTCGTGTTCATTTCCAGACGAATATGAGCAAGTTCCTGTTCAGTAGCTTTGTAAAACAAGAGCCCTCATGGCCAGATTTAAGTTCAATTAGCCAATCATTTTAGAAGAAGAAGAAGAAGAAGAAGAAGAAGAAGAAGAAGAAGAAGAAGAAGAAGAAGAAGAAGAAGAAGAAGAAGAAGAAGAAGAAGAAGAAGAAGAAGAAGAAGAAGAAGAAGAAGAAGAAGAAGAAGAAGAAGAAGAAGAAGAAGAAGAAGAAGAAGAAGAAGAAGAAGAAGAAGAAGAAGAAGAAGAAGAAGAAGAAGAGATTTGCCGACCTATGATGGCCGGGTATTTGTAAAACGGCATACGGGTTCATATGCGCACTTTTCTTCACACACGCAACTCCATGGGAGCTTCATAAAATTATCAACTTCTTACAAAGAGAACAGCCTATGTAGAGAAAGTTTGAGTCGGTTTGTTTTGTGTGTTCTCAGATAGATAATAGGCTGTACAAATAGAAAAAGGAAAATATTTTCAACCTTTTTTCGATTCCCTATGGGATGAAAATATCACAATTTAGTTTTATGAGAAATTTACTTAAAACCAGATGATTAAAACCAAATATACATACGTTTATGTATATTTCATTTGAAATATTATTACTTCCGTTTAACAAAAACATTATCACCAGTCATTTTGAGTATTTGAAAATGAACATAAACCATACAACAAAATATGCCAACATAAGCAAACAACACTGTAGCATTAATGCAGTAATGACAATAAATTTACCCCTTTATTTTGGTTCATTTTAATCTTTAGGCATAACATCACAAGATATTAAAGTTTTTTTTATGTACATGTAGCTTAAGTGCATTTATTCAAATTAAAAAGCAACATTAGCTTCTTAAAGGTACCGGTACTATACTATAACTAAGTCAAGATATATTTCAGCAGAGGCCTTTTCAAACCCGATGTTTAGACTTTCACTAGCAATTCAAATTTATAAAAATCAAAATGGCTGTCCCTTTAAAATCCAACATGATGTTCCATCCCCACCTAGGCCTATACATAATAAACAGATAATATATGTTGAAGCTTCAAGACCCTAACTAAAGCACTGAATGTAAAACAACAATGTTTAGATGGTCAGAAAAGTCAAACAATTGGGGGAAATACATATAGGCCTAAACAAATCGCGTAGATTTTGAAATCCAAAATTGCGGCCGAAATGCCTATAAAAATGACACCCTAAATTTTGGATTCAGCACATCACTTTTGACAAAGTTAACCGGCCAACAATATCCATTTTTGCACGAACATCCAGCTGGACGCAAATGCTGACATGCACTCCTACTATAATGTGAAATATTCGTCTCAAAGCAGTTCACTTGGTATAATTATGTTTACTCCAATAATGACTGATGTACCTAGCCAGTGTTTCTTGTGGCTTATTTGATGATATAAGATTTGAGGCTTTGCATGGTTGAATATCGATATCGTTTCAGTTTGCGGTAACACCATGTGTTTATCTCAACTATGGCGAGGTACAGGTTCTGAAAAGAACCTTATCGCACACCTCGTGTCTCAACCTTCTAAGTGAGAATGGTTCAGGGAGAACCAATGTCGGGCAACTTGTATTCTCTTCTGTCGCCAAGTGAGAAATATGATTCTCCCTGAACCAAATTTCTCACTGAGCAACAGTAAGAGGTATACGAATCAATAGCACATCAGGCAACAATATTTCAAAGGGTATTATACCATCATCAACTTGTAAAACAATGATCATTTAGGTAAGCGGTCCCATGAGGGGCCCATTGAGCAATCGTTATACTTTTGAAAGACAATTGAGAGGATAGTTTTAAGACGTCTGCACTATTAAGCAGGAGGTCGTAGGTTCGAATCCCATCTGAGTCGCCTGTGAGTTTTTTCCACAGACACCGGAAAGCACTGAGTATACAGGCAAAAATTAAATCAATTGTTTATCACCCGACGCAAGAATTTCATCAAACTATAAAATATATAAAAGATAAAAAATTTTTCCCTGAGGACGATCTTCAGAGCATACTGATCGAAACGTCGAGTTATTACCACCAGTTCTTTTCAGAACTAATTACTCACTCAATTGAGATTCCACATGGGTGTCACCGCAATTAGTCTTACTTAAACTATAAAAGAGGATAGTTTTGTCAATGCTTGAATGCACCCAGCTAAACTGGCCCTCCTGGGTCAGACAAAAGGGCTATTATGGTTGTACCTTGTGTTGGGAGGATTAGTGATGGATTAATAGTGGCAGTGCCATTGATGTTCCAGACTACAGTAGCTTCTTTGTAGATATTAGGACTTTCAATTATCACTTTTTGTCTGCTTCCAGCCATGCAGAACCATTGCATTCATGGTACAGCCAAGCCTTTGAGAAGCCCGGCCAGGCCCAGGCTTTTCCCTGCCTACTGGCCTATATAATGAGCTCTGCTTGCCTGGGCTAGGGCCCTTCAGAAGCCGGGTTAGGTTGATTGGCAAGTACTGTATTGGATCAGGACTCACAAAAGACAATTAGGACGCCAGGTAGCCTATGCCTGGCCTTCTTAAAGGCTTGGCTGTACCACGACTTTGGCCCTCCTCCCTAAATGAATAGTTTGGGCCAATAGTTTAACCGTTGCTCAATGGGTCCTAATGGCACGCCGCTCACCTTACGTTTTTAACCCTCCGGCGAGGGAGCCCCTCTCTCGTGAGAGTCAGATTTTATGTATTTCATTGTTTCTCCCAGAAAAAAAACCCACAGATGGCTGAGAGTCATTGATATCCTAAAGGGGACCATTCCACATATCTTAGAAGGGGTGTCAGTTCCCAGAGCTGTGTAGTTTTTTTTTTTTGGGCTTGGAAAAAAATTGCTGCCATATATCTGTGCACAAAATCAACCATCCATTGTGTAAACATAAAAGACCCCCAAATCTAACCCACTGATAAGTGGGAACCATCTGTTGACCATCAGACTGTGTTGTTTGATGTCTTGCGACAGCTGAATGCCAGGCATAACCCTCACCCCCCAGACAGAGTGTCTGGGTTGGGTCTCGATTGATTTTACATGCTGGAGAGATAAACCAGACAGTTGTTTACTGTTTGCAAGATTATACAGGAGATAGATACACTACACAGCCGTTGTGTGTGTCATCTGGGTTTGTAAATAATACCAAACAATAGCTGGGCATGTGTGGAAGTCATTCGGATGTAAAAAGTCACGGGGAATGCAGAGAAAAATTTTAATATAATTACAACCTCCGAAACGTGAGCCCTACTGTTTTTTACAGTAGGTAAATTAAAGTGCCACTGAAAAGAGAGGGGGGTTATGCCAACGTCTTGTCATCTGTGGGTTGAAAATAATTCTAGACAATAGCAGGGCATGTGGGAAGTCATTTTGGATGTAAAAAGTCAATGGGGAATGCAGAGAACAATTTTAATATAATTAATTCCTAGGGATAGGATTGCCTCTGAAAAGAGGAGGGTCTTGTATTGAGATAAAAGTAGTGGCCACCTCCCTCGTTTAACGCATTTAGTAAAACACTACGGCATAAATTTTATTGGCAATTATTGTACCAAAAAGAAACACTTTTTTGCAAGTGTAATTGTGAGCACGTTTAAGGTTTAAAGTTGATGATGGTATAAAACATCCCTTGAAATAATTTGTGTCTGATGTGCAATCATTTATCTTTCAAGCCTTGGTATTCATTGTCGTCCTTGTCAAAAAAGGCGCCCTCATTCGACCACTGCTTTACATCTCTGTCAATGTGGTCGTATGCGGATGAGGCATCCTTCCATCGGTTGCAGTTGGTACCTCTGCAACCTCGTATCCCAAAGTTGTCGTTTTAGACTTGCCTCTGAGGCTCCGCAATGGGCATCAATGTAAAGTTGGTATGATCATCTCCTTCTTCGAAAGGAATCCTGTTTGTGGGTCTTTGGAAGGAGCCCTGCTGGCGTGTCTGTCAGAAGGGACCCCCGCTGACGAGTCGCTCACCTCAGTGTGAACCTCGGTCGTTCCTCCATATTCCTTGCTGACTCCATTATTTTGACCTGGTGTTTTCTCCAGTGTAAAATATTGATGGTCGTTAGGGTCCTCCTTACTTGGACCCTTCGTCAGACAATGCATGCCCTGGCCCTCTCCTTAACATATCGGGCGCCTCTCTCCAAGCACCCTCATTCTCTGTTGATGAGTGAGTGTGAACTCCCATGCCAGGCGTGGCTGGCTGCTGAGCACGAGGCAAGTGGTCATATGCGTATGAATATTCAGGGCCCCGCCGGTTACCGGAGATTCGGAAGCTGTGCTCTGGTGGTACCTTATCAAATTATATCAGAAAGAAAACCATCAAACTAAGAAACATTGGCAGTGATGGCAAACCTGTTTTTAATTAGAATTGAGATGTAGACCTACGTTAAACAAACTCGTGAAAGTTTCAGGTATAGGCCTAGTTAAAATTGCATCCAGATTTTAGTTTGTTGTTTGATATACTTAATTAGAAGAGACATGACAATCGTTCTCGTAGAAGCAGTTTTGCCAACATAACCAATGTTGTACCGTACCTTCCCTTAACTTTTTTAAAAACAATACTGGTTTAATTGGGTTGAAATAGCGCTTCAAAACAGTAGTGTTTTAAATTCTTAACTATATAGTACATACTTACCTCTGGCTTCCAACTGAACACCTGACGAGTCTCTGGGTTTCCTGAAAAAAGAACGGCTGTAACTTTATTAAGAGATCAAATGCTGTATTCAGCGAATCACATAATAATAATAATAATAATAATAATAATAAAGATTTATAGCGCGCACATATCCACCCTGCTGGGCGCTCAAGGCGCGGAAACAAAGAAAAAGCATGAATACAAACAATATACAATGATAGCATAGGGGAAAAAATTTAATTATGTACCGAGATACATGTACCAACAATGCAATTACAAATATACATCATCTTTGAAGAGTTGTGACATAAGATGAGTTTTAACGACTTAACCGTCTGGTTATACTATGACAAGATTTGAGTTTAGTTGGAAGATGATTCCAGAGTCTCGGAGCTGCGACAGAAAACGACCTATCACCCCAGTTCCGTTTTTGAAGTTGGTTCCCTTTGGAGTGACATGTTGCTGGAGCGCAAATTGCGTGATGGGTGTAGACTTTAAGCAGTTCAGAAATATAAATTGGAGCAATGTTATTGAAAGATTTGTGAACAATTAGCATAAGTTTAAAAACAATTTCTCTGTGAAACAGGAAGCCAGTGCAGTTCTTTCAAGATTGGCGTGATATGGCATGACTTTCTGGACAAAGTCACAACACGAGCTGCTGTGTTTTGTATGTGCTGAAGACGAGATATTTGATTCTGCGGGAGACCGTAAAGGAGAGCATTCCCGTTATCGAGCCTTGATGTGACAAACGCATGTATAATTTGTTCAGCAGCACTTTTATTCCAAGTATTTTCCTAATTCGGCTTATATTTCTGATATGAAATGATGATAATAATAATAATAATAATGTGTGGATTTATATAGCGCACGTATCCACCAACTAAGTGGTGCTTAAGGCGCATTAATGTGCGAACAATGTTGGAGATATGTGGTTTTAAAGTCATTGTCGAGTCAAATATAACACCCAAATTACGTGCATGTAATGAGGGGGTTATCTGCGAGTCACCAATTGTAATAAATGGAAGAGAAACTTTAGACAATTGCTGACGTGATCCAAATAGAACAAATTCTGTTTTTTCATCGTTCAATTTCAGGAAATTTTGTCTCATCCAACTTCGAATCTCTTGAATACATTTCTCCAGTGTTTTAATGCAGAAATCAGCAGGTTCTTGAGAAGATTTAAAAAGTAATGTAAAGCTGCGTGTCATCAGCGTAAACATGGTAATTTAAATTATTATTCAAATGATATCACGAACTGGAAAGGTATAAACAGTAAACCACTGTGGGCCGAGAGCACAGAGCCTTGGGGTACAGAATAGTCAAGAATAACAGGCTCGGAGATAGCGTTACCAATACAAACATGCTGAAGGCCTATTTTTAAAAGGTAGGACTTACACCAATCCAGGGCTGTGTCATGTATTCCAAGATGATATTGAAGCTAGGCGGGAGAGAAGGATTTTATGATCGACCGTGTCAAAAGCGGCGCTTAAGTCTAACAAAACTAATGCAGTGATTTTCCCCTCATCCATGGTGGCAGATAAAATGTCATTGTTGACGCGAAGAAAGAGCAGTTTCCGTTCCATGAAATGGTTTGTAGGTTGACTGAAAATGTGTCCGACAGGTTATTAGCACGAACATGGTCAGAGATCCGTGATGAAACAACTCGCTCGATTGTTTTCCAAAGGTACTTTAAATTTACTGGTCCGGTAATTTTGAAAACTTCCTTGTCCAAATTGGTTTTCTTTAGAGAGTTTAACATGAGCAACCTTCTGGCTATTAAGGAAACAACCGGAAGAAAGAGATCTGTTTACAATAATTGTGATATACTTAGCAAACACATCAATATTTTTGTTTTATTAGCGAAGTTGGCACTGGATCAAGTTCACATGATTTTTGATGGCGATTTCATGATGATTTTCTTGATCTCCGTAACACTAGTAGGCTCAAACATGGACAGTCTACATTGTGGATCCTTGCGTGTTGGTGTTTGTGATAGAATGGGAAAAGAACGACGGATATTCTCAATTTTTGTGACAAAAAAGTTTGAAAAAGCATTTGCGAGGTCCTGGTCAGGGTGTGTAGATGGAAGCACTGGAGCTTTGGGTTTATGAAGCAGCTTTTCAACAATGTTAAAGAGTTTTTTCTGATCACCAGAGCTATCTTTCACAAGAGATGAGTAGTGGAGTTATTTTGCCTGGTTAATCATGTTCTTCACAATATCACGTTGGTTACAGTAGTTCTTCTTGCCGACGTACTCCAAGTTTCCCATTGTCACGCCATCTTCGCTCAAGTTGACGGCGGATTTTCCTTTGCAGCACGGATATCATCATTGAACCAGGGGATTCAGATTGTAGTTTAACAGTTCGAGTTTTTTGCAGACATGATCATCAAGATGTTACGGATAGTAGATTCAAATAGACTGACACAAGAATCCAGCTCACCATCTTCAAGGTTTACATTTTCCAGTTGAGATTCAACATCATGGCATAAATCTTTAATATTTACTTTTTTCCAGTGGCGAGTAGTTACAGAAATGGTAGGTATGGGAGTTTTTTTAAGGTTCAAATTTACCATGATTGCATAATGATCAGATAATCCAGGATGAATAGTTATATTCGTGATAACAGGTGAAGTATTTTCACGCGTTATCAGTGACCATACCGATGAGT
This sequence comes from Zoroaster sp. YZ-2022, assembly GCA_029582265.1. Classification (NCBI taxonomy): domain Eukaryota; kingdom Metazoa; phylum Echinodermata; class Asteroidea; order Forcipulatida; family Zoroasteridae; genus Zoroaster; species Zoroaster sp. YZ-2022. The sequence goes on along the minus strand of CM055818.1, from coordinate 46,544,299 downwards.
GGGTGCTGTGATGTGCTGTATAAGTCCATGAGCAGAGAGCAGATCTTTAAACTGATTTGCATAATTGTTTGAAATTATGTCCATATAGATATTAAAATCGCCGGTTAAAATAATGTCAGATGGGTGTAAAAGATAATCGACAATTAATTTTTCAAATTCCTGCAGAAAACTGGAGAAGTTTACATGTTTACCATCAACATCCCTTTCTGGTCGATAAATATTAACAAGGCGAACAGATCTAGAGTTGCACGTTACCTCAGCATGCAGAGATTAAAATGTTAGGTAGTCAATGTTAACACTTTTCATGCTGACAGATAAACTGGACCCAAAAGTGTGCAACCCCTCCACCGGTCTTTATTGGTCTGGGGATATGATGGAGAGAGTAGCCAGCAGGAGTACACTCACAGGGTAGCAAATCATCATCAGGTTTAAACCATGTCTCAGTTATGGCAACAAGATCCAAATTGTTTTGAGTACAAAGTCAACAAATTCATCCGATTTGTTACATATGGATTGAGTATTCAAGACAAAGAGCTGAAGTTTAGACTCATCGTGAACATTTGGAGTTGAAGTTATGCCAATGTCGCTTGTTGATGTGGTTGAGTTCACTGCTGGGGGTTGGTAAGGCTGGAGTGCAAGTTGTGTAAAGTCTGTCCATTCTACGGCGACCAGCTTTTGCACTCTATGTGTGCGGCGGTATGTTTGGGGTTGATTATAAGTATTCCAAGACAGTTCAATTGACTCAATGATGAATAAGATAAAGCTACATCAGTACATGGAGCTTATGCGAAGATTGAGTAGTTCATTGCGGCTGTAGGAAATTTTATGGAGCTGAGTGGGGTTTGTGGGTGTGTTTTTCTGTGTTTCAGGTGCAGGGTTTGGGTTTTATGTCACCAGAAATTAAGAGTTCCAGGTGAAAGGAGGCAGATGAATTATCATAGTATGATATAGGACGTCTCAAGAATTTAAGATGGCGGATTTTAGTTGAACAATCTGTAGGTTGCATCTTGTAGCCATCTACTGATGAGTCATTGAGAACACAATGGTCTGGATAGCAGGAGTAGAATAAACAGGATGTGAACCTCCATTGTCTGATCACAAAGTTGTTGATCCCAAAACAAAGGCTTGTATCAAGCTACAGGTTATAATCTCTAGCTACAGGTTATAATCTAAATCAGAGTTGACTGCACAAATTAAATGAAGATCCAAAATGTGTATACACTCAACAGTAAAAATGTCTGCACAGACAGACAAAAAAAACAACAGTTTTTCACTTATTATAAAAACAAATGTACAAATACTCACATAAACGTCCAGTAGATTCCAGGTGTAATAAGAAATCCACTAGTATAAAATTAAGACAAACTTGTAGCTACAAAAACACTTACTTAGCACAAAAACTGGAGAGCTGTTATGAGTGGCTGCTTGTAAGGCACTCAGTCATATACCAGTTAGAGACACCGTGTTTCATAAAAACACGTTAGATGCTTGCGTTTGCATTTAATTTAATTTTCTATTCAGCCTAGTGATAGTGTAATCATGTCATTGGCAGATCCAGGGGTGAAAAGGGGGCATGTACCTCCTTTTTAAACTCCGTACATGTAAGTTACCACATTTTTTCGCGTGCTTCATTTTTGTCAGTGTTCACCCTGTTGAGCCGGGTTCCTCCCCTTTTCGAGACACTGGATCCGCCCTGGAAGCTACGTGATGGTTATACAGAAGAACATAGACTTACGAAGCGTTCTTCATGAAGGCAGGTAGTTTCCTTTTCTCCAAAGGTACCACACCACTACTCCAATGATAACTATCAGAAGCAGAAGAGACAGATGCATCCAAGAACGATTGTTGATACCTCGCTACCTTGATCGGTGTTTGGTGGTGTCGTTGTAGATTCATCTGTATTGCAGCTTTTGGATTGACATTATTGACAAGATGATACTTATTATTCAAAATCAAAATAACCAGATTTGGTCCGTGTGATTCTTCATTGCAGCTTTTGTAAAGATTGACAAGTATTTAAGAATCGAATTCCAGCATTAATCGATCGCACCATAACCCATTGGCCTATGTGACACATATTTCATTGCCCGTCTCGTATTTTTGTAATGTGTTATTTCTATAGTCAAAGCACCACTTCGTCGGGCAAAACCATCAAGTTGTGAAATTCAATATTACAATCAAATTTGATGAACAACCTATTCTAATCGAGTTTTATAAATACTCAAGACCCAAATTTGAGTTTAAAAATATAAACATGATTGCTTTAAGTGGTATAAAGATGTTACCTCATCCACTTGACCATCTCCAAAGATACAGATATGCAAGGTTTGATCAGATTGGTATACACAAAGCTTCTACTGTCTTTATACTGACAACGAAAACATCGTCATAACCGCAAACAAACTGTTGACTTTTGAAACTACATGATGTATTTCCATCAAAATCTGCAAACATAAGATAAAATGGGAACGAAATCACTTTCCTGGTTATGTTTTTACCATCGTGAAATAATTGATTCACTCTTTGCCAAAAATAAGGATTGACAATGAAATATAAAAGTTTCTACAGCTTCTTCAGATCTGACAAATCTCTATAGCACCGTATGCACGTAAAAAAATAACATTGATCTGCATTAATGATGGAATCATTGTGTTGGGGATTTTGAAGAATAGTTTGATTTAAGATTCTGTCATTCAACCAAAGGCGACTCGAGTGGGACTCAACCCACCACATCCTGCTTAGTGCAGACAGTTTATAGGCTTCTCGATCACCGAACTTGACTGGTTAAAACAAGCCGGCTATATATCCCAACAGCTGTACCAGAATTTATTTGCACATTTATGGGAATCAATAGTGTTGGGATATTAAATAATATTGATAATAGTTTGCCATTCAGTGACGTAGCTCAGTACTGTGTGCCCACAGTGCTATGATTAAAGCAAAAACCTTATCAGTATTTTAAAGTAATGTGATGTTACATTTTAAATTTGACAAACCTAAGTTTTTGTTCCAGCATTTGATCAGCAACCTTTCGGTCTCAACATTCGTCTGTCAAAAGATCCCTAGGTTTCAGTATTTTCTCACAGTTATTCTCATTGGTTTCGCTGTAAAGAAAGACACGGTCATATGCGTTTGATTGATTTAACTGTCTACTTTGAAACATGATTTGCGTTCATTATGTTGTAGGACCATGCGTAAATAATTTTAAAATGACCCGAATCTTCCATGAATACTTAGCCACGTTTATTTACAAACAATTACAAACAATTACAGTGGTGGTTGAATACTTTCCAAAACAATTATTTGGGAGGGAGATTTTCCCTGTTCACCCTTTCCCATAGCCTTTAGTCAAGGCCCACGCAGCACTCTCACTCTTTTCCCCCTTTTTTGGGTTGGGGAGGGGAGCCGGGCTCATAGGGACCTCTGATTTAATACTGTATAGAGCGACATAATGCCTGATACTCAGTGATAGGGCGATCGAACGTCATTGGAAATCGCCCAAACATACTTGGTTTTGAGATGGTCGTGGTACCAAACATCCTGAGAGATTATTCATCAGCTATAATGATCCATTTCCACATTATACAATAAATACCAATAATCTGAATCCATGTTCGCTATTTCGTTAACGACACAGTAAATGCTGGAAACTTTGATGGGTTCATTGGTCATTGGATGCATTTACAGAGTTGACGAGGACCATGGGTTCATTGGTTATTGGATGCATTTTGAGTTCTTGTACACTGGGACTTAACAATGGTGATAATTGGTGGTTATTGTTTGTAAATATAAAAGATATGTACAAATCAAATCTGAGATGCAAAAGTCCAACAACAAAAAGGGAACAAAAGGGGAACAATAGGAGGTCCTTGGTTTAACTAGGAACAAAACAAAGGGTATTGTATTGTTGTGAGATTATACGTCATTTGCTCAGCACCCAACATTTCACTGTCAATAAAGGTACGTCATAGTGCCCATGAAGAAAATATCAGTTGGGCTGGATATTTATTGTAACATTTATAAGCATCAGGGGTTGAGACGGTCTGAGACCCATTCATTGCGTGGTGTTGTTGACCATATTTTAATTATTTAAATAATATTCTAAAAAATCTAAGCGGGTCACTGCCATGCCGATCATGGTAAAATCTGAATCTTCAACCTGATATAGGTCACTGAAATGGTCTGTACACCATTAGTAAAAATGTCTCCATAATACCAATCAAAAGAATATGTATAAAACCAACATGTGAGCGTGTCAATTTTTGTTGTGTTGTTAACGAGACTACATTGAAAATGCATTGTGTTTGGATGCATTCTAATGGGTTGGACCCATTTCAAATGTGTAATACATTTTGACACGTTTTTACAAAATTACAGCGTATCAAGTATAGAATGATTTCTCAGAATATTTGGTGCCATCATAATTTCACATCAAGGTAATTTGTTTGGATTATAATTCAGTAATTTGGTGATCGGGCCATTACCAAAGGTGTACATACACTCCATTTAAACAACTATAATGTACAATAATTTACCCTTTGCAGTTGAAATGTCGTATCATCTGGTCAATAACATCATCAATGAACTCTTTTTAAGGGTTTTTTGCTTGTGCTGAACAACAGTTGGTCAACAACACTAACATGACGATCACTTTAAAACTAAACCCGCGATCCTGTCTTCCCTGCCATGGTGTTGTTGCGATGGTTCTTGGCAAAAAAGTGCCTTTACTCTAACAGAATGACTGTATTAATTGTAAATCTAACATGCACTGTGACAAAACGAAAGGAGGACCTTTACTGAAATACAATCCGATCTGGATGCTGTAACCGTACGGAGCTGAGGTGGGAACATAATTCTCCTCCCAATTGATGCGTACACTGTATGCAAACAAGAAAAGGAGAAGTGCCTGGTATATTAATTCTTCAGATACCATAACAAGCGCCGAGGTACATACTTCTCGCATTAATTGCCTCACAAAGTGGGCAGGTTGACATCTGATTTTTCTGACGCCATATTTGGACGTATGACCCAACCACTCTAGGTTAGCAGATTTCAACTCCGACGAAGAGGATATGGTATCGGTAAAATGGCTGTGGAACTTGAAAGCAAGCATTTTGAATCAATGGCCAGCCTAAAAGTGGTGCGCGTAACATTGTTGTTACATAATTGTGGTCACGTAATTGTGTCACATAATTGTTATGTCTTTGTAGCGTTCTTTACATTGGGCGGATCGGAGAGTAGCAAAAGGGGCCATATTATCTTCCATCACTTGGCAACATTATCAAAACAGTTGATTGCTATAGACCTAACCAATACATTTGCGGATCCAGGGGCAAAAGAGGTATGTTCATCCTTTGTTATCGCCATGCATGTAAATTTACCATACGTTTTGGCAGTTTGTGCCACACTTTTCGCTGTACCACCTGAGCCTTTTCTGCCATGTGCCCCTGTTTTTGAGACCCTGGTTCCACCCCTGAGATCAACATTTTGTTATAATCAAAATGGACACAATGTGGTGTTAAAGAAATCTGATGATTACTTTATATTTTTAATTTAAAACCATATAAGGTAGATCCGACAAACACTAAGTCCTAATTACCAGAACATTTCCTTTCTGATGAACAGTTACGGAAATATGTTGGATTTTTTCCCAGAAAAGGGCAAACATATTCAAAAAGGCTAAAATTTATACAGGGGTGATTGTACTTTGTAAAAACAAGAATATGTGAGATTTAAGTTCCATTAGCCAATTATTTTGGAAATTATAATTTAATTTAAAATGTTTTGGAGCTATTTATGCGAAGCAGCATCTTTTGGTTGGGGTTTTAAAATTAACATATAACGGTTTTCTTTTTCCCAGGATCACTTTATAAACGCGTCATAACAGAATTTAATAATACTAATAACCAGGAACACTTAATACAGGGTCGGTATCCGCCAAGCGTGACGCTCGTGGCGCTTAAGAACAATTTAAAATGACAATTTAAAACAAAGAAAGGATGCTAGAACAGACTGGTTTTGAGAGAAGATTTGAATGATGACTGGTATTGTTGGCATGAAGATGAATAGGAAGATTGCTACAAACAATGTATGTAAGAATGTGAGAATGAACCTTCAGGGTCAATGGAAGTGTATACCTTTGGTATTGTAAGCATAAATATTCACTGTTTTACATAAAACATTCTTTCTTTCAAACAGGCTAAAATGTAAAAAAAAAAATTAATTAAAAAAAATAAAAATCATACTTTATACCAAAAACTAATAATACTTATTTTGTATTAATAGTCCTAAGTAGGGCCAAGGCCACCATCTTCAATTTTAAAGAGATTTTGATTTGTTTGATCTTAATTTGACTTGCTAGCAAACTGATTATATGTATGTAACAACATCGAGGGTAAATTTTGGCTTGTTCATTAGGGCAATAGTTAAGATGTTGTTCTTTCATTGACATCCTTGGCTGCCATTTTGGATTTCAACATGTTAGCAATTCTAGACATATTCTTTTTATTGTTAAAGTAGGCTCACTTGTATACCTAAATGTTGTAGGCCTATTGGCAAAATTCTTAATATAAATGTTGATAATAAGTATAGTTGATTATTTTCCTTTACGTCTACTTAATACGCCCATTGTATTTATTGTCAAAACAAACAAAAATAAAGTGGGCTCCAATTCTGTTTATTGAACTTGTTTTGTTTTGCGTGAGGGTTAGACAGTTACCGATTTTATACAGTTATCATAGAAATAATATTAGTTGGAAATGTTTGTCAGGATGTCAGGATGTTTAAGGAACAACTTAAAATAAGTTGTCAGACAGAACTATATTCGCCAGATATAGCCAAATTCATCGGTCTAGGCCTTCTATACTAAAACTGCCCGTTAAAGGAACAATATCGTCACAATCAGGGCATGGAATCTGAGTACTAGTTTTGGATTTAGAGTAACTTAGTGACTGAAAATAAAACATCATATGATAAGGTCATATTACCATTGCTGCTGCATAAACGAGCCAGTAATTTTCAGTCACTGTGTTCATCTTAAACTAGGGCACCAATTCCATGCCTTGTTGAAAGGCTACTCTGATCGTCACGATACTGCACTTTAATATTGCTCCGACCAGTAGTGCAGCGGTGTAGCCACGGGGGGGGGGGGCATGTGTTCCCCTCACAAATTTCCAGTGCCCCCAGGTGCCCCACGAAATCTAAGTGCTTCAAAAAAGAAAAGAAAAGAAAAAAAAAACAACCCTGGGCCCCACACAGAAAAGCAATTTCCCCCCCTACTGAAAAAGTCCTGGCTAGCTGCTGCAGTAGCGTAGCTGATGGGTCTGTTTCATGTACATTTCGGAAACAAACCAATTTTCGTGTTCGGACAATACTACTGACATCGAGTTATTTCGACGGCCCACATAAAAAATATTAAAATTTAATTTCGGATCTATCTTCTTATTCAAATCATCCACAACATTAAACTATACTATATAGGTGATAACTGAACAAGGGTGCGGAAAAATAATTGCGCCGACATCACGCCATCTTTACTGAAAACAAGGCTTTGAGCTGCGTTATGCATTAATTTTAATAGTTCGTAGGCAAGAGCTTCCCGCCAACCAATGATGGCCAGGTATTTGTAAACGTCCACGCACAGGTTCATATGCGCACTTTTCTTTATACACAACCAGGAGATTCATAAATTTCATATCTTCTTACAACAATGTAGAAAAAAGTTTGAAGTCAATTCGTTTCAGTGTGTTCTTTATAATAGGCTGTACAAGTGAAAAGGAAAATATTTACAATTTTTTCGTTTATTTCTTTAAAGAAAACTTTGATTTCCTATTAGATTGAAAATATCACAATATAGTTTTATGATATATTTACTTAAAACCCCAGAAAATCAAAACCAAATATACATACGTTTATGTAAATTTCATTTGAAATATTCTTACTTTAAAATATGCCAAATAAACAAACAACACTGTAGCATTAACGTGACAGTAAGTTTTTAGCTTATTTTGGTTCTAAGTCTTCATTTTTAATATTTAGGAATAAAATCACAATATATATTACAAGTATACTGTACATGTACATGTATTCAAGATATATTTAAGCAGAAGCATTTTCAAACCCGATGGTAGACTTTTACTTTTGGAAATAATTGTTATATCATTTCACTACCAATTCAAATTGATAAAAATCAAAATGGCGGTCCCTTTAAAATCCAAGATGATGGCCTCATCCCTACCTATTAATAATAAAACAGATAACATATTTTGAAGCTTCAAGACCCTATAATTAAAAGCTCAATGAACAACGATGTTTAGATGGTCAGAAAGTCAAACAATTGGGAGAAATGAGTAAATGAAATCGCAGCGATTTTGAAATCCAAACATTGCGAGAAGATACTCAATAACATTTGTGGCCAAATTCTTTTTGCCATGGTTAACTTTTTGAAAAAAAGTTAAAGAAAAAACAAACCCATTTTGGCACGTATGAATATCCAGCTGACTTAATTTTAATACTGGCCCCTACTATAACGTGAAATATTCGTCTCAAAACAATTCACTTGGTATAATTATGTTTACTGCAATAATACATTCATTGATTTACTATCCGAGTGGTATGGCTCTTTATATGGTTTGTTTGATGACTTAAATTGTTTTTTACTAAGATGACGATGATATCACCTCAGACAGACAGATTTCATGGTATGTTTGATATCATCATCAATATTTAACCAGGAATGTTGTCTGTAAAACTATGATCAGCATGTATATGTTTTTAAGGGAAAATAGTTTATAGTTGCTTTTATACTGATTAGAAACACACTATGGCATAAACAATGTTAAGTGGAAATTATTTACAAAAATTTTCCTTTTTGCAGAGTGTAATCGTGAGCACTAATTGTATCCTCTTCAAGTGTTGGTATTCATTATCATCCTTGTCCAGAAAAAGAAGCGCCCTCACTCGACCCTTGTTTCTGTCAAAGTGGTCGTATAGGATGAGGCATTACTTTTTGGTCGGCTGCAGTTGGGTTACCCCCTGCAATCTCGTATCCTTGGCGTTGTCGTTTTTAGACTTGCCCTCTGGTGGCTCCGCAGCGGGGTAATCAACAATGGAAAGTGGGTATGATCCTCTCCTCTTTGGAAGGACACCTCCTTGTACTGGGTCTGTGGAAGGAGTCTCTCCCGACGGGGTTCTGTCAGAAGGGAAACCCCTGCTGACGAGTCGCTCATCCTTTCCAGTGGGAACCTCGGTCGTTCCTCCACGTCTTCGTTGTTGACTCCATTATTTTGGACCTGGTGTTTTCTCAAGTACAAAATATTGGTTGATGGTCGTTAGGAGTCCTCCTTATTTGGACTTCTTCTCGTCAGACAATGCACGCCCTGGCCCCTCCTCTTAACACTGCTTAGGGCGCTCCCTCTCCAGCAACCTCATTTCTCTCTATTGATGAGTAGGTGTGATCTCCCATGCCTGGGCTGAGCACAGAGGGCAAATGGTCATATGCAGCATGAATATTCTGGGATACCGCCGGTTACCAGAGGTTCGGGAAACTGTGATCTGCGGTGGTACCTTATCAAATGATAGCAGAAAGAGAAATTATAGCCACGGACGACGGAACATTTGCCGGTGATGGCAAACCGATTCTGATCTACAGGTATCTTCTAAGCGTTTCATATTCAGCATCACCGTTATGAACAAAAATGTATTCAGATTACAGTTTGATCAGCAAACATGGAATTTTTCTTAACCCTATCAGGCCCTGGGCATTTTTATTTATTTATTTATTTTTTATTCATTTTGTTATGTATTATTATTTTTTGTTCTCTGGTCTGGAGGGTTTGGGTTCATTGTGCTCACCCCATCCCATCTGTACTTTCAACCGATTTTCCATGAAATCCTTCGTAGGTATAGAAACCTCCGCCATAGAGGATCACCTTTAGGGGCACTATATCAGTTTTTGGTAATTTTCCTCCTATTTTGATCGATTATTTACTTCAGTTGGCACAGAGCCTTTGGCATAGATGTTAGTCTCAGATTACCGCTAGAGGCACTTAACCAGTATTTTGTTCCAAAGAACATGGTTTTAATTTTTGGACCCTAAAAAGTACAACAAAGGCAGATCTATACATGTCCATGTATTGTTACATGTATTAATGTCATAAATGTATATAATTGATTGAAACAAATATGAAAAAAATTAAAAATCATGAAAAATGTCCAAAGAATTAATATTGCATTTAATCATAATGGCGGCCATATTATTATTGGATTCACATAGATTCTTTGGAAATAGATGTGAGTAAGCGCATTGTGCCCAACATTAAAGGCGTAATAGAGTTTAAAACAAGTAAGCGCCTTTCAGTAAAATGTTTGTAAAGAACTAAGACAGTACACGAAAACCAACCTGTGAAGTTTCAGCTTATTTGATTATGTCATATGTTACAGGAGAGAAAATAGTGACAAAATGCATTCAGAGATTACCTTGTATTCATCCTAGTAAATGTATGTAAATATATCAACTGCTGGAATGCTCCATTTCACATTTGAATTCTTACTCAATCGACTTCTTTATTAACTAAGTAAGTTTCGTAAGTAAAAATAAGATCGATTTATGGTACTCCTAATATTTCTCAAACATATTAATTTTGTATTTAATGTTTTTAGTATTGTAGCTTTTTTTATTTAGATCGTCTGTTGGGAAATGCAAATGAATAATGTCCGTAATTGCCAGAAAATATCAACTCGATTATTGCTTAAAGATAAACTAAATAACGAATTAGCTATTTGTTGCAAACTGCTTTTCTTACCAACCCTAAATGACCTGTAGTATTAATGCAAAATAAATGTTATTTATATACTGGCCTTACGTTGTCAAACCTAAGCAGGTTCTTTCTCAAGAAAGGCAAAGACAGTAATTTAAAAATTGTCGAATTTTAGTGTAAAACGTTCTTGATGTCAAGCCAATGTTGGTATCATTTCCTTGTGAAATAATTGTGTGTTGTCAATTTCAAACAAAGAACACTCCTAATTCTACATTTCAACAATAGGAATAAATACACAAACATCTGGAATACATATTCACTACCATTTCCTTCATTCAACGACACAACATAGCCTATTCAACTAAAACATTTACAGCTTGGTTGTTCAAAGGGACAATATCGTTATGATCAACATGGCATGGAATCAGAGTGCTAGTTTTAGATTAACCCAGTGAATGAAAATAGTACCCCACGTGATAAGGTTAATACCGTTGCTGTTGTATAAAAATCAACCAATTCAGTCACTCTGTTCATCTTTAATAGGACACCGATTCTATGCCCTGTTGAAAATCTGTTCTGATCGAGATGATATTGTCTCTTTAATATACTTGATTCGAAAAAGGTAACTGAATAATACCCGTAGAAGCAGTTTGGTTGGTAACATTACCAATAGACTTTACTTGACTTGACGATATCAGAATGTCTTTAGAGGAGACACACCTGACGGGTCTCTGGGTTTTCCTGTAAAGAACGGCTGTAAAAATTATATCCGAACAAGAATTAAAATCACATGCCAGTTTATGAGTGATGTCATGTTTTAAAAACGTTTACGATACTTGCGTGGCATTCATGTAATGTTCTATTCCCGGTCTACACCGATAAGTGTTAACATGTCATTGACAGATCACACAATTGTGTGGGAAATGGCATTATGTGCCCCCCACTTCACCGTGCATGCTGTAAGTTTACCACACGTTTTTTTTTTCGTGCTCCGTTTTTTTATCAGTGGTCACCCCTGTTTGTGGGTTCCTCCCTTTCAGGACACTGAATCTGTCACCTGAATCATGTGATAGTTACTTGAAAGAAGAACATAGACTTACAGAAGCTTTCATGAAATGGCAGGTAGTTTCCCTTTTTCCTCCGAAAGGTACCACACCACTACTCCAATGATAATTATCAAAAGCAGAAGAGACAAGAGGCATCCAAGAACGATTGTTGATACTTCGCTACCTCTATGACTTAGGTATTGGTGGTGTCATTTGTGGATTTATCTGTACATTAGCTTTTGGATTAGACATTATTGACAAGATGATAATTTATTATTCAAAATCAAAATAACCAGATTTGGTCTTCATTGCAACTTTTATAAAAAGATGTGACAGAAGTATTTAAATCGAATTCCTGCATTAAACCGAATTTCATAATGTAATATAATTATGTGCAGTCAAAACACCACTTTCCGT